>VZTE01004779.1:246263-328537 GCA_013397775.1 Eulacestoma nigropectus
CCGCCGTGGCTTCCCCGCGCTAAGGTGGGCGGGCAGGCGGGAATGTCGCCGCTTCCCAGCCCTCCCTGCCCGCGGGCGGAGGTCAGGGCGCATGGCCCGGGGGGTGGCTCCAGGTCAAGGCCGCCCCCTCGCCCTGCGGCCCCCAGGTCGCCGCGGTGCCTCGGCGTTTCCCGGCACAGCCAGGGCAGCGACGCTCCGCTGCTGCCCCGGGCGCTGCTGCGTTTGATAATGGTTATGGGAGCGCCGCGTGAAAGGAATTGTCTAAAAAGGCTGTATTGACAGAAACTTCCCATCTTGAGATAAAGCTGATACGAAGTTAAAACATCAGATACGTTTTAATGGATTTTAGACACGTCATTTTTCTGTGGTTTCTCACGAAACGTGTCACTTGGCCCTAAGAGGCATCGCCCATTGTGTAGACGTTGGAATTCAGTCCAGCTCTGGGGATTTGGCTTTGTTTCTTAACCCGCAGAAGTAAGTAATGCATTCTGATACTTCAGCGGTCATATTTGTGTGCACTGGGCATCCTCTAAAACTTAGTACTTGAACAATCCTCTTTGAATTCGGTTGTCCAAGTGTGTATCTTTTTTGGTTTCTTCGAGTGGTTAAAAAGGGGGGAAATACTGTTTCCTTTTAGCATACCTGGCAAAGTATTTCAAGTTCCCCTTTGCTGAGGGAGTTCAGAGGAGTGAGTTTTGCTGATGAAGTTTTGATTTGGCTGGGTTATTTAAAGAAGGAGATTCCTCAGAGGCCTTGTCTACATTAAGCAATTAAATTATTGTTTTTATCCAGTAGTACAGCACCTGTATAACTACCAGAAGTTCTGGTTTTACAGGTGAAGGTCAGTTATACTTTTGCCCTACATATGTAACTGTGCCATATTCAGGCTTTACAGTTCCAAGGACAGAAGGGATCCTATTTCGTGGGTCCCAAACTTTGGGAGGTGTTGAAAGCCTTTCTGAGAGCCCTTGGAGAACTTAGCAGGGGTGGGGGAGACATAAAACCTCAAGTACTTGTAGTGCCATCATACTAAAGCTATACTGTATTGCTTGTAGATGTAAAGTGTAGAGAAAAGGAAAAATCAAACATAACTCTTCTTACATAATAGGAGGGGAAAAAATGGGCTGATTTTTTTTCCGAATCCAGAGTATGCTACCAGTTACCATTGGATGTTTTGCAGTGCGTGCCAGAAACCACATAAAATCTGTGATGTGATAGCTCACTACCCAAGGCAGATATCTGCATGCTCTGTCACAGATGACATTTGCAGAATGTTGTGCTAGTTTGTGTGCTTGATTCTGTCTGAATATTGGTGAAATGGGTTGGTTCAATTCACAGGGTGAGAAACAGTGGCTGTATTAGGTACAAGATGTGCATAGATCAACGTTTTGCTGTTACAAGCTACCTAGATAAAATTGGTTTTCCTGGGGAAAAGAGGTGGTTGCTCTGGGAAAAGTGGCTACTGAAAGTAGTTGATTAAGCGTTGCTGGCATGCCTGGGTTTTCAAATGCCAGGGAGCACCAGGAATAAAATTATCACTGTGCAGGACCCACATGGTGTATGTAATCAGCTGAGAATTTATTTATTTCTACTTTAACTATGTCTAGTCAGCATTTCTAAACCATAGCTGGACTGCAGCCTGGATACAAACAAATCATTCAAACAGAGCAGAATTGGAGCAGGCTAATAATGTTTAGATGTCACTTCTCAGAAATCACCCGTGACTACAATGTATTTCTGTGTGGCAGGAGCAATGGAAATGCTACTGATGGTCAGATACCAGCAGCAACTATGCTGCTGATTAATTCTGCCATGAGCTGGACGGTGCTGAAGCAGCACTGAAAGAAACCAGGCCTGCTTGTACCTGCTGAACAAGTTGGTGCCATCAACAGTCAAATGACAGCATCTTTAGTACAGAATCAGGATTTAAGAAAAATACTAGTGTAGACAAGAATTTAGATGTCTGAGTGAACCAGCAGGACCAGCATATAGAGATTGTACTGTGGAAGGTAAAACATAAGCTCTAATTTCCTTGGAAAAGCTAGTGTGCAGGGAACTAAAGCATGAAGTTACAGTGTACCAGCTAGTTTACAGTGGAAAATGTGTGCTGTTTCACTTGCAATCCCTATTTTTTTTCATAGGGCCATTGCAATGAGAAGTAAAAGAGCTGCTGTAAAGCCTGGAGAGTGACATGATTCCTGTGAACACTTGTAAAAAAATTTAGAGATATTTATGAATGGAAAGCATTATACACATAAAATGCATTATAAACAGGATTGTGTTTGACTATCATCAAGGCATCTTCCATTTAAGGTAATGCATAAAGTTACTTAAAACGATTAAATTAAATTTTCATCTGTATTCTTTGTGAGATTTTTATCATTTACACAGTGAGAAGACAATTCTATTTGAGTTTCCAATTCAGGCTATCATTCCTGCAGGTATTCCCACTGAAGCTGGTGGCAGACTTAGATTTAAATCTTTAGAAGATCACACGCTTGATAAGAAATAATAGGGTAAGTGAAGCAAAAGAACGGGAAACAAAAACTGCTTTCCTTGCAAGTGATGGTAATTTTTTTTAATTTCTTTTATTGCTGAACAGTGTTCTTTTTAAAGGTGCTAAAGATAACTAAGCTACTGTAAGCCATTACTCTGATTGTTTGTTCAGCACTCAATGTATAAGTTGCATTTTACAGAACAAATAAGGTAAATGCCCTTCCCTGTAGAGCTTGCAAGCTAAATTTTGTCACAGGTGAGAGCACCAACTAGAAGAGAGAACCATAAAGAAGAAACATCAATATATAAAGGAAGCCTTTACAATCGTCTTCATTCCCTGGACATCAAGAAGTCACAAGTGCCCATGTGATTACCTGCCACAAGGGTCTGTCTGCTGTCTGTGCAGCTCCTCTCATTAATCACATTGGCATACATTGGTCCCTGTGGGATCTGCTGGTTATGAGCAACAACCATGCACAGGATCCCTTTATTTCTGCTCCTTGGCTAGTGTAGTCCATGCAAACAGTTCTCTTGCATAGGGAAGGTTTGCGTGAAGGTAGGGTCATGCTCTGCTGGTCTCCTGGCCGCTTGCCAGCTGCCCATATGGTTGCCAGAATGCAGCATTAATTTTCTGAGGCAGCATGCATCTGATGTATAGTGCCATGCTGTGTAAGTCAGCACACTACTTGAAGTTATAAATTCATATGTAAGACTAAAATTATTAAAGTAACCCTTCTCATGGCTTCCCAAGTGTGCCTGTGTTTTGAGAGCAGAGGTACCAGAGCTGTAATTTTGCATAATGCAGTGCAAAACCTTTTGTTAGAGCAACATTAACAAACCTGGGTCATCAAACTGCAGTCTCTACATAGACGACACACCCACTAGGAAAATAAATTATTCAGAATAAGGATTGCAGCTTTGGACACTATAAGTACACACAGATCAGGGAAAGTTTTTTAATGCACCATTATCTCACCTACAAGAATTGCACACACTGTGTACATCAAAGTATCAATTTCATAGCTGAATTGGTAAACGTAGTATATATAGGCTACATGAGCAAATTCACGTTTCATGAAAAATCTTTACTATGTGTTTAGTTCCTGCTTTTCTTACTGTATGAAGGCAGAAACCTATATTTAATAACCTTGACCTCTTTGAAATACAAGTAAGAGGAAGTGTGGCAAGTTATGTAATTGGGTTTTGGAACTCTTTAGGTTTTTCAGTACAATTATCCTCGCTCTATTTTTAGGGAGGGGGAAGCACAGAACTGTATAAAATGGCAGCTATCTTAATAAACGTATCTTACTTTTTGATTTATATATGGATGAATTACAAAAACTGTCAAGAAACTTCCCTTGAGGAAGATGCTTCATTTTTATTATGTATGGATCTTTCAAAGTAATTTATTAGTAAACACTTCTTGGGCCAAAACCTCTAGAGTTATATTTGTACTAATAAAATAGGCAATGTAAGGACCTTTCTCTAGTCCTACAGCCAACTGACCTAGCCTGACCACTTCCATGGTTTAAAATTGATTTAGCTCTAAAACAGAGTGGCTGCATGCAAATTGCCTGCTGGAGTGTTCACCAACACATGCTCTTTCCTAGTCCGTGCCCGGGAGTTGTCTATGAGCTATCCATTTCACAGCCAGACTTTGCTAACCATTTAACTTACAGATAGTTGTGCATGAAGGAGTGAATCTGGATTCTGAAATGGCCCAGGGGACCATTTAGCAGTAGAGAAAGAGCCTAGAAGCTCTTGTGCATCTGGCTTCAAGGCAGGGTCCTTCGGCCAGATGAGGGGCTCCGGCATACCTGTGTTTGTAGCTTCAGAGCACAGACAGCCTTTGTCCTATCTTTTCTGAACTGTGCTGTGATCTGTATTCAACAAGGTGGATGAGAGTTAGACTGTCTTGACTGTCTTGTAGCATGTGAGCATTCAGGTTGACTTCCACAAGATGCATGTTTGTCCTCAGGTGAACAGCTCCTGCAAATCAAAAGCACATGGGAAGAGAGTCAGGTCCCAGTAAGAGGTTAGCAGTCAGTGTTCTCCTAATACTGCAATATCTGCTGGATTCATTTTCACATAAATACTGAATGTTTTTCTTGAAAAACCTTTACATGCAGGGAGTGCTTTTCTCAAAGCAGAAGTATTGCGGAGAAATTTAATGACTGTTATATACATTAGATTATCAGATGATCTCTCCTGGCCTTATCCAATATAATCTAAAATGAAATCAGTTAAAGCAAAGTTCAGAGCTGCTGCAGGTATGAAAAAAGCTTTCTGATAGTTTTTATTTTTAATTACAGATCTCGACTTCAAAGTATTTTTTTGCCAACTGCTGTGTTGTCAAAGAAGATGAGAAATTGGCTGACCATAAGAAGGGAAAGGAAGAAATAGAGTCTATGTAAAATTCTCAAGTGGACCGTGTAAATAAACTGACATCTCCTGTCTCCAGAAATTTAGCTGATCTCTCTGTGGTATACAGTATTATTTTTAAAAATGGTGAAGATTCTTAGGTAGAAGTTACACATTTCTTTTAAGCTGAGGGTAGCCCTCCAACCAGCAGTCTCGACTAGGCTATTAGTTACAGCAATGTGTAATCATTTCAGGGCTCTTTGAGCAAGATGTAGTGGGTGTTTGGTCATGTAATTAACCTCTTGCCATTGGCCACACAATCTCTCCACCCTGTAATTACTTGACTGAAAAAATAACACCTTTCAAAGCATATATTGTGTAGAAAATTAAAAGAGCATTAAATTTAGTCTTCCTTCACACACATGATGACTATAACTCGTATGTACATTTCACTTATTAGCAGAAGTCGTTTGGCCACATCTGAGCAGTTTTTGTTAGAAAAGTTTGATTTGGGAGCAAACTGGGTCAGCATGCTCTTGGCTTTTTTGTTTTTATTTCACTTTTTTAGAACCAGTCCAAAAGTACCAAAAGGATTTTCGTGTAGAAATATCCAGTGAGCTGAAAATATAATGGATATTAATTTCTTTGGTCCAGCAATTGCTGTTCTTTTAGCTCTCATAACGTGTGTGAGTTCTGTATGTGGAAAGCTTCAGCCTTTAAACAAACACTTCAGGAATCTTGTAAGTGAAAACATTGATGTAAACCTGTGAAATGAAAAGTGCTTGCTTAGCAAAAAAAAAAAAAGAAAAATGTTCAATCTTTCCCTCTACAAGTTTTCCTTAGTAATGCTTCTGCATTTTTGAGGTCTTCATCTGAAGAAGTATGGAATAGAAGTGGAGTTTGTATGTACAAAGGAAAAGTAACAGCACCAGGGAGTTCCTCTGTAGAAACCTGCAGTGGGATTTATATTAGCTAACCTAAATTGTCTAAGAGTTACAACAAGAGGGTAAGTATAGACTTCTCTATAGGTAATGGAGAAAGCAGTTGATACATATCTTGTGACAGGACCATAATTTAAGAAGGCTACAGAGAAGTGAGATGAATCCTCCCTTGAGGGTAATGCTGCCATCCCTCACCTTCCTCAGAGCTTTAGTCTGTTGATTTGGCATAGGCTTGCCCTCCATTGCTTTAGCCAATGATGCCATTTTTCTATCAGGTATGGTACAACTCTATTGGTCATCTCATTTACACAAAGATGAGTCTCTCCATCTGTATTAAACCAAATGTTTCAAATTAAATGAAGGACCTGGGTTTCAGTTTACAGATGTCACAGCTCAGCCCTGCCCAACTGGGTAAAAAAGGAAATAGCCATGGGGGGCATATTAGGAAGTAGATTTACATTGCAGAAATAGAGCTACCTGGGCTACATTTTAAAGTGTGTCCTTTTCAGGTGTCTATGTGAAATTCTTTTCTGTATCACCTCCTTGACAGCCCTCTGTGATGTCTGTGCTCAATACTGCATCTGCCAGCACAGGAATATTCAATAATTACACTTTGAAATAATGGAGCCCTAACTCTTCTCTGTGAGATCAACCGTTAATGCCAGGTTGTGCTTTTTTTTTTTATTGCTTTTTTTCAGTCAGACACCCTCACCTTTATCCCATGCTACTCCTTTATTGTGGGAAGACACCCAATCAGAATCACAATGGTACTTCCTTCAGACCTTTCTAAATTCACTACAGTCATGAAGCTTGTCAAGTACTAGCATATGGAAAAGGCACTTGATGTACTGTGACCTCTGCTATGTTAACCACAAACCTCAGATTTTTACCCTGTTTTCCACATTTTTCTGTTTCCATTTAGTCATTATATTCCTTTACTCCTTACTGTGTTTCAGTATGTGCTGGGATTTGCATATTGGTTTGAGGCAGGGACCAATTTTTTGTGCACGTATACAGCAGTTAGCACAGCTCAAAACAGCAGGGGAAGGTTGCATCACCATGTGATAAATATTAAAGCTTGCTGGAAAGCAAGTGAGACTACCAGACCCTGGTACAATAGTCATCAGCATTTTGTATCCTTGGCTCTCTCTCCCATGAGTGCAATTTTGTGCAATAACAGGGAATGGAAAAAGCAGACCATCTCCTGGCCAGTACAGTCAGGCTGACACAATAGCAGCTACACCTTGCTGTTAATGACCTTCCTAGGTCAGTTAAGAAATGTGTAAGAGTGTCCTTAATGTTATCCAGCAAGGCGCTGTGGAATCTATTCGCTTGAGCAAATCCTACAGACAGTATACTCTGCCTTACGAGCACCTTCAGGGTCAACATCTCCTAGACAAACTTTCTCAAAGGTAGTTTTTCTAAGTGCAAAATTTGTCCCTACATTGTTTTCACATTGTAAAAGTGCATTTAGATGTTACCAGACAGAAAAGAAAACCAAACCATGAACAGTTTGAAGTAGATCTGACGTAAACAAAGTACCGATCCCAAGGCATATATTCCAAGGAAGTTTATTCAGATCCAACCCTGCAGGCCAATCAAATGAGAAACCAAGAATTCAAAGATGATTGTAGACAAAGATTATGGAGGAGTACAGTTCTGTGAGTGAAGGATCTCCTGAATTACATTACTTCTACATTTCAAGATGGGAAGATCACCACTTTCTCGCTTTCTGACTAAAGTTAGAAACACATGTACAGAAATAGGCACCTAGATTAATGACCTGTTTCTCAAAATGTCATAAATTCCCAGTCGTCAAAGGCACCTTCGAGTCTTCATTTACAAATTTAGACCACAAGGCTTGAAAAATGTGTCCTTTGCCTCCCAATAGCATCTATCCGAATACGGGAATTCAACAGAAAGGCTCTGCAAAATTGCTTCACCTGACATCGTTATGGCAGATGGATGTAAACTGCTTAGTGTGACAAATCACCAGTGTCTGGAGGCACTGCTCTGAAGCTGAGGCATGCTGCCAGGCTGTAGGTTTTCCCTTGCAGGGGCTCTGCCTGCTCAGCCCTGGCCCCAGAGCATAGTGACCAGCTGCTCTGGGCCCAGCAATGCTGTGCTCACTGCCATATGTTCCCATGGGGCTGCATTGGCCACTTTGCCTGTTGCTAGCAAGGGTGGAGCTCTGCAAACCTCACTGAGCATGATGCTGAGCCAAAGGGTCGGTCTGGTAGACCTCTCTGCTGCCAGGGTATGCTGCATTTTACAACTAGGGCAGTGTAGTCATCCCAAGACATGGGCAGTTCAGCATGAGTAGGGTGTTTTGAAGCCCCAAGCCTATGCTGGATTTCCATGCAGTTATTGACCTTAATCTGACACCATCTTGTGAGAAGGCAGTATGATGAGATTCCAGCTCCTTCTCACTATAACTTTTGATTTACAATGGACTAAGTAAGCTTCAGCTGCAAAGGAGACAATATAAAATGCTCTGCTGAAGGCATGGACTGTGGCACAAGTGCCACTGTGCAGAGGGAGCAATGGAAAAACTCATCTATATGAGGGAGAATGAGCAGCAGATTTGTTCTGGCTTGTTTAATACAAACTGTAGAATTTAATTCAGCTGGTCTTTAGAGTAGTTCAGTGACTTACATTTGATGAAGTCCCATCTTTCATAACGCCTTGAACTGAAGATGGCAAGAGACAGAGGATAAAGAACCTCATGGGGTTTGTTCCAGCCGTTAATCATCCTTGCTGCTGAGAGATGTGTCGTATCCAATGTGCCCAAATCCAGCTTCCAGGCACTAGTACTTGTCACGCTTCTCTGTTTTGCTGAATAGCCCTTTGGTACATTCTATTTTCTCTCTTTTAAGACACTCATATCCTACCTGCTGGTTTAAAGATATATCAATTTGTCTTCTTTTTAACGAGCTAAACAGACAGCCCTCTCTCTCAGTGTAACACACTTTTTCTAGCTTGGGAGTAAGTACTAAGGCTGTTTACTGCACTTGCAAGCATATCTTGACTTTTTAGAAAGGAGATACCCAGCAGAACAACAGTTTATATTTTGGTAGGAGTTGGAGCACAGACCAAGTTCTCCAGGACCTCCTGGCACGAAGGTTAACTCTGCATATATCAAGCTGTACTTCTCATATCAAGTTCTTCCTGAACTTCCAGTATTGTATAGTTTCATTTGAGAGTACAAAGCATTACCAAATTAATTTTAAGAAGTGCATATTAAGACAACATTCCTTCATGTGCACAGTAGCATTCTTTCTAGCCATATGTCTTTTTAAAAAACATAAAATATCTGAAGGAGAAATAAATTCTGTCTGCAGTAATACAACTAATTTCATTCCTTAAAACCAGGCTTTTGATGTCTGAAAGTGCAAAGAGGCTTCTAACCACTCACAAATCTCTCTAAATGGAAATAAATATATATAATGTTGGGGTTTTTTTCCCATGTCAAGCTATTAGGACAAGAAGTGATGTGTTAAGGTACATCAGAGATGGTCTAAAGTTCAGTCCTAATGATCTGGTTGGTTGCTTATGGAGGAAATGCTAAAACATGCTTAAGGAAAGCAGTGGTGGTTGGTTGCAGTGAATCACATCTTGTTCGCAATGGCTCTGAAGACTGTGTGTATATATATGATAACTCTTTTGTTGTTAAGGATTATAGGCTGTTCTGTTATTGTTAAACACAATAGTGCAGGTCAGAGAGGACATTGTTAAAAATTCCTGTGATCCACAGCATTGCTCAGTGGCCAGTTCGGGGGTCTCTGTCTCAGAATAAGCTGCAGCACATACACTTCAAGAAGGAGAAGAATTATGTAGGGATATTAAATGTGCTTTCAGAAATATTTACAAAGTGTTCCAAAGGCCTGGTTACTTGCATTTGTCCATGGAAAGCAGATATATCAGTGTTACAGCCTTTAGCATTTCAGCAAGGGTAAGAAATTTAAACAGATTTAAAAGAAAATAGCCATTTTGTACTGTCGTATACAAATAATGTCTTGAGCTCAAGGGGTTCCATTAGACTGAGCGGAAGAAAAAAAAAGTCTTCAGAAAGTATTATTCGTTTTAAATATAATTATTTCCCTTAAGAAACATCTTAAAATGACTGCAACTGCCCAGCCTGGCTCTGATATCCTTACAGCAGCCTGTTGGATTAACTGTATAGGAGATTTAAAAGGGTTATTCTAGGTTCCACACCAGTGGTGGAAAAATAAAATTACACCAGACTCAAACTGAATTAAGTAGTTAAGAACCCAGCCTAACACTTTATAATCACCTTCTTGCTACTGATGTAATGTTTTTCAAGCAAAGCCACCATGATCTTTAGCCCTTGATATAAATGGATTTGCTAGTGACTGTAGCAAAATCAAAATTGAGGTTCATTTATGGTTCAAGACTTTTTGCAAAGGGATTTGGCCCACTTAATGGTCAGTGATAAAATTAAAACAACATTGAACCTGTAATAGATACAGAGGGAAGGGATGAGGGTAGAATAAAATAAAACCTTGTCCATTTTAGAAGAAAGTTCCTCTTCCCACCCTACCTTTTCCATTTTTTTCTGTTCTATTTTCCTCCTTCCTTCCTTATTTTCTTTTATTTGCATTTCTTTGCCTAGCCTTGTCCATTCTAGAAGACAGTTACATATTTGCTGAGTTCCTCTTTATGAAGAATATAACTCAGCTCATGCCCAGTTATGCCGATGCTTACGTATCTTTCCTGACTACAGGTATTTAGGTGAAGTCAGACCTTAATTAGAATGTTCAAAGACTTCTCCAGCTGATAACAAGATGCTCACAGAGGCTGTCTTTCCTAAGGGAAAGCCACACTCACTGCAGCTTCTTTGTTGTTAAAGAGAGGCTCTCACTCACAGAGGGCACTTCAGGACAAGATCCTCTCCTTGCTGTTCAGAATCAATCCCTGGAAATTATTCTCTTCCTTAATTTAGAAGCAACAGTAGGAAATCCTTTCCATACCACACACTTCAAGTCTCATCCCATGCCAGACCCCACACCCTATGTGTGGAAAGTCCCACGCCCTGGAGCAAGGTGTTTCAGTCACTGTTTCTGCTGTTTGTGGTGTGCCTGTCTCTGGCCCCCATGGGGCTGCAGTGGGCAGAGTCTGGTGCAGGGCAGGGCAGATGATGTGCTTCAAGCTCACTGTTACCACATCTCTGGGAGCTGAGAGACACTCAGTCCCTCAGAGTAATGTCAGCCGCAGCAAATATCCTTTCCTTGGCCCTTCCTGGGGAGAGAATGCTGGGTAAAAGCAAAGGTTGATCAATCCACCACATTTATTATACTGTTTTCTTAGAGGATGAGCATGGCACACACATATGTGAACGATGAGGAAAAGAAGACACACGTGCATGTTCCAGAGTCTCATGTCATGCTATGGTGGATCCTCCACTGCTTGACATTTTCACTGCTGTGCCCCAATCTACTCTACTTTGGCACTCATCTTGTTCCTGCACTGAAGTACCTAATGATGTCATGTTCCTGAACAAATGCCTGTGCTCCTCCTTAGACAGGACAGAAGGAAATTCACCTACTGCAGAGGGAGATCCTGATCCTGTCTGATAAAATTTGAATATCCAAGTCAGGCAAACAAGTTCCCTTGTGGGAATACTACTCTTCTCTGACATGCCCAACTGGTGAGTTTGACTGCATTGTTGAAACTGCCATATCTCAGAGTGGGGTGTAAACCTGCCACATGAGAAGGTTCGATGTCCACCGACTACTGAGTCTTTACAGAGCTGGGGAAGGAGTCAGATCATGATCTCAGTCTGATTTTCTCTTTGACAGAGCTTTTCAAAACCATGAGCAAGCCTAATAGCTGCTTATGAAAATTAATCATAATGTGCATCACCTCTTTTCATCCAGCTATCAAAACTGGGAGTGAACTTAGAAACTCCCACTGTACAGAGAAGGAAGCAGATACTGAGTGACTCAATGAAGCAGAAAGAGGAAGCAAGCTCCTGACTCCTCCTATCCACTCACCCCCTACTGCCTGTCTTGCCGCTCTTGGCTGTCATTTGTGAGAGGTGTTAGTAAACACAGCTATTCTTAGCTGTCCCTGGGCAGAGCCCATGGACACCACCCTGGGCTAAATACCTGTCAAGTACCCTAGATTATGTCCAGGGACCTAGGCAAGTGCTGATCCAAATAGTTTCCATGCCTGTGGGGAGAATAGAGGGGAAGTTGCAAGTGCCTTTCTCATATTCAGCAGCAGCCCCAGCATACCACTTGCCTTGTCAAATTCTCCCAAAAAGGACTGCTTGAGGACCTCCCCATTCACAATCTGTTCCTGTGATGTACTACTTACAGGTGAAGAGTTTTGTTACAGAGGAAGGTCAGCGAATCTCAGCAGCAAAAGCTCCACATTCGAAGGCAGGACTCCACCACACTGTTGTGACTTACTCGGTAAAACTTGTGTTACAGTCAAAGTAAAAAACCTCAGATTTAGGCACCAAGCAGAGATGAGATCCTAGAAGTTCAGACTATGCCTGAGAGGTCTTGCTGGAAAATGTCTGGTAGAGGAGCTAGCAGCAAAATCCACAATGCCAATGTGGAAGCCAGACCAGATTGCAGAGTGTCTTAAGGGTTGCTCAGATTATGTACTCATTTATGTCAGCAGTGCTGGCAATTTGCCTTCTACATAGTGGCAGTGAGTAGCTGCTTAAATCTACTTTGTAGCTCCCTAAAAACGAATGCATTTTCTTGCAGAGCTTCAAAGAAAAAAAAAAATTGCAAAATAAATACAAATTGACCTGTCTTTTAGATAGGAAGAAATCAGACAGTTATTTCATTACTAACTTCAATATAAATAATTCCTTTACCAATACATAATAGTACTCTGACTCTAGCTATCAGATAAGCAATTAGTCAAATGGATGAGAACTGGAAGAGGTAATTAGCAGCAGAGAGGCAATTTTAACAGTTTTGTGTTTGATTCCCATGGAGAATTTCATATGTCAGCCACATTTTCTAAACAAAAGATTTTTGGCAGTCCTGTGGAAAGTAGTATGTATACAGATAGACTCATTGGCTTGCTTTCACCCAAGCTTGTTTTGATACAAAGGGATAAAAGCATTAGTTGGTTTATGAGTGTCTTAAATTTAGACTTTTAGCTGGTACAAGTCAGTGCACTTTCAATGATTCAGGTCTGAATTAAATTCACCGAAGTCAAGGCAATGCACTGCAGTGAAGCTAAACTGATTTATGCTTGCTGAAAATCTGGTGAATTTTTAAAGCCTCTTTTGTAGTGATATAAATACAGCACAAAGTCAGTATGAAATCATGGATGCATAAGAATTTTAATACTTGGCTGTAACACATATGTATGTGGCTATGTAACTAAAAATGTATGAATATTTGTTTTACTCCCCAGTGTTTGTCACAGGTTTAACGTAAGGGAGTACGACTGAGTGACCCAAAGTCCGATCGTTCCTTACAAGTGATGCTTCTGGTGCCCATTTATCTTTAGATAAAGGCGGGTCCTTACATAGTACTCATGTTCCCTCTGTATTGTTGTGGGAATCGTAGCTCAGGCAGGTGTAGAAACTCACATAGCTATGACCATCAGCTCCAGCAGTTGTCCATCAGCCTAGGCTTCCCTCTGTTCTGACTGTGGTAACAGCCCTAGTCAGGAGCTCCTGGCATATCAAATACCCCATCCCCAACCCTTTGGGTGGAGGAAGAAGAAACATAAAGAGTAAAGACTTAAAAAAGAGGGACAGTAGGACAAGAATTAGTCCAGGCAAGAGATGCAAAGTAAAGCGTGTAGACCAAGGAGGCATGGGCAGAGATAAAGATGACAAACTGTGTCAGGGCAGAGAATAAAGAAATAAGAATAGTTTTTAAGTAATTCTGGGGGAAGGCTTCCGCCCAAATCTAAGAACCACAGCTTTGAAACTGTCTCTGAGTCATAGCTCCTGATGGTCCCTCTCTGTTAATCTACATCTGCAGCCTGCAGAGTCATTCCTTCTCAGCACTGGCAGTTTCTGAGCAGTTTTCTGTTTGCTCTTCTCTTCTTATTGTGGGTAAATGAAAAAATCTGCCATGTAGAGCCTCCGTCATGGGACAGTTTCCCTGCAAGAGTACTTGTAGCACTAGTAGTTCTGCCAACAGGATGATTTAGCCCTGATTTTCAGGACAGACAAAGAATTAGTTGGCATTTATGCTTCTATTCCCATCTAAGAGTCACCATGGCTGTAATGTTTTATGCCTTGTTAATCACATTCACCAGCACAATGTTTATTTTCTTATGTTTGCTCTGACTTCAGACAAAAGGTGGCTTGCTATGGGATTCAAGGAGAGAAAATGATGTAAATGTCTGTGTGGATTCGTGTAAATAATATTTTTCTACTGCTGCTGGTATTGCGAGATGATAACATTCCCATGTATGCAGCTCCCAGTGAAAATAACATAATGGAAGAAACTTCTGCAGTATTTGCTATATTTTTCAACCATTCTCTCTTCTCAACAACACAGAGCTGTGAAGTCCAGATTTCCAGAGCAGGAAGATGAGCTTAAGGAATGCAAATCTGCAATATACAGTTTATTGCTTTATGTGAATTTCATTCCTGAGCAGCTTTAAAATACTTTTCCCTTGCAAGATGAAATTTCCAGTTGACAAACAGTTTTGACTTAGAGCCCATTTGAGTGCTAGTAAAACATTGTATATCAGCTGTTTCTGTGAAAAAAAATCACCATAGTGAAACTTACCTTTAAAATAAACATTCTAAGTATCTCTGATGGGCAAATGCTTGGTGATGAATGTTTATCATAGTTCCTTTTTAAGTAGTGACTTCTATTTTTATGCTGAACTTTCTCTACGTTGGTGACACAATGTTATCTCAAGACCTTTCAGCCAGATAAGACCATGCCAGTTTCCTCAAAAATGGTCTTCTGTCTGTGGATTTTGTACATAATTGGAGTAGGGAGACAATGTGGGAAGCAGAACACTGACTATATTTAAATTACTTTTTAAAGCAGAATTCTCAAAAGTTGATGTTAGTTAGGGAGTTGACCTGAAAGTTTTTGGGCACTGACATGACTTCAAGATAAGCCTCATACCAGATGTGTCAAAATACTTTGGACAGATACTCTGGAAAGCAAGAATAGCCAGTCCAAAAAAGAATAAAGAAAATCTAAAATCTCTGTGGCCATCTACCTTGGGTAAAGAAAAGTCACAGCACCCAAAAGTACCCCTACCAGCCTGTGACTAGGCATCTTGAATGGAGCTAAAGTCTGTTCAAGAGATGTGATGACCAGCAGATCACCATCTGCCTTATTGGCTGCAATCCTAGGTTTTACTTTGTATAAATCCAGAAGCCCGAAAGAATTGATATGTTCTGAGACTTCAGCTATCTTCATAAACTTATTATTCCTGCTCCTCCCCTCCTCCTCCCCACCCCCATCTATTCTATGCTGTGAAATGCCATGGTCTTTTTATGTACCCTAATCTGATGCGTGAAAATAGGCATATCAAATGCATGCATATGAGCACATGGTGGGTCAGTCTAGGGAAGGCTTTGCTGTTCAAATAATATTTTATAAAATTGTTTTTTAGAGTTTGTTGTATGTTTAAAAGTCTGAAAAGAATCAATTATCTACAATTCTTGGTAAATAAAGTTTTCAAACTTCTTACCAATTTATAAACATCTCTGAGGGTAGAGGCAGGGAAAAACAGCAACTAGATTTTCAAGGTTGCCAATACGATTTTCAAAAGCATAGAGAAGGCTGTCTGTTTACGTACTTAACCATTCATCAACATAATTCTAAGAAGAAAGCTTTAACCATTGTCTCTGAGACAATCAAATGGTCAGATGGTAGTTTTATTTCAGGACACCAACAGTTAACATTTTCAATCACAACTTTACAGGTTTCGGCAAAAATCTCCCACTTTCTAAACAGAGGTCATCCGTCTTCTTTGATTCTTTTTAAAATGTATAAGGTAAGATCTGATTCTTTTTGAATTTGACTAAATTCCTATATAATATTGAGGCTCATCTCACTTTGGTATGGCAGTTGTAATTAATTCTAAATTAATTAGATTAGAGCCAAGCCTGCCAGTGGTTGAAGTCAGTGTCTCTGGCTGTCCATGTGTCCACTGACATGGCAGTGAAATCACTGTGAAGATGTCTGGGGGTGGCTTAGCCATTTACCTCGGTGTGACTTAAAATTTCCTTCCTCACTGCCTCTGCTGTCCTGTTTGTCATGCAGATGCTGGAACTGCTCATGCAACAGTCCCGCCACTGCTGCCATTCATAAAGGGATGTCTTGAGCAAACCAAAGTCTGCAAGGCTTTGCTTTCCACTGCTTGACTGGAAACCACAGAAGGTCTAGATTCAGACCTGAATAATGAGCAGCACAGGCCCGGTACAGCAGGCATAGGGAAGACATCTAGAGCGTTATTGTCTCAGGCATCATTCCCCAGGACAGTCTACCCTTAAAAGAGAGGCTGAGGCTGTTGTCCTGACTCTGCTCTGGGGATGGTGACAGCTGGTAGAAAGGTGGCAAGAAACAGAGAGTAAGAAAATCTCCCAGTGAGTTGTGAGAAGAACATGAACCAGAAACCTCAATGCATCTTAACCTGAAGAAAGAATCTGCAGATAAATCTAGAGCTGCTGGATTAAATGAGAAAGACCTGTAAGGAGGGAGAGCCTTGCTGCAGCCTGCCTGTCCCTAAAGCAAATGGTCTTGGACAGCTGCCCCTTGGTTGCTCAGGCAGAGCTGTGTGTGGGCACAAGCACAGGTGTGTTTGGTGGCTCCCACAGTGTGATGCAGTACAGGGGCAGGCATGAAGAGCTAGATCTGAGAGAGTTCAGGTGGCTAAAACCAGGGCATATAAAATCTTGCATCTACACCAATGTTTAGGGGCTTGGTTGCCTAGAGGGAGCACAGGAAAGGGTCAGTGACTCAGAACAGGACACAGACCAGCCAATATCAGTGTGCTGCTGCCAAGTGTCCCTGTGTAGAAACACTGGATGCAGCTGCCTTTGCATCCTCTTTCAAAAACATCACCATGCTTGCTGCTTGTAGCTAAATGTTGATGAAGAGTGTGCACCTCCTATGTGTAAAATAAATTGGTGGCTAAGGAAACTATGAAAATACAGAAGGCTTCACATACCCAGGGGCTTGCAAGCACGAAAGCACTGCACTGCATTCTGCTTAAAGGAAAGTTGCTCAGTACTTTTACACTGGCATGCTGTTATGTCAAAAGCTTATAATTTGGGGCGTGAATATACAAGTATTCATTTGATTTTATATCTGTGTTGCTAATTTCTGGGATGAAGATTAGTGCTTCTGGCCCACTTTATGAATTCTGAATGCCATCTCTATTCCAAAATATCTAAACAATGACTGTTCATTAGATGCACTAAGAAAGTGCTAGTATTTTACAGAAATCATTGCATTCGTTTCACTGAAGTGACAGGCAGAGCACACTCCTATTTTTTTGGTCCCCGTTTGTCATCTACTTTGAGCAGCAGAAGGGGGAACTAGGAAGTTCACAGAGGTTCCTTGCAGCCTCAACTGTTCTGTGATTCTGGGACTTGGTGATTTTATGCGTAAACTACTGGTTGAGGAAAATGCTGTTTTCTAGCTATGTTTTATTTTAGCCTTAATCTGTTTGTACAACTGGATTTGCTTCTGAATCAACAGCGAAGTGAAGATGCTGATATAAAAAGAAAAACAGATACTTTCACAATTTCTGAAGAGAATGGAAATGATAGAAATCACAGTTGCCTCACTTTCACCAAAAAGGAGAAGTAAAAACCACAGGGGAAACCATCAAAACCAATGGTGTCACATCCCTGAATATAATTGTTAGCTCTCTTACTGTTAACTCTCGGTGAGTATCTGGTTCATTTATTTAATCTGATTACCTGTTGGAAGAGAGCTGTCAAATAAAAACTTCCACAAACCATCTTTTGTTTATGGTGAAGATGTCTTCTCTCCTGCTCAAAGCCTAAATTCTACCAATTTGATTAAAAAAAAAAAAAGTAATGCTCTTTTTCATTTAAAAGAATATAAAAATGAAGATAAAGGAGGAGTAATTGAAACTACCTTTGTATCACACCTGAATTCAACCATATATCTTTCCTCTCTGGAAAATTTTGCTTCTCTCACCTAAAGTTAAATAATAAGAATGATGAATCATATTTTGATCAATTGTAATTTGTCAGAACTATGATTTTGATTTCAAAATTTGTTTCTATATCTTCTGAGATCAATTTAAAAGATAAGTTTTTTTATTTTTTTTTTCACCTTTTGCCTGCTGCTTGCGGAGGGGTGACTGCCAAATTCCTCAGCAGAGCACTGGTGCCTGCTGGGTCCACTGTGCCTGCCAGCCAGCAGCTCTTGCTCTGGCCCCTCTACTGAAACCAGGGTGACCTGCCCGGCCTGAGCTGCCCATCAGGCACCATGCCATCCCTTCCTCTACTGGGGGTCCCTAGCACTGGGCAGATGTGGGGGTTGGTGTGGGGAGGCTTTGCTCTTCCCCTGCCGCTCACAGGTGTGAGGTGACCTGCCCGGGGGGGTCTCTCACAGTTTTCCCTTCTGCACACCCTTCATTTCAACAGCCCCACCTGTGCCATTTCTTCATTAGATGTAATTTGTCCAGCAAATGAACTGAAAGTAGCACTGTTCATTTGTGCTGTTTCTGGCATGTGCTGGGCAGGAGGAACAGCTTCAATTTTTTCACGGCTGCAGCGCTGCCTTGCAGCGCTGTGTTGGCAAGTGCAGCTCCCACCACGAGAGGAAAACTCTCAGCTGCCTTGTTGGTCACCTACAGGTATTTGCTTGAGGCCTATGATATCTTTAAGCTTCTGCATGAGAAGTGAAGCTCAACCTGGTCTATTTTCATCATCTGTCAAAAGGAGGAGTACAATGTGTGGACTTGAGCTAGGGGCACCCTACCTGCCGTCTGCCCCTTTGCTGCACTGCACAGGTTGGCGACCAAAGACTTGGCCTTGCTGCTTCGGATAGGGCTATATGAACATGGAAGGTGGATAGGACTGTGCACTTTTGCTTAAAACACGGCCTTCCCTGAAAGTGCCATCACAGTCACAGGGATGGTATGGATGAAGAAGCACTGTGCTGGGAGATAAATGCAACCAGGAGGAGGAACAGCTTAGATAGAAATCTGCCAGTCCTTTCAATGTGGCATCTGTATAGCACTTCTTGTCGACAAGTCTCTAAGTGCTTCCCTGCCTTTGATTCCAGATCCTTGTCTGCTCTTTTTTCTTTTTCACGCCTTGCTTTCAACCTTCCAGTAAAGGAGGATCTGCACTATGATGGTTTCCAAACCCAAGACTATTTTTAAAGGTTGGAGAGCAATATAACTCCTTCTAAGACATAGAGGAGTGCAAGGCATGGAGTTATTAAAATGAGCCCCTTTTTTCTGTTTTGGTTTTTTTTTCCCCTGAGTATTCTGAGTGTCCCTGATAGCCCTCCTTTTATTTCTGTAGTGTCACTGGGACTGGGCATGAGCCAAAGGGAAGTGCTGGGGGCCAGTTTTGCCTGCACCCTTTCCTCCTGACTATGAAGTAACATCCACACAGCGCATTGCTGCAGTGACAGCCACCGCCTGGGAAGGGGACTCAGTGGCTACCAAGCACATATGGGAGTAGGAAGGCAGGTGAGGAGATGCACAAACCTCCCTGGTGCTGATCCATGAAATGCGTAAGGCTGTGGGTCATGTCTGAACATGCTGTCCCCAGCATCCCTCTCTTGGGCTTCAGCTCTCAGTAGCTGTACCCTGCTGTGCAGAGGTAGCTCTTTCTGCATTCTGATGAGCGGTGCTGAAGACAGGTGTGCTTGTTTCTGGGCTGCATTCTGGCTGGGCTCCTGTCAAGTGCAGCAGGGCATACTGGAGGCTTACAGCTCTCAGTGTGCATCCACCAGCATGCTGCTGCCCACAGTCCCACTAGCTGTCACCTCCTGAGGTCACACACGGGCACCATTGCCATGTAGAAGACTGTTCACACACATCAGCAAGAGGCTCACTACCCAACAGACAGTGTCTGCTCATTTTTAGGTTTTTTTTCCACCAGGGCTTGTGTTCCTTTGCTGGCAACCACAGTGCAGGTTAGCAAAGGGGTTGTCAAAACTACTCCCAGCTCCAAAGCACAGACACTGTCTATCTTATTCCTTGCATTGTAGGAAAGCCTGCTTTTAACTCTCTCCCATTCTCTTGTCTGGTTCATCTGGTGCACCATGACTTGCACATGTGAGCAGCCCCTGAGGAAGGGCTCAGGACTGCATATTTCTCAGGTGTGGGCTCAGGTCCCTGCATTCCCATGGGCTGTGCTCAGTGCCAGCCCGTCTGTGTCTCCTTCTGGGAGCTGAGGCATGCTGAGGGCATGAGCAGCAGGGGATGAGGAGAGGCCGAGAACAGAGGACAGAGAGTCTGTGGTGCAGACGGGTGTCAGTGAGAAAGGAGACTGTGGCAAGCACAAGTTTCACCAAGACCATGGCAAAAAAACAGCTTCATGATGTAGTAATGTAGGGAAGTAACAGGAGGAAAAGGAGAGACATGGGCAAGCAGAGATTTGGAAGCAGGGGTAAAGGGGGAGAAAAAGGGACAGAAGAGGGAAAGAGAAAAGCTGATGAGAAGACAAATAGCAATAAATAGTATTATGAAATAAGTAAATGTCAATAGCAATCTGCTCAGAGTACTGGGCAAAGGATGATGAACTTGCAGTCAATTAGAGGTGGTGAATAAGCTGTGTATTAGAGTCAGCCAGCCAGCACACAATCAATCAATAGCAATGCAGAATTGGAGGATGGGGAAAAATTCTAATAGCAGACAGGTAACACATACATTGCCCTCTTGGTGGGATGCTCCTAGGACTGTAGACTTGCATGTCTGGAAGTCAGAGGCATGAGGAGAGGGAGCGTGCTGACAGAGTATTTTTGCATATCAAAGAGGTGTCAAGCTGGAATGGCTGTCAGGATACTCATACAGATTCTCTATCAGACTTCAGATGTGCTTTGAATTCATGCCACACCTTGAGGAAGAATACAGAGAGCTGTCCATACAGTTTTCTCTCTCTGGAAGATATTGGCAGGTAAGACTGGAGTGCTTAGTGGCGAAAGGTCAGCTCTGATAAATGACTGGATTGTGGCTGGGATTTCGAGACTCTCCTCCACCCCTCACCCCCCCTCTGCAGTATATATGCAGAGAATTGCAACTACCTTTTTTACTAACCTTGCCCACAAGATAATGTTCAGATGCTGCACAAAAAATCAATCCGACTGACAGCAGGCAAGAAAGCATAGCCTAGATGTCCCTATAACTGCAACATTCTCCCACCTGTTCCCTAAAACTGCTGGCATGCATCCTCCAGGAGTTTGGATCTAAGAGTTTCTCATAGAACACAGGGAGGACATAATTAATCTGAGAAGAAATATCTGCTGATCAAGATAAAATACAGGTCATTATTAATACAAGAGAAATCACAAAACATCTGCAGAATTTTTTTTTAGTTACAAATCTTATCCATAGGGCCTGACCTGAGTGCCTGATACACGCTTTGAAAGACATCTTATCCCATTTTAGCTTTAATCTGTAACACCACTGGATTGCTGCCATGCTCCCAGAAGTGTGCTACGTGGCATATGCCTGTCTGTTGCACTATCTCCCAAAATGTGTCAAAAAAAGACACATATTTTATAGAACATGCCAATAGCAACCCGACATCCTATGCCGTCCTGTCCTCCTCCCAGCCGGTGCTTTCAAGCTGTGGGGTTTGCCTGCAGGAGGCACCTGAGCACAGCACCCTCACCTCCTCCCACCCCTCTGTGCACCAAGCCTTGCCTGCCATATGTACCATGCCCAATAACGAATGAAGAAGGGATGGGATATATTATCCAAGGAGGGAAAGAAAGCTCCATCCGATGAACATATGAGCTATAACACATGGCAAACCTCTGCAGAAGGGAGCAGCAGTCATCTTCTCACAGTGTGGTTTCCTTGCAATGACCTATTCCAGCTCATCTAAATGATGGGGTGAGTGAAGGCTAACTTGAGTTTTCTTGCGTGCCATTCGTGTTGCATGGCTCCTTTGCATCTTGTGCATGCTCACAGGAGTGCTTGTCTTTAGTTTGTTGAGTTCTAAAGTGCTGAGGAATGCTGTCTGAATACTGAGCTGTCAGTGGGAAAGAAGCTGCACTGTCAGGCTCTAAGATGCCTTAATGCTCTTTATCATGACGTGTCCTTGAAGCTGCACAAAACAGCTGCTGCTGAACGGTTTCTCAAGACCTCAGCTCACAGGAGTCACAGCATTTCTGCCTCACCACCTGCTCTGGCTGACTCTGGGTCAGCAGCATGCTTTGGCATTTTACACCGAGCAACTTGAACGAAACAGAAAGCCTGGAATGATGCTGTGCAAGTCGGCAGCATGGCTGTTGCTCCCTACAAGAGCCAGCTGGAATGATACTAGGTGTACCTGGCAGGAAAAATGCAGCCACCTTTTTGTTTGCCTCTACACCACAGGGTAAAGTTCACCTGGAAGGACATTGGTCCCACATTTCGTGGCAGAACTGGAGGCTCCCAGCACAGGTACCAGTCAGCATCCTAGGAGAATGACCCTGGAAGCTGTGAGAGCAAGGTAGATGTGGTCTCCACTTCTTTTTGCTTACAGACTTCTGTAAAACTGATCCTGCCAAGCACTAAACAACATATGAGACCTATAGGGTACTCTTTAGGGTAATCTGTATTTCACACAGTTTGTGTGTAATTAAGATTAAAAGCAGTGGATCTTTTTCTCCTGCTCCATACATACATTTTTCTTGCTTTGGGGAAAGGTGAAAAACTCAAATTTTCGTGTAATCCACAAATTTTCCTGTAATGGTGACTAGCCCTTTGAATGTGTGTCCAAGGAAAAAAGAACTGGTGTTTTGTGTCTTGTTACAGTGTGGAGCTGTATGATGGCATATTGCTTATGAGTTATGTCTAAGGTGCAAGAAAATACTTGTGTGTCAGTAAAGCAGACTGCCATCCTGGTTACAGCTGCTCGATGGATGACAGACTGCAGGAGTGCAGAAGAAAAGGAGAAGGCTGTGACCCAGGAATTAGGGGCTCTTTTCTAGTGGCAAAGAAATATAACAGAAAGGGGCAGTCAGTGGCCTAGCACAGTGAATTGAAAGGCCAGAGCATGGCCCAGAGTGGAAAGTTTGGCCTTGCAGAGAGTTACCATTTTTCAGATTATACTTTCTCCCACAGTCCCTCAGAACAGGGAGAGAAAGAAGAAAAAATAAATATTCTGTTTTCCCTATCAGAGCCTTGATACATCTCCGCAGACAGCATCGTCCTCCTTCTTGGCAGTCAGATCTTTTTTCTCTCCCAATAAAAGAGCCTCTGGAGAGCAACTAAAATGAACAACTTCACTAGAGCAGCTTAGGACAGCACGTGCCGCCCTACATGGCCAGATTGAAATCTGAACTTCTGCCCCTTCCATGCGCATGAGTTCATATTTTGGCAAGTCAGTAGAGTTTCTAAACAATTATATGTTTAGTTAACTGGTTTGAAAGGGGAAGCCACTCCAGACGAGTAAATAAGATACAGAGATAAGTTTCTTGAGAAATTAAGGTCTCAATGAATACACAAATATACAAAGGATGTATAAATAAATGACATTTATAAACAGTATACTTGTGTACCATTATTCATACTAGCTTTCTTCTCCAGTTACTGTTTGAAAGAAAATTGTTCCATAAGCATATTTTTCTTAACTGTATTCAAGATGGCCAACACGATGGCTTGAAATCATTAGAAGACACAATAAAAAGATGCTGCTTCCCTACAGTAAAAAGAAACATTCTTATATAATGTCTCTCATTTTAATTTAATGTATTCAGAGAAGTTACTAGTCTTGTTCACCATAAAACAATAGTTTGTCCTGTTTTCCTCTTGCTAGTAGCAGGGAGCAACCTCAGTTCCCAGTGTAGTTCGCCTTCTCTCACTGTCCTCAACACCAGAGCCCGTGGTTACTGTGAGGACAAACAGGAAAGGAGCAAACAAAATAGGCTGCAGCCCCTCTGTACTTTTCAGCTACTCTGTTAGAAAGCCCAACACAGAGACATTCTTGGGTTTTTTTATCTGGTTGTTGAAATATAATCTGGAAAAAAAAAAAAAAAATCTGTGTGTTACAACGCCTATAGACCTGTGTAAGTCTCACTGGTCAATTTTACATATGGATGGTGCCAAACTCACACTCCTTGTGCAGTAGGAGGAAGCTTTGCAGATCCTTTCAAAGTGGGCTATAATGCCCAAGGGACAGGTCAGCAGAGCACCTCTGAAACACCTAACACATGTAACTTGCTCAAGGGCACACAAGAAGTCAGTAGCAGAACTGATTTTGAAAGTTAGAGCATAAAACTCACATCCGTCTTCCTAACTGGTCTTTTTCTGGTGAATAATTGGGCAATATATCATTAATTCGAAGGTGATGGCTAGGGATTTTCAGAGTATGCTATTCATTGCTATAATGTTTCATGATTTGAGTTCCAGTTTGAGACAAAAGGTCTAATTTTCAGAAGAAAACTCACTTGCTGACAAACAGACTTTTTAGGTTCTGTTTAAGTGGATACTTCAAGTAGGAAGGAGCCAAAAATCACTAACCCAGTTTGCAAATCTTTCTGCCTTTCAGCCATCATCTGCTTTAAAAAAAAAAAAAAGAAGCAAAGAAAAGAAACAGAATTTCATTCATTTTAAGAAGCTTATGATGTCACATGTGAAATGTCAACAGATAGCAACTTAGACTAATCCCTAAAAGATGACCTACTTGAAGGTGTTTGACATATCAGGCAGTGTCTCTATACTGCATCAATGAATGACATTTTTATGAAGCCAGATTTTAAATGCATCAGATTTTGTGCTAACCAGATGACTTAGTGTTGGATCAAACTTTGATTTCCTAGTCTAACATTTAAGACAGAGAGTGTTAAAGACACAATAATCTCACAATAACCTACAGACCTTAAGCTTTCACATTCCTTTAATTCATTTTTATCTGATCTGTTCTTTTTTATTACCATAGATATGAAATGAGAATTTTCTTATAATTGCTTTTCTTTCCACAGATGTCTAACTCCCTCCAGATTGACGGTTTGCTTTTCCTACAATCAAGGGAGTGTTAGCCACAGACTCTGGTGGGAGCAGAAGTATAACCTTAACAGATACAGATCAAAATTACAATGAAATACATATCATGTAGATAATTTTAGGGGAAAAGAAAATTCCGTCCAGTCTAGACTTTTCAAATAATCAGGGAGGGTTTTTTCTCCCAGCAGAGGTATTTTTCCATGTGGCACTGAACCCAAGAGATTGGAGATTACTTCAAGATAATAAAGATGTTGGCTGAGCAAAATTCAGCCCTGCCCAGAAGGCCAGCCCAAGGTCTTAAATGACCTATAGGCTTTGTGCTGACCCCTGACTGTCTATGCAAATAAAATGGGTAGGCATGCCTGCACTGAGGCTGGGAAAGGGCAGGGGCCAAGTGTGGTTGTACAGGCCATTCATTTCATGCTCTTGTCTTCTTAATTTCCTTGTTTCATCAGTGTTTTTTGGCTTAAAGTTAATGACTCTTAAATGTGCAGTAAATAAAACATAATTAATATGTGCAAACCAGCTATATTGACAGTGACTACTACACAGACCAACTTTGTATTCAGGGACAGCTTTCAAACCTAAGTGAGAAGCAGGGGACATAAACAAATCTTGCAATGCAGAGTCAGATTTATGGAGGTTTAATTTCTTGCCTGTGTCTGTTGGCTTGTTGGAAAGCAAGTGAGAATGGATGCAATCTCTTCTTTAAAATGCAGAAGGAGTACAGAAAAATGAGGCCTTCTGGTATGTTACTAGCTGTTCTCCACCTCCACAAAGGGAGAATGCTTATTACACATCACTACTACATTTTTCAATAAAAGTAAAGCCTGGCACTTTTGTGAATGGTATGAATATTTTATTGATCGTATCCACCCACTGTGGATCTGACAGAAATAACATTTTAACCTAAAAGAATATTAAAATAAAAATAAAACTGAAACATCAGATAAGCGATTGTCAGAAAAATTGGGACTTATGTACTTATCACATTAAATGAAATTATACTGGGTCTTTACTATGATAAGCAGTTATCAAGGTGGTCTCACCTGCACCTACTTCGATTTTTGTCCATATTTTACAGAAAGTGTATTAATATTTTACAGGCATTTTTCTGCACTCAAGGGAAAAACGCAAATGGGGGACAGTGGGATAGAAAATCTTATAAGCCTGTAATAATGGAAAGCTCAGCAAAGCTTGCAGTAGACTACAAGTATGGATGAGAAAACAAAGCAGCCTATTTATTATAGTACTACAATTATCCAGGCTGCAGGATCAATTTTAGACAGGCTAGCTGGTTATTTTCCTTAGGTCTTCCTATAATTCTCTATTTGACTTTCTGTGATACGGACTATAACTGTTCAAATGAACCAGGGAAAACCTACCCTTAGTGTCTGTGATGGTCTGTGTTCTGGGTGACCATCACCTGTGGCACCCTCTTAGTATTGCCAGCACAATCAAGAAGAGGGCATGGATTCTTTTCCCTCTTTTCAATCATGGTCTAATTTCTGGAGACAGAACTCCTTATGACCTTGTGTGAACTGGAATTTTACTGACAACTCACTTATTTTGGGAACAACAGAGAAAGTGTGTGCTGGCAATTTTGCTTGACTGCAGAATTGTGTTCACCTTTGAATCTTCTTCAGAAGATATGCCTTTTGGTTTGTTTTGTTGCGCCAATATTGCCTTATGGCTAAGAAATAGATAAAAATTCAGGTGTGGGCAGTGAAATACTATGTTTAATCCTTTTTGCTAACAAAAAGTCTCTTATAAAAGATAGGAAACAAATACAAATTTTAATTGCACTCTTTGATACAAATAATTATGCAAACTTGGCTTTCTTACATATTAAATTTCTACTGTAAGAGGTAAGGTTGTGCATATTCTCATATATACTGCAACACTTATTATATATCTTATCAGTTTTTGTGTGTATGTATGCCTATATATACACACACACACACATAATGGACAGATATGTGCGTGTGTATTTATACACGAGAGTAAATGCACAGGACACTATCAGTGTGATCTACTCTCCCTCAGAATATTTATGAACTTTTTAAGTTGTTAAATGAAGTTGAAAGATACATGCTCTAAGAAAGGATGTGAAGTCACCCAGACTTAATGTTGTACTGAAGATTGGGCTATTCAGTTTAGGAAAAAAAAAATAAACGACCAAACTTATTTTTTTGGTGAAGAGGCTCTTTTCCCAAATCATTACATGAACTGGGAACCGGTTAAATTAAACTTTCCTCTCAGCTTTCTCAGTGTCTGAAACCTAGGTCAGAACAGAATGAAAAGTGAAAGTCACTACTCTTTGGGGTTAAGCCAAGATGGGAGATGTTACTCACATCTCTACTTGCAGAAAACTGCATGAATTATGACCGGGAGTGAGCCACTGAGGACATTCTGCATTTTTCAATTCTCTCAGCCCCTGTCTTCATTGAAAAGGCAGAAGTTTTGCAGAACCATGCTGCAAAATTTGTCAGTGATGACATTTTGTAAGCAGAAAAAAGGGTGCTGAAATACAAACCTTTTTTAAAATATATGCTTACACAATGTATAAATAATATTTTGTTTATTTATTTACATAAATAAAAGTGACTTCAAAACCAGGCTTTGCATGGGAACATGATAGACTTTCCAGGGTACATCACAGTGCAGTTGAGCTGGCCACTAAGGCACCTTTTGAAGTATTTCTTAAAAGTTAGGTGGTTTTGTCAATTTAATGTCTTTGTTCCCTGAATGGAATAATCACTTAGATTTCTGAACACTTGATTTTCTGGAGGATGGTTTGGTTTTGTTATTCAATACCAGACTGCAAAGTTTGCTTAGTAGTTTTGGGGTTTTGACTGGTTAGGGCGTTTTTTTAGGATTTTTTAAAGGGCATGCTTCTAGTCCATCTGTTTTAGTTAATGCTGCACAAGTTCCTGATAAATTCGTGCCAAGTGTGCCAGTTGATTTTCTGCTCCTAAAACTTTCTGCAGCTGGGAAATGAACAGTCTCCCAGCAGCAGCCTCACTCCATCATTTGTAAATGTGCAATGAGTGAGGTCAAATGGAAGGGCTATGATCAATGGAGGGTTCAGAGCAAAGTAAAGATAACCTAAATATTTGATGATAAACAAACCAGCAAAGAACAACCAGAAATGTATGGGTGAATGCCATTGTGAAATACCACAAAGACTGGTTTATTCTGGACTAAGTTGGAATACCCCACATATTTCCAAACAGCCTGAATATTCCTAAATTCTGCCAGGTTTTTGGCCACATGCAGGAAGAAGAATCTCTGAAGATTGTTTCAGAGACAATAAATGAGACTAGGACTACCTAATAGGAAAAAGGTAATGAAGAATACCTCAAATTGAAATTAGTTGGTTTTCCTTGCTTCAGGAAGAGAAGGGCAGTGACTCTGGATCAGACCAGGGATCACCATAGCCCGTTGCATTGCCTTGGACAAGAAGTCCAGGTGCCTAGGGGCTTGCATACAGCGATTCTTTTTTTTTAACAATTTCCCAGCTTCCAATGATTTCTGGGCTTCCATAAGAAAGAGAAGGTGCATCTGTATTTAATTCTCAGTGGAAAGTCCATGGAAGAGAAATCACTTAAGCCCCCTTCCCTCCAGTCAAGGTACACCATTATCCAAAGGGTTGGACGTGAACTTCTGTTGCAGTTTTGTTCTTGCAGTGGTTGGAACATTTGCAGTTCTTGGCAAGGGCCATTTACTTACCAGTAACTCCAGCCTCTAGTAATCAGCACAGTGGCAAAACTGTTCTGTGGCAGCTCAGGGACAAACTTATAAATCCTACCAGCACCTCCCTTCCTTGTCCATTTACTTCGTTTTTATGAGGTGGGAGGAATGATGTGAAGCCTTCTTCTGACATTTAAATACATGATCTGATGAGTTATTTCTGAAAAACACCCAAAATAAAAGGAATTGTGAGAAGACACTTGGTTCTTCCTACTAGTCAGCTGTAGCAACTTTTTATTTCCTAGCCTTTTCTAAGCTTCTACATTAATAAATTCCCTACTCTTAACATTTAGACTAATTATGTATTTCACAGTTAACATTTATGTTACTGCATTTTGCTTATATTTTGGATTTTTTGGAGTGTCTGATCTCTGCTTCTAAAACAGAAGTTGTCGTATATGCAATGGCTCCAAATCAACTGCTTTGGATTGCCCCCAGGCCATGCTTCTGTCTGTCCAGAAATGAATTTTTGGGTACCTGGCACTCTGCCAAAAATATGTATTAAATTAAATATGCATTATATTAATCCATTTATCAGCCTGAAGAGACTCTACAGATTGGAGTGCTCATGTTTTATAACATTTTCTCAGCAGATCTACAAACTTTTCGTCTGTAGGTTTTGACTGGACCTCTCATAGCCTTTTCTTGCCATCTAAACCCCAATGTTGTGGTTTCTGGATATTGCTGCTCTGCTCTCTAAGCAGGTTTGGACCCAGGGACTTCCTCTTTTATTTGCACACTCCTGAGGCATGAACTGTGACCATACTTCTCCTTGTCTGCTGCCAACACACCTCAGTTTCCAATCGTGTTAGTGCCTGGACTCACTCACACACACCGTGAGCAGTGTGATTCCACTGCTCTGTTTGCACCTGCAGAGGCAGAATCCAACTTCTGCATCTGAACTGCATCCTAACTGAACCCAAGTACAGGTCCTGGCACGGACATATCAGGACACAAGTCCTTGCAATTGGCTGTCACTTGAAACCTATAAAATAGTCCAGTCTGCCATATCATCCCACACAATTATTTCAGCACCTTGTATAAACTCTTTTGGATTAACTCCCTCAGATGACCCTACGAAAAGCCAACAGCAATGACATGTGGAACCAAGTGTTTTGCTCCTCTTGGGGCAAAGGAATTGGACTGCATTACAAGTTGGGACCCAAGCACAGCCCTTGAACACGACAACAATACCTTGTGGGAGCATGTCTTACCCTGTTTGTTTAGAGGCAGTTGATCTCTTCTGAAAAGGAAAGGGAGGCAAGAGCATTAATGATGACTGACAGCAGATACACGGTCTCCATTTACCTCGCTGCTCTCCCTAACAGGAGCACACCTGCTGGTTTCACATGCTTTAGCCAGTCAAGACTTATGGAAACCAAGGTGTCGTGCAGCTCACCAGGCCAGCAGACCAAACTCTCAATTGCTGCCTAAGGTGATCCACAAGATCCTGACACAGGGTAGGCATCAACCTCCTCCAAAGGGTCCCAACTCTGACAACATCCATATAAACAAGCCCAGGCACATTGTCCACCTGTACTCATCCCCTGCAAAGAATGTGAACAGAGACTCTTCTGGGCTCCAAAGTTATCTTACTAGTAGTCCAATTTCTGCACCAAAGCAGAGTGGCAATGTGTAATACTTAGGCTGTATTCACCAACAGGCAAGGGATCAGAAAATTTAGCTTAAGCAACAGGATCTAAGTGAATCAGTTCTACCAAATGTAAGGATGCAGTTAGGTGAGGATTAATCCTGCTACTTAAAGTGATTTGGAAATATTTTTCTCACAATAGTGCTGAGCTTCCCCTGAACACCTTTTGCAGGACCACATTGGAAACACACATGACCTGTTCTTGGAACTGGAAGGCTGATCCCTTGGGGTGCCACCACCAAACATCCTCTCAATGCAACTGGGACAACATTCTTCAGTCATGTGAAGACACATTGAAAAAAGAGGGCAAACACAACACCAGGGCTGCCAGGTCATGATGATGGTGCAAGCTGGCACAGACTCACTAAAGTACACAATTACTAACCTGATAGAAATGCAGCTGAGGGCTTGTTCCTGATCTGGATTAGACTTGTACTGCCAGATGATCTGGTAGATATAGAGCTGGTATTAATGAATGTTGAACCACAGACTTGGTGAATGATACCTGGGTCAAGCCCACTCCAAGTCCACAAATTGCTGCTGCTGCTGAATGTATCCCCTTACGCTACTCAATGAATTGATGTGATGAGATAGAAAATATTGTTATTATTTGTATTGCCTCAGGAAAGAAAGGGGATGCAGGTAAGGAACATAAGAATGGTTAGAGTGGCAACTAGAGCTAATATTAGTATGACTGACCTGCCTTGACATTAAATATATTGGAGAATTCCCTCCACCATTATAAAGTGTGCTTTTCTGCATAAGTCTGATTAAAAGGGGACAAGTTTCTTGCATATGCCATTAGAAATATGTAAGGATATCTCATAGGTCCAGGCTGATCCTAGTAGCAGAAGAACCAGTGTGGAGGTAGAACATGACCACTGCCTTCAGAAGGAAAAAACATAATCTGCACGATAAAGAGGTGGGCTGCTATTTAAGTTAACAGAAAAAGGTGACTAATATTAGTTTAGCTTAATTTCTGTCTTAGACAACATAACAAATAGTTCATGGCAGTTAAGTGTGAGACAGATCATACTGTGCTCATCCAAACTTGTGGAAGGATGTGAAGAAATAGTGAAGGGCAAGGTCCCCCTCCACCTTCCAGCGTTTTATAAGATATGCACTCCTTTCTGCCAGATAACAAAAATCAGAGCTCACCCTTAAATTCTGCAAGTCTGTTTTCTACTGCAAAGCCATATCAATGAGCCCATTAAATGCTTGTGCACATCTGCAAGTTAGCACATCGGCCTGGCAGCTTCTGTGCCTCTAGGAAAGCAATTGGCTTTGCTACCACCAAGACCACTGCTAAAGTAAAGAGCGTGATTCTTCTCAGGATGTCCTAAGGGTCAAGGGTAAGTGTGGTGTAAGTCAGTGAGTGAAGAATAGTGCAGGAATTTAAACAGCTCTCAGATTCCGCTCTCCTCTTTTGCAGCCCAGCTAGTGGGCTAGTGGGATATTTGGCAAGTGGTGTCATTCCTGTGGCAGCTTGTTTATCATAATATTTGAATTCAGCTGGTCCAGCATGGTGCATATGTTTGCTGTTAAGCTCAGCTGGTACAAAATGCTCAGTATAACTCATGTGCTGGGTGTAAGGACACAGGAAGCAACAAACTGGTCCAGACTCAGAAGGTATTTAGATGTGTATAAAGAGAAGCTGAGCAAACCATTAAAAATGAAAATTATTTACAGGATCAAATTCAAAGCGCTTTTTGTCTGGTAGTTAATTTTTTTAACCAACTTACAGTGAAAAATGCATTAGGGTTCAAAATATATATTATTGTACAAACAACAAAGAGTTAAAGCTTGTGCTGAAAACAGAATACCATACTACTGCCATAGCCATACCCCTAGAGAGGCTATAGTGTGGACAGAACCGGGTCTGTTTTAAACACAGCAGACCTCCCGTGTGGCACACATATTCCTTGTCTATACTAACAACCTTGATACAGATGTCTTGGCAAGCCTTCCTGCTGCCTACAACTCTTCAGTATGTTTACAGATAAAAAAGAGGTTGCCAGCAGGGAATGTCACAGCATGTAGGGAATTAATTATAAGTGATAATAATCCAGCAGACTTATACTGAAATTGAAATGTCTCACAGAATCGTTTTTGTCCTTGAAAGGTGGATACTGGCTTTTTTGTACAGTCTAACCTAGGGACACACAGCAAAAAAACTCTCTTGCAAGTCCTAAAATGAAACAAACTATATCAACAAAAGCACTTTCCCACTAGCAAAGTGCCACAGGGCATCAGATAACAGAGCTGCAGCAGTTTGCTGTGCAGACTTTCCATACTACCGGCAAAGCTCAAAGATGGACCAGGTCCCAGAAGCTTCTGAAGGTTTTCCACAAGTGAAGCTATGGCTTTCCCGTCTTTTGGCTAGCTGTGAGTTTTGGCAGAGTGTATGGTCTAATCAAAGACCATGATCTTGGTGGCCAGTGTATTGTATCTAAACTCATAATAATCCCTTCATCACCTTACCAGCAGTCTGGGAGGCAACAGATAGTGTCAGAGTCTCCCGCAAAATGCCTTGTGCCCAGACACTGCACATGGGTGCAATCACTGTGGCAAGGTGGGTACCAGGCAGCAGCACAGCCTTTTTGGCACTGCCTAACACAGCCTTTATCCTGTACAAGACCTATTTGTCGCATGGGAGGACTGCAGCCTCATGATCACTCCTGGTAAGGCCTGCCCTGGGTTCTGCACAGCGGCAGAGCAAGGGAAACCGTGGAGCTGCTGGCCCAGGACCAGGGCGAGCAACTGGGAGATGCTGGCTGATCCCTTCACTGCCACTGATGTGACCTCACTGTGTATCCCTCTTGTTTCCTCTGAGGCAGGAAACCATAGTTTGACCTTCCAACAGCCACAGAAGGCTGGGGATTGTAGCAAAAAAAGGGCTTTAAAATGGCGATTTCCAGTTTCTGTTATCCTCAGTACTGTGAGGATGATGACAGGGATGAACAGGAGGTTCAGAGGGGAAACAGACCTTCCAGGCCAAGCAACATATCCTAATGCTGCCCACTGCCCTTGGCAGGTGGGTTTTCACCTCCAGTCTGAAGCAGCTGTGAGGAGGGACCAGCCACTGCTTGCCCTTGCCAAGACAGGTCTACAGAGCTTTGCTGCCCCTGGGTCTCTCAGGCCCTCTTTCAGCAAGGTATTAATCTTACAGTTAATGCAAGCAGCTACCCAGTATCACACTGGGATCATGCGTGTGTTTATGGTTCCTGCTGAATGGGAGTCTTAATGCATTATGGGGAAAACATTAAGGAAATTGGCTTGAAGGCTTGGAAAAATCATTACTGTATTTGCCCAGACTGAAAACACAAAGTGTTTACCTCTTACTTTTTTCAGGTAATTAACAAATCCTAGTACATGATAATTAACACCTGAGCTGTCAAATCTAACACTGGCCATTTTTCCTATTAATTAAACACTGTAACAGCAGATGGAGTTCAGGATAGATATGTTTATTAGATGTGGGACGAAACAGTATTTTTAGAGGAAGTATCTGGTATACTGGTTTGGGGGTGGTGATGAAACAGTGCTTAATAGTCCTGTTATCTTACCTACTCATCGCACAACAATCCAGGAGCAATTATCTAGTATCTTATGAGAAGCTATATGAGCTGTCAAACTTGCTAAGCAAGTCTCTCAGCATCTAGATGGATGACAATAGGCTGAGAGCTACAGGACCTGCTGGGATGTTGTCTATCCTGTCCTGGCCAGGAGAGCAGCAGCATCCCCAGAGGGCAGCTAGGATGGGCTCTCCTCGTGGGGGATCCTGCCCACGCTGATGAAAAGCCATTCATCTTTCAGAGGCTGGGAAACAGACTAAAAAGCCCAGTCCCTCACAGACTCAGAAGTGAGCATGACCTTTTCTGAGCATGTTCTCCTTTATCTTCTGCTCCTCAGTTTCAGTTTTATCAATTCCCCACATATTAAACTTACATTTACTGTTTTCTCACTATCTTCAGACCCACTGCAGACATTGCAGGAGAATGCACAAAAAGGAGTTTATTCTCTCTGGCTAAGCCTCGTGCTAAGGCTGAGGTGTCATGGGCATGAGCAACCAGAAAAAAATTTTTAAATCTAGATAGCTGCTCAGCTGCATGACGTAACACTCCCATTTACAAAAGACAGGAGACACACCTAGAAGACCTAGTTTGGAAGTAACAATAACAAAACAACATGTGTCCTATCCACCCTGTTTGAAGGGCAAAGGCACATTGAATGCTTAGGGGAAAAGTGGTTCTGAAACCCAGTTATTACTGTTGTTTTCCCAAAACAGAGCCAATGGCTAAAGATCAACAAGGCCATGGCAGTTCTCAGGCTGCTCAAGGAGCTTGGCAATGGTGACACATTAAGACTTCAGAGTAATAGAAATCTTGATGTTAACCCTGATGTTTAAACTTTATGGTGTTCATTGTTGTTGAGATTCAAGTTCTTTAGCAGATGATGCAAATGGTGGCTACCTTCAAAGAGCTCAGATTTTGAACAGAGCTTCATCAGGGGGTATGCTGGTTTCCCCTACAGTTAGAGGCTTTTCTTGTCAAGTCCCAGAATTTTGCATCTTCTGCCTGTACAAACATTGTTTATAGTGTAAATCTAAATGAGAACTTTCCCCACATTAGCCTTTCTATTTAAGATGGCAACATGCACTTCCTCATAAGCATCTTGGTTTTGCTCACCCATTGCAATCTGGGGTAATAATGTGTCCTTCATCTAAAAGCTGAGCATGGAAATTTGCAGTCAGCAGGGCAGGACCAGGGTATAACTTAGAATTTCATTCAGCTGCTTTTTGAGTTGCTAGGACAAGGAATACATAAAGCACATTTTTGTTTAATCGGCGGATTTGAATTTTCATTTGGGTTTTCTTTTGGATAAGGTTAGTTGGTGTGTTGTTGGATTTGGAAGCCCCACTCATGCCAATGATTCTGTGGGGAAAGAAGCATGCTGGGGTTCTTACAGAGGCTTAGGGGTCCAGCTCTACTGGGGCAGTAACCAACTCAGGTATTTAGTCCAGTCATTACTGAGCATCAGGCACAGTGCATCCCAGGGGTTGTTTCTTTTGTGAATGCAACAACTGTACAAAGACTTCTGGGGGCAAAGCCTCCCTGTAAAGCATATTGGTTGTGACAGGAAGGCCTCCTTGGAAAGAAGAATGACTTTGGAAAACATTGTTTAAAATCCTGGAGTTATAAGGGATTAGCAAACAAGTTTCTCACTGACAGAATGAGACCCATGACTGAATTCTGATCTGGGTAGCTTTCTGCTGCCTCACGCCATTGTGCAAAGATGCGATTACATGCCACCACCAAGGCTGTGCAGTTGCCTACCTCTGAAATTGCCAAAGAGCTCAATTAGCTAACGCCATCATCATACACCTACCACTGCTTGTTCTGATTTTGCCTTTCCTTTTTGGCTTAAAAGGGTGGAGAAGACTAAGTAAGCACTTTGCTTATTAGGGGTTACCATCTCCAGTTCCCAGATCTCGGGAAATGAGGGTGCTTGGTGATAACTGGCAACCCAGGCCGTGTCTTTGCCCAGAGTCCCCTGTGGTACCCGGTGCATGGTGTGGGCTGGGCGTGGTGAACAGGCTGTATAGGGTGCCAGTCATGCTTGTAATTTACTCAGTCTATTCACAACAGCCCCCATATCTCTGTGTAGGGAATCCTGGATGGAAATGGGTGTGCAGAAGACATATGCCGAGTGTGTTAGGTATCTTGGACCTCTAGCACTTATCCCACACAAAAATGTAATATATCTGAAGAGTTTGGAACAAACTGAGCCTGTATCATGTGTGCTGTACAGAGTGGTAAATCAAGGTGCCTGCCACATGTGGGACTTGCTGAGGAAGTGGATGTCACTTTGGCAGCACAGACACAGATGATCTCCCTTATGCATAGTTGGTGTAAGAGTATGTGTGTGTGTGTGTGTGTGTGTGCGCGCACATGCACAATGACTCTGGAGTCAATGTGAAGCTGTCTGTTGAGAAAAAATATATTTGACACCTGCAAAATCTGGAAAAAGTCCAAATTCCTTCCTAGTTTCCTCATTTAAACAAAACTTTTATGCTGAAAAAGAGGGCATGCTCACATAACCCCAGACTTACTAGACTCTAAACTCAAGGTATTTTACTCTCCTGAAAGTGCTTGTATGGGTGGGAAGCCATTTTAATACTTTACTCAGTTGCTCCCATGGAAAAGAGAGAATTGTATTTGCTGAAGCTAGTGAAAAAAAAATTGTTCAGGCTACAGGTGTCTCTCACACACCTGTGCTGCTCTGCTCAAATTAAGTTGCTGGTGATGGATGTGCAATTGTGTTTGCAGACGTGTATCTGACGGGATCTTGAAAGTGTTTGCTCAAGAACAAAAGGAGCAGCATCCAGTCCACTCCCCTTTGGCTGACATGGTTCTGCAGGGAGAACCTGAGAAAGCCAGAGCTCCAGACTTGTCCCAGCCCTGACAGTGGTGGAGATAGCTGCATTACCTGCTTTGCATTCAGCGACCTTTCAGGGTTTGCAGGGCTGTGACAGTTTGGGGAGATTTTAAGAGGTGACTTTGGACCTGCCAAGCAAGCAGTGTTGATGTGGGAATGCAAGGCAGGTAGTGAGCACCAGCCCTGCCTACCCCAGGGGCAGAGGTGGCCACAGCTGCCCTTCCCTCCTGCCTGAGGCCCAGCTCCCAGATCCTGCTGCTGCCTTCCCACACCCAGCCCACCTGCTCGTCCCACTCCTCCTCCTCCTCCTTGTCTGATCAGCTGCTCCGTGTCCTCTGCTACCTGTGTTTCTCTTGGCAATTTGTCACATGCCGGTCGGTGGCTGCAGGCAGCCCAGGCAAGGTTTCTTGGAGGGAAGGGGGGAGGGAGAAAGTAGCCCAGGGCTACAGAAAGATAATCTACTGTGCCTACAAAATTAATCTGTTGTGTCAAGGCCAGTATTAAACGATGCCCCTGTTCTTCTCATCACTGTGTTCGTCAAGCTGCACTATGCAATCACAAAACTCATTAAGTGCCTTAGCCACACCAGGTCCTTCCCATAGGGCCTCTTCCTGCTCCTTCCTTTTCCCCATGGAATAGATCAGAAATATTCTTAATTTGCAACCTGTGACTAGTCAGTAATCCCATCAATATATTTTTCAAGGACACAAGTATATAGCAGATTCTGGGCATGTCTGCAAAATCCAATTGTTTTTAGTCGAACCGTCATTTTTGATTGCTATGCTCCTTCCACACTAGATAATCATTCTCATCTTATTATATTTTATTCTACTTCTGTAGAATAAAACAGAAGAGGAAAACCTACTCAGTGAAATATCCACTGTCACTGATAAATTCTGCATGTCATACATGATTAAATGTTATTTAATTTTTTAATGATGTTCATAAGTGTATATGAGTGTTCTCCCGGGGAATATAAATTTCCATGAAGCAACACTGAGCAATAAGCTACTCAGAAACCTGATGTGCTAAATAATTCAGATAAGTGAGATGATCAAATGTGACTGTTCCAGGTTTAACATGGTTCCTGATGAGCAAAAACAATTTTACCATACCTGCAAAAAGAAATCTTTCCTTATTTGATTTTGTACTACAAGCATCACTTGGCAACTTGTTTGTAACCTTGCCTCTCATCTGATCTTGATCCATCTTGATCCATCCTTCTGCAAAAACATTATGCCTTTTAACTTGATATTGATCTGTTTGCTGAGGATTAGCATACAATTGTACAAACCTCTTAAAGCTTTATCATATCTTCAATGCAAAACCCATATAAACCCTTTTCTATTATGACAGAAGAGTCTATATCACATGCCTTAATCTGACAGGCTTCTGTAGAAATGAAAGATGTAGATATGATTGCAGAGTTTGAAAGTCCCCTCTCTCGCTGGTCCAGCTGCTTGGCAAAGGAATATAAAGAAGATGTATCTATGCATCCTGCTCGCCTCCATCCCTTTGCCAGAGTTTTGTAATGCAAGATGCCTGCATATGATGCTTTAAACATCCCATCTGCAAGTGTATCATTAAGTGTATTCTGTATCCTTTAGAATATGCTGATAAAAATTTCTTTTTTAAGATTGATTTTACACCCTTTTGCCTAATGTGTGCTATCAGAAGCAAATCTTCTTTTACACAGAATGGAATAAATCATCTTTGATGATAAATATTGGGACCGCATTAGCATAAGCTAAAGATCAGTGGAACAACTTTCATGTGCTGCTGAAAGACTTTAGGTAGATAATGATGCCGGAATCTCTTCCGTGGCAGTCTGCCTTCTCTGCTAAACTCAGTACTTGTCAAGGATGCCAGGAGAAGCATTTGTTCTCCTCTTCACTGCAATCTTCTGACCTGTCTTATGCACCTGTACAATATTGTTATGGCTAACTGGATCAGAGTAAAATGTCAAATTGTTCTAACACAATAAGTGAAATGCATGTGTTATTATAATGACCATAGCACAGGTGGCAGAATTAATTTCTTGCCTTGCCTTCATACACAGCCATGGGCTCTGCTGCTTTCTTTGCCTGCCGTCCTTCCCTCCTACTCAGGTGTCTCCTACATTTTGCTCTGTTGAACAGCTATTCTTTTGGTCGGGAGAAGTGAGAGGCAGCAGGATGGGATGCTAGTGGAATCATTTAACTGTCACAGTGTAGGTACTATGCTCAGGATGGAATTCTGACAGGCCCCACTGCCCCTCGTCCCAGCCTTGACTGGAAAATTGCCGTGTCACAGTTTGCAAGACAGGGACCTTACATGTGAAACCTTCTGAAGTAAAGGTGATGACTTAGTTACCTGAGTGTCTAGTGAAATACAAACCGGGATGCTGGCTCCCATAGGCATACTGCAGTGCACATACATCATAACACATGAATTTATTGTGAACTTATTGAATAAATCCACTAATTTATTTGGATGGACTTCAATCAATTTTCTTCCAGTTTACTGGAAAATGAGTCTTGCCGAGGACAGAAACTACTTAAGTTACTATAACATGAATAATTACATCCTAGAGTGGATTATATATCATCTACCTTTTCTTTAGTCTGTGAACAGTTAGCTCTTGCTGTTCACCAACATCTTTCCTTTTTTAGACATAAGAAATTAAGATTGAAACCAAGAGTACTTTTGCCTCCAGTGATTTACACCATAGGACAACAAACTAGGCAAAGCTCAGCTGCACTCACCCTTTTTTCTCATGAGGATATCCTAATAGTTTAGGACTGACAGGCTGAGATGGCCCAGTGTCACAGCAGTACTGGTGCTCATCCAATGACACTTTAACAAGAGGTGAGAAATGTTTTCAAAGTGAGGAACTCTGGATATAAATAGGAAAGTCACCCACACTTCTTGTTTCCAGTGAGCGATAATAATAACTGGTGTGGCAGCCTTGCTCTGGGTGGGCTCTGCAGAAGCTGGTGGAGAGGCGGCTAAAAGATAATCCTCAGAAACATCCAGGAAGCAGCATGTGTGCAGGGGCTCTGCAAGGAGGGAGGGGGCAGGCAAAGCCCAGGGAGAGGGCAGCCCTGCAGCAACCTTGCATTGAAACCAGGCCCTTACATGCATTGCTTTTACATCTATATTTCTCCAGCAGAGAAATCATTCTGTAATGAACTTCCTCTGTAGACCTCAACGTGTTTTCCCAACCCAACGTTATACGTAGGCAGGCGAGTGTTTTGAGTTCAGATTTCTACAGGAAAGGAGGAGAGGATTCTTTCCTTGAAGCTGGCTCTGGGTAGTGTGTGTTGTTACTGCTCTCCTGCATTTCCAGCCTCTCTCTCTTCCACTGGAGACCTTGCTCCCCTATCCGCATCAGGCACGCCGTCTCTTCAGTGACTCCTCCCTCCTCATGAGTTTGTGGGGTCTCCTTTACCTGGATATTCCCTTCACTGGACTAGAGTTTCCTGTTTGAGTCTCCCCATTTTAAACTTAGAGAAGAGTTGCATGGAGGTCTCTCAGTGCTCTTTCTTCACTGATGCTTTTTCACTGTCTGGGGCCAACACTCAGTCAGGACCATGCAGCCAAAGCACTGTAGAGAAACAGGAACAGCTTCCCTCACACATACTGTGATCCCTTTAGTGGTACTCTATGGCCATCTTTTAGGAAAAGGCCATATTTAGCTAGCTGGGTTACTTGCCAAATCGTTTGCAGACCCTAAGCCAAAACCTCTGACACATACAGGACCAAAATGCGACAAAGTGATACTCAATTATTCAATCAGTTCCTATTCCAACTCAAGCTAGCTGAGGAATAATAAATGATACAAAATGCTGGCTCCCCAAAACATTTGGCTAATCGATCCCTTTATTTCTGGATCTAATCAGTGTTCCAAACTAATATGCATTCAAGCTTGCATTAGATGTTTTTGTTGCTGATCCAAATCTCTTGCTCTGCATATTTGGAAGCCCCTTTGCTCATCGCCCCTCATCAGGGATGGTGACAGCTGTCTTGGGGCTGATTGCTGCACCCTCCAGCTGCTGGGAGTAGGGAGAGTTCAGAATCACAAGAATGCAAGAGCTAAATTTTGCCTAAGGGTAAAAAAACGGGAAAAATAAAGGTGAAATCTGAACATAGGCCACATCAAAATGAGACTGGCACATCAGCTCACGGCGGCTGGGGGAAGGGACAGTGCTGCAGACTGCCGGGCAGCTGCTCAGCACTGTCAGCTTTGCCTGCCAGCACTCAGGCTTTGGATTTTTATTTTCTCTTGAAATCTCTTGAGGGGTGAGATGCTAAAGTTCAGTGAAGAACAGGACTGCAAATCACTGACCTGTCTGGCTGTAATGATTTGAGGGCACAATGTTATGTTGCAAGTGCTCCCCCATCTGCATCCCCCTCTGGCAGACACCCCAGCTATGCTGTGCCCCACTGTGCTGTGACCTACCCAGCACAGGGAGGCCACAGCCTGCCTTGTAAGCTAGCTGTGCCAGGGAGGGGAAGGAGAACCCAGTCTTAAACCCTGTTTATTTGCTGCTTCACACTGAAATCCTGCAAGAAAAGACACGGGAAGAAAGATCAACACATTCAGTAAATCCCATTAGCATTGGTGCAGTACTAGTTAGGAAATATTTTGTGTGCTCTCCAAGATCCCTGGACAAAGTGAGAGATTTTTTTTCTAAAGGGAAAGTAGGTGATCCAGTGCAGCTGAAGCCAGCCTGCTCTTTCTGCTTGGTGCTGGGGGGGAAGAGCCTGATATCACCTGAACAGGATCCACCTCTTGTGGATTCAGGAGTTATGTCTGACTCAAAGGCCAAGCAGAATAAGCATGTGAACCTTTTTCATAGCTGCCATTGTAGAAATTTTACAGTTAGTTAGGCATGGAAATACTGGGCATTTGCAGGTATGCATGAGGTGGTACATGTCAGCAGTCCCACTGAGGCGAGCAGGCTGCTGCTGAGGTGGAGTGCAGAAGACTCCTTCATGCATCAGCAAGACTGGGGCCTTTGCACGTCAAATAACATTTTCAGTGTCTTTCCCATGCCATTTTGTCAGCAGCCAGTGAGCTTCATCGAGTGAGGGCCCCAGGGCCGGGACTGGCATTGCTCCAGAGAAGTTGCTTTGCCCTTCTCTGCAGGATTGAGATCATCCTGGTGCTCGTCCCTTTGGTCCCTATGGATCATGGTGCCAGCTCATCATGGCTCATCAGTCTGGAGAGGTGGCAGGAGGGGCTTGGGGTGTCCATGGCTATCAAACATGGTCCTGCCTCCCTGGGCATGAGGAGATCCTTGGAAACCTGCTGTTAGTATGCCAGGGTACATGTCAGGCAGCAGCAGCAAGTATAGACACATTGTCAAGGGCTCAGTCTAGAAAACAATTACTAGAGGAGATGAAAGGAGGACAGGGGAAGGGATTTCCTCTGCTTTATTTAAAGCCACATTCAGTTTCTTGGCAAGGAAAGCCACAGAGAATATTTTTTGGAGACCCAGCTACCCTGAAAGATTTGAATCTGACATGGCTACCACTTCTTTCTAAATTGAAACACAGGAGAGAGAAGGGATGGTGTCTGTGAGGCAGATCTGAGCACTGTGAATCATGCTTATCACCATCCCACTAACGCATCTAATTTGGACAATTATGTTAAACTTGATGTTAACCTTCCCCACAGTTCTTTGAAAGTAAACCAAAGTCTATCCTGGCCAGGGGTACATAATCCTCCATCTTCCGCGATTACTATCAAAGGGCCAGCATGCAGCTTAATTTGTTATTGGTTGCAAGGTATGCTTAGATCTCAGGGTGGTTGTAACAGTGCAAAATATATAATTAATAATGAGTAATAGCTCCATAATCTGTGGCTCTCCCTTCCTTCTTGATGTGTTCTCTTCCCAGCCACAAAGCACAGGAACCCTCGAGCGTTCCTTTATGTCATCATAAAACCATTAATCCAACACTTTGTTCTGTTCATTCTTTTTCTCCAGATTATAGCTACATGTTTAGACTACAAACTGTATCAGGCAGAGACCTTACTCCCACTATATGTGAAAAATGTTTGCAATGGAATAAAAATATTGCTAACAAATGCTGTAGTAATTAAGTATTCATTGAATTTTAGGACCCAGTGGTAAGAGTAGATGCACTACTTGGTCCCCAGACACAAGGATAAGCACCAGTCTGCTGCAGCACACATTGTGCCCTGATGGGAGATAAGAAACAGAGGGTGTTGAAGTGATTGTCAGAGAAAGACCATAGGGAGGAGAAACTGGGAAAGACCAGCACAGACCGCTCCTTTGTGGGAGGAACTGACCCCATGGGCAAGGGCATTCCCAGAGTTCACCTTTGGTGTTTCTTAATATTGTCCCCCTCTCTACATATGATGATATATTCGCTGTTGATTTCGTCATTGTTGTTATTATCATTATTTAGTATTATCACCCAGTGACTGCAGACGCGGCACAAAGTAGCTTAATTGAGGCAGCAGATGGGTATAGGAGCTGCTTCTGCAGCCTCCTGGCTGCCAAGGCACCTGCCAAGGCAGTGCCATTGCTGGCTGCCAAGGAGCAGCCAGAGGCAGCAGAGACAGCGGCACGGGTCCTCTGCTGCTGCCACCGCTCGAGAGCCGACAGCGCGCAGCAAAGAGCCCTGCACACAGCCATGGGCTGCAACGTCTCCAGCTCCTGCAACCATATCTTCCTACGTGTGTCACTCAGGAGCCAGGGATGCCCTCTGGTCACATCACATTTCACTCTAGTTGCATCTAGCAGCATTTACAGACATGGAACTCATTAGTTGCAAAGTCTTTCCCCTCACCCCACTGAATAAACTTTTCTGACACCATGTGTAGGATCACTAAACTATCTCTTCTCAAAGTGTTTCCCCTCTGAACTAACAGGGAAGGAGCACAATGCAGCAGCTGGGGACAAAAAGGGCAAGGATGGGGTTTTTTTTGTGGGCCAACAAGTGCCTCAAGAGCTAGTCACAACACCCTTTCATCGATTTTGTTCAGCACTCAGCAAATGCAGAGCCATTGATTCACTGAATAGTCTGTAGAGCTCTGCTTTTGCTGAGTTGTATGTGGAACTGAGCCAAAAGGAGAATAAATAATTAACAGTCTGCCCTGTCCATATGTTTAAAATTCACTACAAAATGAAAACAGTCCTGTGGAGACTTCTCTGCATTAAAGCTTTTCCATCATGTGGAGTTGGAATATTTCCTCTATTCCTTAGGGGGGGACTTAGGACAATATTTGAGAAACCAGAGTTACTATTAATTTTAAGGCTCTTTCTTTCCAATTCTTTCAATTCATTATTCATACTTCATATGCCTATATAAAAAATAATTAAGTTATTGTATGAATTGAAACTACTTCAAATATTCAGAATTTATACGTATAGTAAGAAAAAACTGAAATGAGCTTAGATCCTGATAGTACAATCTGGAAAACAGAAGGATCCTCTTTAAAGACAGATTTTTACTGAAACTTTATGGTCCAGACCAATTTATTTAAAATAGATCTGACATCACCAGACCCAAACCCATTTAAAGCAACTTACTGGGTTTGAATTTCTTGTGAAAGAAATAATATACAAAAGCCTGTTAATAATAGGGGTTCTTGTATGACAAAGGAGGAACTCGTGTCAATCTCTGCTGATGTGATATGGAGAATATGTACCCATGTGAATACTGCCCATGCCTGTTTAGACACCTAATTTCAGAAAATCTCCTTAGAAATCATAATAGCTCCTCTGCTCCTATCAGTGCCTGTTGGCCTCATTATCGGACTTGTTGCAATTGCTTTCTGGTGATTCACCAGTGCAAAGCAAAGAAGATCGAAGCAGAACCAGCAAGCAAAGGAACCTCACCTCCCTGAGTAGTCTGACTAACTATACATCCAGTTGAAGGACCTGCACAAAAATCCAAACTCTCCTCTTGCTGCTGACATCCTCCCCTGGGCTTTTCTTGCCCCCTGCATCAAGAGTCTATGAAAGTTAAACTGGCATAGCCAGCCTGGTTTAGGACAGATTCCAAGGTCAGTCATCCAGCCTGCACTGATTGTTGCCTCGGTATTCTCAACAGAAAAGCCAAGTGTTGAACAACCCAGCCAGAAGCTCAACCCTTAAATATGGTCCTCTGGATTTGCTTCACGCTTTTGGCCCTTTGGACCCATGTTCAGGTCTGCTGGAAGAGCCAAGTGGAGATTTCATTGGCATAACCCAGGCTGCACCTGTAGATGTTAATCTCTAATCATTAATCTGGCACCTTGCAGTGCAAATACTCCAAGTGGATGCATAGCCCTCTGGGTTGGCTGGAAATGGATCAAATATTCCTTGTGGAATCCCAAACATCTGCTTGGCACAGGCATTGCTGGACCTGGCACACTGGCTGTCCTCAAGGGTTAGTTCCCCAAACAGCTGGGGATGGTTGTTGTATAACATCAGCACCCTCTCCCTGTTCTCCATGTCTCAGGGGCTTATTTTTCTGTGGTCCCTTGCCCCACAGCTCTGACTCGTATGGAAGGTTTGCACAGGGCCCTGCTTATTTGGCATGTGTTCACAGTTGGAGCATAGCTAGACGTGGCAGGGATGGCAAAAACTTCAATGTCAATCCTCTAGTTTCTGGGGAAAAAATGCGAACAAAGTGTATCAAGGGCTAACAGATAAATATCACTGGGTGAGCAGGAGGAGCGTCAAAACTTTTTCTTCTAAGAGGATAAAATACTCCATTTTCTTCATGGGAACCAGTGCTCTTGTCCTGCCATATTCTCCCAGCACAGCCCATGTGTCCCTGCTCACTGCTGCCAAGGTCTCTTCTCTAGCTTTGAATGCCAGAATATAGTGGCATAACACAGATCTCACCTTTCTTTTATTTTTCCACTAACTGAAAGGTCAAAACAAATTGAATTAAAAAACTATGTGGAGAATTCAGTAATTAAAAGCTTGTGAGGAGATATAAAAGCTAATCACAAAAATAAATAGTTACCCAGTAACTTCATTACATTAAATTAAGAACTGTATATGCTGCATAATATAATAGGAGCTTAGGGAGCTGAAACCACTAAGAAGCTGTAAGTCATAGCTGGAATCACAGGAGAAACCTCACATTGCTGTCATGGTGCAGGCTTAGGAGCAGCCTGGGGAAGCTGATCTCTGGGCACAGATGCCATCCTGACATCCTCCTAAATTGAATTACATGCATGCCCTTGGGTACTGTCTACCATCTGCATGTGCGCAGCCTCCATTTCCTGAACGGCCCAGTCAAGGGGCCAGGGGCAAGTGAAGGAGTGGGGACAGGTAGGCTGGAAGTCTTTTATGTTGTAACCAGCCTTGAAGTTAAGCCCCCATGCGAGGTATTTACTCCAGGAATTAGGTTGCTAGGTAGAGTCAGAAGGGCTGAACAGAAGTCTTCACACAAAAGGAAAAACGGGGTGTCAGGGAAGTAAGGAAAGTCATTATCATATCAGTAATGTCATCTAAATAATTGCATCCTGATCTTGTCCAGAGGGGAAAAGCTGGTGGGCATCTCCTGACAGCAGAATAGGAATGTCCTGCAGAACGGGTTGCACCTCTCTTTCCTCCCCATGCAGAACAGGGTTCAAAAGAGAAGAATGTTTTGGGATTCTTGAGTATTTTCCCAGCACCCTTACTGCTGTTGAGGGCAATAGACAACCATTCCTTCAAGTTTCAAGTCACCAAAAAAATAGGTCTGGATGGGGCTATCATAGCTCAAAGCAAGGCAGAAGCAAAAATTCAACAGCCCTTTGTAGACACAAAGATGTCCTGTGAGGTGAGCATGGGCTGGATATGAACAATGAGTAGCCTCAGAAGAGCTATCAGGTACAGTTTTACAGATCTGGAAGTATCTCACAGCCTGAATAACCGGTACCTAGGTTTTAAATCAAACCACAAAGTCCCTGGTAAGTGAGTAACTGCATCTTACAGGTGGCTCTTGAGCAGTAGTCACAACAAGATTTTCAGTGATGGCGAAATCAGCCTAAAGGTAAGGGAAAAATACACAGGCAAGATATTTAAATAACAGCAACATTGTTATTTAAAAAAGGAAACATGCCTTTCTGAAGCAGCTGAAATAACAGCTAAGTCTTAGCTAAACTGAGGGCCTCGGAGCTAAGAGACACCTCCTCTGAGTCCTGAGGAGAAGCAGTCCAGGGAGAACCCGTTGTCCACAAATGTTCATAATACAACTGACACAGGGGGAAAAAGAAACTTTGTCTTTTGTTAGAACTCATATTTTTCTTTTCTGCTAAATAATTTTGATCCTGCTGGGGTCGTCACATTCAAATAGTTCTTTCCATTGTGTTCATAGTTTTTCCATTGTGTTTCCATAGTTAAATTTCTGTAATCCTCAGATGCTGAATTTTCTGCTGATCCTTCAGGGCAGCCAGTCTGAACGAGAAAGTGTAGAGGGATCCCTTGTCCAGCCTTTATAATTTTCATTTATTGAAGTCAGTACTGTCCTTTACCACTGCATAGATAGGGGGAAGGGAAGAGAGTTGAGCCTTCAGCTGGGAGATTGCAGTAACCTTGGTGTTCAAACACACAGCCAGTGCACAGCAAGAATCTGCTTTGCCTGTTATGTGCTTTTTCCCATAATACTAAATAAAATCATTTTCTTAGAACAGGTCTTCCTAATCCAAGGATCTATTTTAGATACAAACTCAACATTATGAAGTACAACACATCACATTTTATACTAATGAGTTATGAAAATATACAAGCTATCAAAAGCTGATTTCTTCTGTGTTCCTAAACAGCTGTTTTTTACTGAGCCCAAATAATAGCTGTGTTATTAGTAACTAGAGCAATACAGTCCTACTATTTGCAAACCCCTATCAGCTCAGATATTTAGTAAACTTGGGAATTAAAATAACCCAGTCTCGACATCTCCTTTTTGCAGCAAGTCAGCTTTAAATGGGGAGGAATCTATCTTCAAATAATATGAAAGGAAATAAAAATTGTTCACCAAGTAGGAGAAATCCAAAGTTTCTGAAGCATTTTATGTTTGTGACAGTAAACTCCACCCTAAAAATTGTATTATTCACCCTATATCCTTCACATTATCAGTATGTAGACTGACCGAATGTGAAAAATGTAATAGTATCTACAGGCCTCAATAAAATTACCTTCTTTTGTTTTGGAAAGGTCTGCAAATTTACCATGCTGGTGCAGCATTATTTCCCACCAGTCAGAAAATCTTCTGAGTTTACAGATGCCTGAGTTTTGATCACTAACAAGACTCTTATTTGAACCATTAAATCACAGTATGGTCCCCCAGTTCAGCAAGATGCTTAAGCACTGAATCCGAGCTTTAATGCCAAATAAACAAGCGTATCATACTGTTTTGCCATTTAGGCTGCTATACAAACTGAAATAAAATGCATCTAGCTTAATGTGCTCATTAAACATTTTGTGTAAGCACATAAAATTACAATCTTAGTATAGTATAATGAAATCATAACCACTGCCTGCAATAATCTCAGCATAAATCTTCCTGCTTTCCCAAGGAAGCAGTGTCAGACTTCTCTGAAATCTGCTCTGTAAAAGCAATAATGTCATGAAAAAACAAACAAGAAAGGTCCGTCAGGACTGAGTCCTCAGCAGACAAACATTATTATACTCCTAGAAATCAGATTTTTGTTTGTGTTCTCATCTCAAGATTCATTCCTGTACCATCTCTTCCTTCCAGCATGCTCTTTTGGCTGTTGATTGGAAGATCTTGCAATACTCAGCATCATTACAAGTTATGACTTCATTCCTGTCTATTGGTGTGTGTAGGTTTATGGCTTTTTGCCAACCTCTTGAAGTTGCAATCCAAACCTTCAATTTCTCATGCATGAAAGCCAGAAAAGTCTAGATAGCATTCAGAATGCCAAAAAACATCTGATGTTGGCTTTCTTCATATATCAGATGATGCACTGTCAGCAGTGTTTACAAAGGCTGGACACCAAGAAACCCACACCAGGCATGTACTGGTCTTTTTACAACCCATATTGAAATATCATGCTGACTTTTGTTTCTTGCTAAAAATAGGAGAAAACTTTCTTTTCAGCTCATTAGCAGGCACAAGTCTTCATTAATGACTATTAAACCTATCTAACCAATCTTTTTGCCCATCCCTCCCTGGTGGGCCAGGCACAAATGTGAGTATAGTGCTGATGGTTTGCATTCACCCTCTGGGCATTGCTGTCCCTTGGCAGAAGTCAGAATCACTCTCCCAGCAAGGTGCACACCACTATAGTCATTGAAAGCAGAGGTACAAAACCTGCCTTAGGATGGGTGGGTACTCCCAATCTAGGTGGCAGCAGGCTGAGCCCTATCCCTGCTGCTTCCCGCTGAAACGGCCTGAGGAGTGCCCAGCCCTGCTTTGGTGCCAGTGCCAGCCTTAGTGCTACCCCAGAAGGTGGAAGAGCTCTAGCCAGGACTAGACACAAAACCGTGTTTACCAGAGCATTTAGGCATGCTCAGAGAAGCACAGGTGAGTGCTGTCAGTCCCCTTTGCCTTCCTCTTCAGCTTCATCAGCTGCCTTAGTTTAATGTTGAAGAGTTCCAAGGGAGAATAGTGTTTCACAAAACCTTGCACCTCACATGCTTGCACCTCATGCTTCGGTGGCCCTGAGCAAGCTTCTATCTCAAGTCCTTTCCTCATTTGCTGCTGTAGGCAGCTGAGCCCTCTCAGCCAGCAAGGTTTCCAGCTGAACCCCAGGCACAAAGGGACTCCTGCTTAGGTCAGTGGACTCTTGGTCTTTGAGGCCTCCATGAGGCTGGCCAAGGAGCCACCCTGCTCTGTGTCCCTGCTGGGCACACAGCCTCTCCTTGGATTAATGAGCCCTTCTGTTCACTAGGTTATTGCTGGTTTAAAAACAAAGCAGGGAAGCAGTGCTTTGGTTGGGAGGGAGGATATGCTGAGGAAATATGCCTTAAGGAATAGGCCCTTATTGCTTTTGCATTGAGATTGAGAAGCCCTGAGGAGGAGACAAGGAGGAGGCTGGGAAAGCAGACCTAGAGCCATTTGAAGTGGACAGGCCAGATTTATAGTGCTAGACACTGATGGCAGGGATGCTGCTCTTTGATTTGCAGCCTCTGTGTTTGCCTGATTAGCAGAGCGACATGTAAACACTTGGTAGGGAAGCACATTAAACTAAAAGCAGCAAGAGTTGAAGTTGCTGCCGGATTGCAGGAAAGCTTGGAGCCTTGTTATTTTAATTGTGTCTGGAGTTCAGCTTTTGGGCCCAAGCTTAGCACTTTTGGCAACTCCATTCCTAATTCTGAGTCAAAAAGCTGCTACTCTTATGATATTACAGAGCATATTTGGAACATATTATTCAGCCCACGGCTCCTCCTGCAATTTCTCAGGTTTTCATAGTCCTCCATTCAATTTTTTCCAGTCTGAGGAACACCAATGCTGCAATAGCCCTAAGGAGAAAGCCTTAATTTAAAAACAAAAACACAGAGGTGGTTGCACAGAAATCCTTAACTGTGGCTTGATGCCAATGGTTACCTGAAACAAATGAAATGTGCTGCTGTATTGCCTAGCTGTATTTGGTTAACACTATGCCAGAGAAATATTTTCATTCAGTTAAAAAGAAGGAAAAGAGCAAGTTTGGGACACTTGAAAATATTTTTCAGTTCAGGCAGAACGTGGCCCAACTAATCAAGCTGGAGAGAAAAGGAGAAAAATTGAACCATCATTTCAGCATTCAAACATGCCCAATTTATTTTAGAATGAATTGTAGCTAAATTGAAATTTGAAAGCAGAGAGAGGAAAATCTTTGTAAAACGGAAATAAAATAACCTGGATTAGCTTCATATTTTCCTCCTTTTTTTTCCATTTGGTCACAGACTCGAGAGGGGTGGCATTCAGCTACATGGAGAACCAAAAGAAAACAACTGTTAGTTGTGATCTAAAGCTGATGTGACCCAGTTGAAGGACATCCATGGCTTGCTGCAGGCTCCAGGAGAGCTGGTTTTAGCTCTAGTAAAGACAGAGTGCATTTCACTCCAGATCCTCAGAGGTACTCAGATAATTGTGGGCCGTTGAAGCCAAATTTAAGATCTTTTGAGGGACCAATTATTTGGAAAAAGTGCCCCAGGATCTCCATCAGTCCTCAGTGGCCTTAGGACACCCGAGTCAGTGGCAGCTCAAGCTGCTTCCCTCTCAGGCTTTGTATCTGGATCTCTCTATCTTGAGGGTCTGGCTGGAGGGACCGAGTACAAACTGTTCTCTGTACATGTTCAGGATCCTCTTCCTTCGCCCCTCCTTTAAATGTGTGCTTACAAGGTGGGTCAGCGCCACCGTGCTCTTTTTACCTGCAGGAGACGAAGGCGTTGCCTGTGGGAAGCCTGCCAAGAGCAGCAACAAGCTCTTCCCATAGTGCCAGGAAAACACAGCCCAATTTTACACTGTAGGTTTATCTGTCCTAACTGTCTTTGATGGCCACAACCAGAACAGACCATCTTAAAAACTGCCCCCACACTCACTACAATCCCATTAAATGGGAAAGGAACGGGAAGAGGAACTGAATCCAGGTTTTATAAAGGAAGGTGGATTAGGACTGAGTTTGCTGCACCTAGTGAGAGGGGTTCCAACTTGCTTCTATGAGAAAAGATGTGTTATTAATTTCACTACCTCCCCTTCTGTCTGTCATTTACAAGCCCCCTCAGCAACACTTTAGTTGGCTGAGTGATCTTAAACACCACCCAAGGCAGCAACGATCTCAAAGGTGTTCCTGACAGATTCAGTAGCACCAGCAGCTGGGTCCAGTCAGGACAAAAACAAGCGGCATTAGCTCTGCTGTTCACAGAGTGGCTTATAATCGTGTAAATATGTGTAATACTTTACTGCTTCTGTCCTAGAAAATTGCATCTAAAAGAAGAAGGGAGCTTGCAGATTGGAATGTGTAGTTAGGTCCCCCTAATTCTATTTCTCAAAAATTCTGTCACCAGGTAAGAACACAGTACCGTAGGCATAGAAGCATTCAAACTTTAGCCTTGTGTATGTGAAGGACAGAGAATGTGGTTGTTTCTTTATATGCATGGCTGGAAAACTCAGGTTTATGCCAAAAGATAAGCAGGGCAGTGTCTGAGTGGCTCACTCACACATGGGATTAACATAACAAATTATCACACAATGTGTTGCAGTTTGAGGCACAGAGGTTAATTGCTGAAGGCCAGATGGGAGTGGGTATGGGTAAATACAGCCTTTTGTTGAAGGAAGAGGGAGAGGGCTGACTGTAAAGCTGCAGTAAGCAGGAGGAGAGTGTGACTGCTCCTGGGGGTTTTGTCTTGGCAGGGCAGACACAGGCAGAGCAGCCTCAGGGAGACCTGCTCTGAGCTGGAGAGCTCACACTTCCTGCAGAGAATCAGCACCTGAGCACCATATCATCTGTCAAGGAATGGGGGGCGACTGTGGTCTCTCCAGGTCTCCCTACATGGCTCTCCAAGATGGTGGCACATAGCCTAGCACCACCCCTCTCCTTGCAGCCTCCTCGGGCTTGCCCATTCCAGCCTCGATGCCAGTTGTACTCGGCTTGCGGCTTCTTGGCTGGCAGAGTTGAAACACCTTTTTGTTTTCTCCTTCTGCTGTTCCAGGACCTGGCCAATATCCTTGTGAAGGTCATGGGATTTTAAGAAAACTTTAAAGTGGTTGATGGACATGACACAAGTATAAAGTCATACTTCGTGTGGTGAAAAGTTATATTTAGATTATTAATGAAAGCTGTCTGGGACAACTAATTTAAGTCATTACATTTCATGTCACCATTGAAACAGTAACGCTTATTTACAAGAAAAGTCACCTCTATTTTCATATGGATCTAGAAACCATTGCCTACCAACTTGCTGAATATGTCTAAAAATCCTGCTTTTGAGGATCCCGCCTTCCAAATATCACTGTCTAGGGCAACATTTTGATTCTGACGTTTAAAACTGAATTGGTAAAATGACTGCCAGTGGGGCTAATTTACTGGAATGCGCTTCAGTAGCACAGAAAGATTATAGAGATGTTTCCCACTCTAATTTCAGTATTGATGCATTTCAATTGATTTACCATCACAGAAAGCATCTGAGCCCTAGCCCAAATGCTGCATCATTTTTCCATTATGGTGATACCTTGCTTGTTGATTTAGGGGGGAAAAGTAATTAACACAAATACTATTGTATTTACTGGCATTTACAGAAGGGCACATTAAGACATGGTGCTCTGGAGCACTACAGTGTTGGGCAGCATCTGGTATGTAATCTGAGAGTTAATGGAGGAGGAATAGATATGTGTTTGGTAAAAGCAGGGTTTGCCAGTGCTACTGACATTTACACTTCACCAAATAAAAATCACTAATGGGTTTTAAGCTCTCCCAACCATCCACTGAAATAACACGTTATCCCTCTCTTATACATTGCAAGCCTCAGCTTCTCAGATATCACCAAATAGGACCATCTATACCACAGTAAGGAACTTCTATGCAATTCCAGTCTTATGCTTTGATGATAAATATGTTTATCTGTCTTTTTACATTTGAAAACCAGCATTCATTTAGTTGGGGAATAGGTACACAGTTTGTGAAATGTGTGAAGTAGGACTTGATACATGAAAGAGGAAAAACACACTAAGGAGTACATCAAGAACCCAAAGACAGATCTAAGACCTGGCCATGCGAATTGCATTCAACAGACTGAAGAGAAGTCACAGAAAGATCTGAACTATATCTGCTCAGAAATTCCCAATCTGAATACTCAAAACTAAAAAGTTTTTATAGTAGTTGTTCAGTTTTGAGAGGGTTCTATTGACAAAATTCCATTTATTTAGGTTTCTTGCTAGTCCCTGGGGCAGGCTGATGGGGAAGCCATGCTTCCAGAGTACCTGGTTTCACGGAGACCCCACCACAGAAAAGTCTCATACAGGAGTTTCAGACTCACAGCTGCACTTCAGAGAGCCTTGAAACTTGCAGAGACAGCTCAGGCCAGGGGTTTCAGAGTTTCAGGTTCCCAGGCCTGAAACTCTGAAAAGGGTTTCTGTGCCCCGTAGGAATTGGGCACAAGCTGCTGTTGTTCAGGTTGATTTTTTAAAGTGGAAAAAACCCCAAACAACCAACATACAAAATTCAGCCAGAGAGAAGCATTTCACTTTGGAAAAACTTAAAATTCCAGAACTTATATTCTCCATGAAGTTCTGGAGTTTACTGCCCCTGTTCTAGATTTAGCAATGTTGGAGTTTTCCATGAATGGAATTTTGACAAGTTCTTATTTATCACCCTCCCACTGAGAGGACCGAAGTTCTCAAGGCACAGGAGATAATGTTGCAATTATCTGCATGACCTTCTGCCACTGATATCTCACGTTGCTGGAATGGGGCGGGGGAGAGGAGAAGGAGTTTTTTGCAGGCGATTCTGATTTTCATCTTTCCTTCTCAACCTCCCTCATAATCTTAGAAAGATAAATTTCACAGAAATCCAAGCCTATGTTTCTTTGGAAACTCACTGAACAGCACGTGAGTAGTGGAACTGTTGAATCTAAGCAGCTGGTAGGTCTATTCCCTTTCATTTTTGTTTTAGCTGTTGCATTTCTGCAGAGGCAAGTGTCATGTTGCTTCCAATATAGACCTCTGCTTTGTACTCCGTGTGTATTCCCAGTGATCAGGGAAACAAAGAAATCTTACCATATATAACATATACCTCTCTTTTCTGTAGTTCATTCTTTATTGCTATAAAGGAATTTAAATGGATGGCATCTCTTAGAATTTAAGTTGTGAAGGAAGAGGTAGAAAGATGGTCAATTTTTTTCCTTGTCAAATAATGTATATGTTAATTTTTACATAATACTGTCATCTCTCAGGATATATAGCTGCCATTACCTAAGCCAAAACTAAAAAACACTTCATAATAAAATATCTTGTCATATTTTACAGCATAAAAAAGGTCTCAGAGACAAATAGACCAGGGAAAAAAAATAGCCAAAACCAGTGTATGCTGACCAGGGCTGCAGCTGAATGAGTTTTTGAGATGTAGTATTAATGCAATTTAATTTTCAGAGGCAGAATCCTGTGAAAGACTGGCTAGCTATTCATTAGGACACCATGCATTCTTCAGTTGTATTTTAAAGCCTAAATTTAGATGATGGGAAGGCCATTTCAGGCAATTCAGTTAAAGCTATTACAAACACTAACTGATATGGGTAATCGTTTCTAGAAAAGCCATTGATCTACTGCATTCATTTGAAATTCAGGTGAAGCAGAGATTTGTTAAAGTTCTTTTTATTAGAAAAAAAACAAAGAAAACTGTAGTCCCCAATTAGCTAAACATCAGTAGGTTTGACACTTCTTACTGCTTTATGTACACAGCTTTTGAGAAAGAGGCTACTTCTCGCTGCATTTTAGTCAAGAGAGCTGAAGAGCACAGATGACAAAAGGTGTGGTGGATGACAGCACACAGGCCATTGCGGACCGTGATCCCTGCTGCTTGTGTGCCAGATGAGAGCAAACTCCCGTGTGCTAAGCCACAGTCAGGAACTGGACGCCGTGCGGGTGCTACCATGAAAGCCTACTGCAAAGTTAGTGGTGGAAAGCTGAAATACCTGAACTTTGCCTGAATGTCTTATGCTTTGGGTGGAGTCTGACAAATACTTGTGCTCCAAGTAACCGCATAGGTGTTGGTAATGGGAAGAAACTACCCATTTGAGCAATCATATTGGTGCAGAACCGAGAGAGAGCATGAAACACCCATCAGGAAAATAGTTTATTTAATAGGAGTCATCAAAACAAGAGATCTCTGATCGTGCCAATATTCACCGAGGATCCAAGAAGGTCAAAACAAAATTAAGCCACGGCAGAAGAGATACACTGTTTAGAGCACTCGTCTTAGATGTGGGAAAGCCAAGCTCCAGCTCGTGACTGAATCATGTACACAGATGATTCGTGCATGTGTCTCCTGCCTCCCCAGTGAGTGCCCCAGCCAGCAGGCTTCTGCCTCATTCCAGGAAGGGAAGATACCTGGAAAGCTTTTCATTTCATCCCAAGCAGAAGCTGGGAACACTTCTGGACTCTTGCTTTTTTTGCCAGAAGAAGGTTGTGTTCCTCTTCTGACTCTGGTGTGGTGTGAAATTACATCGGGCACAGCCTTGTGCTTGCACACAATCCCACAGAACAGCTTACCACTGCTCTCTTAGCAGACAGGAGAGCATGACTGTTGCTCACATGCTGAGGTGTCAGCAAGCAGACAAGCAGCAGAGTAGGAGTGAGGCAGAAACACTGCCGTGCTGGAGAAATGCTCACTGACTGCTTTGTGCCTAGAAAGAGGCACTGAGTTTAGCAGTGAATTGCTACAGCAGAGGGAGAAAAAGCCTCAGGTGGAAAAAGGTAGAGGAGCAAGAGGAAGGAAGAAACATTTAGACCATTCCTGTTATCAATCATAAAGGCAGCAAAATTTACAAGTCATCAAATTGAATCTAACCAAGTGCTTTCTCCTTCCCTGACAGTTTGCCACCTGTTCAAGCATGTACTTTTAAACTATAATCCTTTGTACAAGCTCTGTCCATAGTTTTATGAGATAATCAAAGCTTCTCGGGAGAGGATACAGGAAGACTTGGAAGCTGCACAGTGCGAGAGGCTGTAAACACAGCAGTGCAGCCTGCAAGCCTCTCTCTGGTAGCACGTGGTGCCAGAAAGAGGATCTGGGTGCATTCGTCTCGTGGGAATATCGTTCACACAGACCGTGGAGTGAATGGCACCTTTGCTACCTCCTCTAGAGAAAGGTGAACCCGTGAGTTTCCAGGCCACCAGGAAATGGGTCCCCAGAGCCCGTGACAGGGCCAGGAACAGACCGATTCCCATCTTCCTTGCGCATAACCGTGATACAGCACAAAGCCTGTGCTGTGGATCTGTGCCAGAGGAATGAGCAAAGACTCATTTCCCTGCCCTTAGTGTCCTCTGTTTCCTTTCATTTTGCAAATCAGGAGCAAGGCAATGTTTGGCCCCAAGCGTGGACAGCAGGAGAAAAGCAATAATGACTTCACAAGCAATACTGGGCAAATAGCTGAACGCCTCCCATTGCCTCACGTGCCTGCTGTACATAAAGATGAGTGGCTTTTGGTCAGCTGCTTATTTATATAAACAGTCACATAAGGCTGGTCTGACCTAAAAAAATATGAAATATGTCACAAACTTACACAGTTGCAGGACTTGAGTTAACTAGGAGAAAAGTGCATGACCCTCCTACATTAAATGGTAAGGGTGGAACAGGAAGGCTGATGCTCTGTCAGGAATAGCACAGAGAAACATTTATTTCAAAATAAACAGGTAATTCTTTAGCCTCTAAAGCCAGTATATTGCTTCCCTTCCTGCCAAGGATGACTGAGTAAGGGACTATTCTTAGATGTGTGACTGAGAGTAAAAACAATCATAACCCCTCTTCAAACCTTAAGAAAAAGTGTATCTAATGTTTTATTTAAACAGGTCTTTGCAAAATTCATCAAAACTACACCAAGAATGCATCAACAAATTACTCCACCACCCTTAACACCGGGGAGAGGCAACACCTATCCTATTGTCTGTGACCCCTTCTCAAAGATCAGTAGGTGGTTCTGGCCCTGCCCTGCCTTACTGCCATCCATGGCAGTTTCGCCTCTAAACTGCACTGCAAGAGCTCAGTTTAATATTTGTACAGCAAAGGAATAATGTTCCTATGGGAGACCCTTGGGACTGTGAATCTGGTCTGACACAGGCTTTGGTCGTATCTCCTGCACGACGACACCCGGCAAGCCCCAGAGGCCCTTCCTAGCTTTGCCTGCTGCTCAAGACGAGCACTGCGACCATCAGGGAAGGAAGCTTTTGGGCACAAGGACTAGCTCTTGACCTCAGCCACCCCAGCACTTCCATAGTACAATTTGTCATCAGACAGGGATGTGTCTCTGGATCACTTTGGGGATCTCAGGTCCTTTAAAAGATACCTCAGTGAGACTGAGACAGGCACAGGTGGTCTGAGCATAAATCCCCACTCAGTTACTTTCTAAGCTAAGAGAAGCTAAAGTGCACAAGCAGGAGCACACTGAGCAGGAGAAAAAAGGCACCCCAGCACCCCCATTTGCCGTGGGACATTCCTGTGACTGGGTGCTTCCAGGTGCCTGTCCCACAACACAGGGGACTGGGTGTGGTGGTGCATTCTCCCCCCAACCTGCCAGGCTGCACTGTGATCTGAGAAATGCTTGCTAGGCCTTGAGGAACAGCACCTGGGCTCAGCTCCTCTTGAACTTATCAGAAACACTGTCTGCTTTCAGGAACCTGTGCTGTCTAATGAGCTTTTTTTTTTAAAGAACAGCATTGGAAACTTTTTTTTGCCTGAATAATGACCCAAGTGGGTCAAAGTTCTCAAACTTTCAAAGAAAGTTGCCCACCCGAAGCGTAGTTAGGATTAAACATTGTTACGACTAAAGCCCACTCTCTTGCAGTGATCGAAAATGAGACCCTTTGAGCAATCCTGGACCGCAGCAGGCTGTGACCAGCAATCTCCCTCTGAGAGGGACACCTCTCAAAGCCAGTGAACTCTCAGGTTTGCTAAACTGGGGGGATTGCTGAACTATGACACATCCCACTCCTTGAGGCTTGACCCTTCATCCTCTGAGAAGATGCAAAAACATCTGGACTATTTCGGTACCTTTGAGGGGAATTTTTCACAGGTATCTTGTACAGACTCTTTAGGCTTGTATGCATGCAAGGGTATGTATGCTATAGCAAATGTGGGAGAAATGCTGCTCTCCTAGATTCTTAAGTACTTTAGATTTGTAAGTTAGGCCTGTAAGTAAGTTAGCATTGTGGAATAGTAAATCCTATATGAATCCTTTGATAAATTGTTGAACTTAAGTTTTAAGTTAAGTTAAATGCTGTGAAGTTAAGGTGCTGTTCAGTTTAAGTGCTGTTGGGCCTTCAGGCCTATTCCCTTTTATCCTAACCCTTTCTATCATTTCCACCACCCCCTCCACCTCCCCATTTTGGTTTTATTTCAGTGTGATTTGACTGACTCTGGATTTTTGTTTGCTTTTCCTCAGTGTTCCTTAACCATCTAGTAAATACTAGAGTGAACCTTGCCAATTGTTGAACTTTGTTGTGCTGTTGCTTTTGTATTAAACCCGTTTTTACGGATACCTTTGCCAGTGATTCAAGCGATCTTAAAACATTCACGACACTGGGCAAGGAGCTCCCCTAATAAAAAGACACTGTTTAGGTGCCTGCTTGCTCCTCCACACATGCCTACACAAATTGCCCACAGGGAACACATCTTCTCCAATAACCATCTCAGTTAGAGGTTAGCGTACATTTTTGTTAGGCTGGCTCTACATGAGAAAAAGTCTCTTCTCCTGGAGATTGCTGGGTAGATTGCTTGAGCAAGTAGGTTCAGTTGAAGTTCAGATTAGCATCTAGACTAAATTAACAAGCCTTTTTTTGGGGCTATTATTACTTCTTGAGCTGGGAGACCACATGAATTTCTACACCTGTGACTGAATAAGTAACCTGTAAACATGCATATATAGGGGTTTGTCAGTAAGTGTCTATTGAGACTCTGTCTTGGCCCTAATTTACTGGGAAAACCACTTATTCTTTGATTTCTTTTTCAGGTCAGATTCTCTGTACATCATTCCAGAGAATGCAATTTACAGACCGTTGTTATCATGTTTACTTTGATCCTAGAGATACTCAATTGGAAAGAAGTACAAGGAATTTAGGGGTATAATTACTAGAATTCCTTATACCTGCCAATCTGGCTGCATTGTGAAAACTCCATTAAGTGTATTGGAGAAAACCTCAGGAAAGACACAAAGAATTAAGGCATTACTTACTTATTAATCTGTCTAAAAGCATTGCTCCAAAGAGGAGGTCAAGTATAATTTCAATTGTTTTACAGCCACTGCAGTTAAATACCTTCAATTAAATCTCTATGACTGCATAGCATCATAATAATACCTTATACCTCCAGGGTCTTTAGTCAAAAGGCCTTAATAATTTTATAAATCTCCTTTCAAAGATTAAGAAGCTGGTCTTCAAGCTGCCCCGAGATGGGACTAGAATTCAGAATACCTATTCTGCAGAGCACAACCAAAGCATTCACCCATCTTCCTCCAGTTATGATGTCCAAGTAAAAGCCCTGAAGGACCTCCACTGCAGGAGCTCTTCTCACGCAGGTCTGTCTTAGCAGCCTCCACAGCCTGGTGCTTTATATCCTGACTCCTCTCGGGCTGCAGAGAAATTAAATACTGGAAATTCTGATGCACACAAAATGGATTTAGGCACTAACTGTCAGGAACAGTGCTATTGCGTAGAAGAAAAGCTACAGAAAAAATATGCTTGCTTGTGATAAATATATTATAGCTGTATGGCAGCAAACGTCCTACAAAACACAGAATATGCCAACTGATTTAAGGAGATGCATTATTGTTAAAATTAGTCTTTAAATGCAGCCCCATAGCTGATTACCACAAACCCTGGCTGAGAGCTGTCTTTGTTGTACAAGCCTCGTACAAGGTACTTCATCTACAGATAGTGCAACTAACAGGTGAAGGAGTTGCTTCTGAGATTACTCAGGCTCCAGCCGTGAGCTGCTGTGACCTCTCCTCATGGATGCTGAGGATATGCCCCACTCAGCTTGGATAACTGGTCTCTTTAAGGCAGGGGGCAGGTTTTAGAGCTGTCTTTGATCTTTGCCCTTCCCATCATATCGCCTGCTGTCCTCCATTGCCTCACTTCACCTGAGGGTGTATTGGACTACTGATTCATGTCCCACAGCCAACCACAGGGAGAACTAAGGAGCCTGTGATCTCAAAGAAACCATAAAATAATTCTGCTGGGGCAGCTGATGCTGCACACACTTCTGCAGTGGTAAAATGGTACATCAGCCTGCTGCTTTTGTGCAAGCAGTCATGGGATTACCTAGAGATTGCAAACACAACACAAATAAAGCAGCTTCTTGCTCTGTGCCTTCATTTTAAACTCCTCTTTCTTTCAGTCTGGAGGACTTTTGCCAATTTCTCTATCCACTCCTCGAAGGCAGCAGACGGCTCAAGAGAGGGGGAGGGATGTATCAGCCTGGCATTGTAAGCCCAGTCTAACACTAGCCCTCTGTTCAGAAAGTTGAGTATCTTCATGCACCGCTCCACTCTGAAATCAGCAGATTACAACTTTGAAAAAAATTGTACAGTTACATTTCTAAACCTACTTTTCTGAACTTGGCCCTTCCATGTCCAAACTAAGGCCAATTTGAAGCTTTGCCCTGATCTCTCTACACAAGCTACTTTAGTATTTATGAGAGAAGGGTCCAAAACTGCTTCAGCCATGTGATGGTGGCTTTCCAAGGATCCCGAGTGCAAGGCTGGCAGCCCTGCCCTGTGCTTGTCAGGGTCACAAAAGTCCACCAACGCAGGCTACCAGACCAATTGCATGGTGTATTTGGATCAGACCAAGGCTCACCCTCACCTGGATGCTTAGGGAAAGGGGAGTTGCTGTAGCATCACCCCCCACCCTACCCCACCCCACCCACTCCCTGCAAATGCCAGGTATGTTATTTTATCCCAATGACTTCAGTATCTACCACTCCCTATCTCCAACACCCCATGAACAAGCAGGATGGCACGTTGTGAGCAGACCTGTTTATTAAGCACACAGGAGTTTCCAGGATTTGCTCTCAGATAGACCAGGAGGTTTCCTCCAGGAGACCCAGAGACTGCTGTTCTGCTGATACTGTGTGCAGAGTTCTCAGCATTTCGTGGGTCACTGTAAGTGGCATTTAAGGTTGCTAATCCTTTTAAACTCCTGCGCTGGTTCTTTTCATTAGGTTACTATACCCAGCAATTACATATGCAGGGCAATGGAAAGCTCAGCTTTTCTCTCTCCTCTCGCTCAAATTCTCAATACTTTGGGAAAATAGAAACAACCCACTGTATAGAGGCTGTCACCCTAATTTTGTGGATTTTGTCATTGAAAGGCAGCGTTTTGCATAAAAATGTTAACACAAGAATAGCCAAATTCTCATCCAGCCAGTATCTTATACAGCAGTTGCAGATACCTAGATAGGAAGAAGACAAGCAGAGATACTTTCTGTGCATATAATCTCAAACTCAGTTTGGGGCTCTGGTATTTCCAGAATCCAAAGTAAATTCTTTGTATTTGGGTTCCCCATATCATCCCTTCCTCCTGTGTTTCCCCAGTTGGATTTTTTGACTCTATATATAATAGATGCTAGAGGTTTACAACAGATGGTAGTGGTATGCAATTTACCAAGGCACCATATGAAGGAGACCCTCCTCTTGCTTCTTCTGAGCCTCCCAAAACATCTTGTTGGGGGAGACTACTCAGAGACTTTTTTGCCAGCCTTGTCTCCACCCCTCTCCAAACACCACTATACTGTGGATTACTGCAGACTTGCACTGGTTAACGAGCTGCCAGGGAGCCATTGTGAAAGGGTATTCATCTAGAATAATCTCACAAGTGGGCATAGTTAAAACCTAAAGAGTGAAGGCGAGAAAAGACAGATATAGCCTGGAGCTTCATGCATATTTTGAAAGAGCTTATCACTAGAGATGAACACTAAGGGGATGAACATACCACCACCTTTTGTTTTCATTCTGATGGCTTGAAGCTTCTGAGGGCACCAGAACTGACTGAGCCTTGGTATTACCTTTTCCACAGTATACCTAAGTGCGAAGTGCTGGATGCAGATGGCAGACCAATGCCGCCGCGCAAGGGTTTCTTACTGCACAGACTTGAGCAGCACGGCTGAAGCACCACCGTGAATGGCTCTGCTGCTTGCAGCTCTGGAGCAGCAGTGCATGGGGCAGACATGACTTCCCTGCCCTGCTCAGCCTGCTGTACTCTCCTTCCTGCCCCAGAGAGTTTTCCACTCCAGTGCATTCCCAGGAGCTGCAGCAACACCATTACCTTTTATTTCCTATGGAGTCTCCTGACAATATCTTCCGGCTTTCTTAGTCGAATCACCGAGCCTCGCCCTCGCAGTCACATGTACAAGATACACTACAGCGGACGGTGTCTGTCAAACACCAGCAGGCTAACACGGCAGAAACTTTATTTTCCCATGGCTGCAGTGGAAATGACTGTATGACATGTAGAAACAAGTTTTCTGCATGGGAATTGCAAGAATGAACATGGTTATCAAAGTTGCCAGCCTTTGTATGAGCTGGACTCTGCTCGAGGCCTTTCTACGTGTGATTTTTTCCCAGCTGGCAGTGAAGAAAACAGTCTGAAAGAAATACTGGCGTAACAGGCTGGAATCTTGCACACTTGATGATATGTGCTGGGCCCAGCTAGGCATTCTGATCGAGAACAGTCTGGGCTGAGTCAGCAATTTGGCACTCCTGGGTGCCTGAGGCCAGGAGTGTGTTTCCCTATCTGAAAGGACAATATATATCCCTGTATGTCTGGAAGTTAAGGCCAGAGCTTTGCCGGCATGAAAAAGGTGCATGCTTTCCTGGCAATGCAGCCCTAAGGCATGATGTCTGAGGAGCCAGAGGGAAACGTAACACTTTCACAGAGGCTGGTCAAGTGATTTATACAAAAGCCATCAGCAGAACATAGAGGATCCTTTCGTTCACCTTCAGCTTCTCCTGAATTCTTAGGCAAAGATCACTCATTCAGATCCTATTTCTTCAACTGTAGGTGAGAAAAGACCCCAATAACGGCTCAGTCACCGCCTATTTTTCTTTTCCTGTGTGAGTTTCCCCCTCTCCAAATTGTTAAGAGGTAGTTTGTGCATCACCAATGCCCTTGTCACAGTATTTGAAGGATCTCCTGGCAGACAGGAAAGAACACACAAGCCCAGAACTAACTGACAGCAAAGGAGATGAATGAAACCCTCTGAGGGTGGTGGAGAAGAAGAACATCTCGTTGCAGGGAAAGTATCTTCCCTTTGCCCTTAATAGTCACCTATGGGTGCAGAAAAAAATCCCCAAACCCAGAATTACCTAAGGCGACTCTTCCCTAAAGTACAGCAGCCTACCCATGGATGGCCACTTTGACTCCCTTCCTTCATCTTGGTAGGGCTTGGTTACGGCTTTAAAATTATCAAGATGGGGTAGAGAGAAAAAAAACAGGCTAGAAGGAGGTGCAGGAGGAAGTAATCCTGGGCTGGAAGAGCAAGTTTGCTGAGAAAAGCAACCAAGAATAATCCTATAGAACTTTTGTCTCATTGATCCTGTACTAATAAGAAAAGAAGGCACATTCAAGTGTGCAGCTGCTACTATATGACTTTAACTTCTCCAGTCTGAGTCAACACCAAAACTCAATAATGCAAGCATCCTAGTGACTTGTTCTTGTTGCCTGGAGTCACCAAGGGACTACTTGGACAAAAAGGCACCCAGCTGCAGCACAGTGTTACTGCTTTGCCTGCCCCATATTGTTATTGCTTTTCTCAGATGAGTCAGTCAACACTGAGGACCTGTTGGGTTGATGAACAGGCAAAGCTGCCTAAATCCTACAAAAACAGTTGCCCTAAGATGTCGTACACTTCTTCCCCTCACCTTGCCACCTCCCAGCCTTTCTGCAGCTGCAGGGGCCTGAGCACTGGAGACTAACCATCACATTTGAAGATAACCTACTTAGTTTATTATACTGTCTCTACCTGTTGGGAAGCTTCAGGATGGGAACCAGCCCAATAACTCCCTTAATTTCACTGTGAACTTGTCAGATTGGACAAAGGATCAGAACTACCATTTACTTGCCCTATTTGAGATCATCACCTCCACCCTTCCCACCACCTACACAGACACTTTTCCTCAGGAAGCAATTACATTGCCATTCACTTTAACAAAAGTTATTCAGCGTCTGAATTGGCCTTCAACAAGACCAGCATCAGAGAGGCACATTCATTACAAGCTCACCCATGAATACCAACCCCTCCCTCATCCAGAAGGTTTAGCCCACATGAAAGCCCAGCCTTTTGGGAGTTGTTTGCAGCATTCCCTCCACAAGAGTCCTCCAAACAGTGTGCTCATAGTACAACTCGCATTGATCAAACAGGTTAGCCATTAAGCAATCTCTTCACTGTCAAGCTTCACACACAAAGTCCTTTCCTCTCTTAAGATGTAAAAGACCTTCTTTTAAGGCATGAAGACTAAATAAACTCAGCTGCACGTGTTATTAGACACATGATGGGAATTGCTGTCTGAGTGAGGGCTGTTCTAGGCCAAGGAATGAAGCAGGGGGGAAAAAAGAGCTGGCATGGCTCAGGGCATGGCCAAGATGTCTCAAATCCTCTGTCCCAACAGGGAAACCAAATACCTTTGTGCTTCATGACTTAGAATTTTCATTTTCACATCCTGAAGTTTTTTAATCTCATTTTCTTTGGAAACAAGGCTTAGGCTGTGCCTTGCTTTATGTGTATGTGCGCATGTCCCTACAGACTTTTCAACTTATTGGCCAGTTTCAGCAACATTTAACAGATTAAAATATAAAGTTTTCACAGGTTTTGTGGAAACTAACTTCTGAGAAAAAGACTAGAGACCTGAGTCAGCTGCAGTGTGAGTTCACCCCTTATCAGTTATCAGTGACTACACTTTAGAGAGGTCCCTTAGAAGTGCTGAAAAACTTCTTTTAGATGTTGTGGAAATACAGTAATTCATGACTTGCATATTAGCTACCCAAGGGTATGGCCAGCCTTGAGCTGAACATCTGTGAGAGATCTGCCCTTCATTCTGGCACTCAAAAAGTTCTTGTTTGAGTTCTTACAGACCTTGACTCCCATCCTACTCCCTAACTCTGTAGATTCAGGTCTTCCAGTCCTTCTCGCTGACTTCCTTCCGTGTTCCAATGCCATTTGCCATTTGTTTTGTCAGCTCTGTGATAACTAGGTGCCCAGATGGATCTGAATGCATCATGAAAATAAACTCCCTGATGAATAATGCATCTCTCTAACTCTTACCTTCCCTCCCTTGACAGTGAAAGGTTGTCACATTTGTTTTCACCTTTACGTTCAGCCAGCTGAAGGAAACTGCTGGCATCTACACCTTGTGCAGACTCTTGGAGAGGCCAGAATTGCAAATTCATGCTACTTATGCCTTTGTCATCATTACAAGTTGGTAGCTTTAGATCTTTACACTTCTGTGAGCAATAAAAACAGTCAATCTCTCTTCTCCTTCTGCGAAAGTCTGGTAAGCAGAGGAATGGTCATTTAATTTTTGCCCTGATTTTCAAGCAAAGAGTGTGGATGGATTAGTTCAAAGAAGAGGAATATTTTTTTCACATCAGCCAAATGAATGAGAGAAGACATCTTGTCAGTGAAATGTGAAGGCAAATTCTGCTGTGAAGTGTCCAAACTTAAGACTTTTGCAAGTCCTTAGCTCTTGCAGAGACACAGTTCCTAGTCAGGTCACTGAGAATTTCTACCTGAGCACAGACTGAATGACATGAATAAGTTTCAGATACAGCCCCAGGAGTTTCAAACCCTTATTTCAGAATCTGGTTTGTTCTAGTACATGCAATAGAAGTTGCAAGTGACTCTTTCAGGCACTTTCCTATATTTTTCCTTTTCTATAAATAGGGACCCTATGAAACAAGATGAAAAGTGACCACCTCTTAACCCAGGGACAGGAATAGTCCCAAGGGTTGCCATACAAGTTTTTCCGATCTCCACCCTGCCAGGATAATGTACTGCCCACTGTGAAGCTACCTCTGGGCTAAAAGAGCCGTGCAGCCCCCATGCTGATTTGGGAGTTTGGCCTTTCTGCTGTGGCTGCCAAAAGTGACATCAGTTAGTGCTAGGTTTGCTTTCTATTAACAGCTGTGCTGAGATCATGAGGTTTCTTAAGCTCTCAGTGTCCAACTGAAAACTTTCAGTCAGCAGTGCTGTTTTCTGATGGAATCATACTGGTGACCTAGAGGTGAAAGATGATTTCATCTGTGTTTCCAACAACTTCACGGCTCAGAGTTCATTCTATTCCATAAGTACTATGAAAGCAGCCCTAGAAATGAGCATGAATGTGTGTGGTTGCATCTATACACAGCAGTGCACCTTTGAGCATCTGCACTTGAATGCAAAGATCTGAACTACTCAGAGGGAGTGATTTAGACATTTGTAATTATGGCACAGCCTGGGTTTATTAAGACTACTCATTAATGAACTTTGAAGTACACTTAAAATGCATAGAAGTGGAGTTAAGATGAGGCAGGTTCAATTTCAAATTAATAGCTGGAATCTATTAAAAGGGCAGTGACAGAAATACTAGGAATCCATAAAGTCTGTCATTACACCATATTCTAATGGAAGGCAAAAAGTTCTGAAAGTGCACATGGCAGTCATACAAGCAGTTCTGACTGAACCTCTCTGTCCACTAAAGACAGGTCTGGGCTAACTCCACGAAGTAGTTGAACTGAACTCAGAACCCAGTTATTCATACTGAAGGTAGCAAGTAAAAAGTCTATCTGCTAGGCCCACAAATAAGTATCATAGAACCATAGAATATGCTGAGTTAGATGGTATCCATCAGGATCATCAAGTCCAAATCCTAGTCCTGCACAGGATAGCACAAGAATCACACCATGTGCCTGAGAGCATTGTCCAAATGCTTCTATAACTCTGTCAGGTTGATGCTGTGACCACTTCCCTGAGGAGACTGTTCCAGTGCTCTGTCACCCTTTTCACCCTTTGGATGAAAAAACCTTTTATTGATATCTAACCTAAACCTTCTCTGACACAGCTTCATGCTGTTAGAGCTAGAGTTTTTTTGCTAAAATTATTGAAAAGGTCCTGATATTAATTTTTTGGCATGTCTCGGTAAATTTCATGAGCACTCTAAAAACACCAGTGAGACAGTTTCTGATGCCTTCTTCTTGCTCCTGGCTTCTCAACACTAAAATTGGAGATGAGCCCAAGTCTGGGTTTAGATCCAGACCTGGTTTACAGGTTAGCTTTGCCCTAAATCTACAGATGCATCCTCCTAAATATTTTAATCCAGGTCAAGCATGTGCTTTTGAAGCAAATCTCCTGATCCTGACTACTGCCTGTCCAATGGTTTACGTTGCAGAGAGGTCTCAGGGCACATGAGACCCCTCTCAGATGGAAGTAGGCTGTAGGATGCATTCCCACTGTCAAGGACTACAGGACCCTGCCTGATGTGAAGCAGAGGCATCAGGATGTCTAATGTGATCACTGGATCCTCAGCACCAGTGGTTCAGGCCAGCAGACCCACTCAAGGCCCTGCACTACAATTTAATAAAGACATGACATAGATGCCCTAGCATAGAAATATCTGAGCAGACACTAGGTACAAAGTATGTTGGGTTTATACTCCTTAAAAAATGTGTGTTCATATTGAAAGAGAAGGAAACAAGCATTGCTGTCATGAGTAGAGACCAAGGCCATTGCTCAGTGTAATCTTGGTTCAGACTGTAAAGGGAGCATTAGAAATGCTGTTTTCCTATGCTGGTAAAGCAGAGAGCAGGATGTCAGCACAAATGCTTCCTGCTGCATTTCCTGGGCTTGATTATGACAGTGTGTTTGTGTGAAAAATAACACAAGCAGAGGTGGATTTGGAAAGAGCAAAGCACTGGGTGTGGTAGTAGATCTCAAAACCGTCAGTACAGTGGTAAAAATGTTGGCGTGGTCTGCAGGAGGCCCTTGGGAGCCCAGGGGACCCTTGAGATAAGTGCCTGCCTACCAGAGCAAGGCACCCTCAGGCATGTCCCCCCGGGCAGTCTGCCAGCTGCCTGCGAGGCCTCCTGTTGTTGAAGGGGCAGCTTGAGATAGCCTTCTCCGAGTGCCGAGCACAGCCAGTACCTCCCAGCTAGTCTGGAGTGTGGCGTTGCTGCCAGGAGCCCGCCTCTGACTCCTCTCCTACGAATGGTTTAAACTCCAGCAAGGAAACGTTTTCTGACCCTTCGTAAAAATGTGATTTAATCTTAACTGTTCCATTAGGCTGTAGTTTTTTAAACACACAAGGCAGATTCAGCCTGTTGAGATACTTGTTTACTAAAGATGATTAACAATGGCTTTAGAAGTTGTATGTAAACCGTGGTTTAGCAAGACTGGAATAGATATATAGGCAATATTTTCCCACCTTAGATTTAGTTATGATATAGGAAATAAGGAGACCAGAAAAGCATTGGAGGTGGGAAGATTAAGAAGTAAACTCTGGGTTTTCTGTGAGCAGTGTTTATCACAACAGTCTTATCACAAATGGCCAGTAGAGGAATTTGTCACCTCATACATGATAATATAACTATGTATAGTTCAAAGTTACTTAATATGAACAGTAACACTGATTACCTTTACAGCTGTACAGTATTTGAAATTAAAAGCAGCAGAACTTTCCAGAGACATTAAAATTATTTTGCATTAGTGATGAGATAGGAAGAAATAAGGTTATAGGAGAGGCTTTGGCTCACACTGGCGTTGTAGGAATGAGTGTCCATCCATATTAAAACTTATATCTGCAGATGCCCTGAGATCTTCTGTAAAACAATCTCTAAAATTTGTTGGGTAGGATTTCTCTCCTAGCAGGCTGCCCACCTACGCATATCCTGTATCACAGATCTTCAGTTTTGAAACTGAATGTTTTGTCTCTCTAGCTTGTTATCCATATAATCACACAATTATTGACTTCTGTGTCATTGTTGCCCATGATTTCTGCATGCCATTAGCTCTGTTTCATTGCTGTGTGCTCATTCCATGTTTATTTGTATAAGTGAAATTCTTCTCTTCCACTGAAAGTTCCCAGTTTCCTTGCAGCAGGTTTCTCCCAGTGTCACAGTTGCCAGCCCATGGGGTCAAGAGTCATCAGAGCTTAACTTTCATCATATGGTAATAAAAGCGCCTTCTTTGGCCGAGTGCCTACCTGCTGCAGCTGAGCCTCTGCTGAAATGAATGCAAGACAGTCCTGATTTAAATAAAAGCCTGAGCACTTCTGCAGTGCACACCAATACAGTTCTGCTTGTGCCCAGGAAGGCAAGGCAGCCCTGCCAGCTCCTTTGAGCCCTTTACACCCTAGTGATCAGTGTAATGAGCAAGCTGAGTCTCTCTTCACTCGCTGCACACTACAGAGCAGATGACAAGATGGGCTCACTAGCTCTTTCACATTAAAAATGCCAGCAAATATTTGACATGAACCATCCTTTCTCTCAATACATATGAACTTGCAGGAAAAAATAAACCAAAAAACCCCACAGCCTGTCTATATTCCTTAGCCATCTTAATACAGACCTGCTGTCTGATGCCCCATCTGCTCCAGTGTGGCTGCAGTGTTTGCCAACCAAAGGATTTTTCTTGGGCAAAGATATGGTATCCTTCTCAGCAGTGGAAATGAGGATAGCAATAACTCTTTTCCAGCTATTCAAGGCGAAAAACAAAAGAGACACAAAAGTGGCAGCAGTGACAGCCCTCTGTCATAAGGTCCTGAAAATTGCCACAAGCAAAAGAATGAGTGAAAAATTAAAGGCTGATGGATGGTTTGCTGTTTAACATGGGGCACTTAACATGCACTCTCCTGCAGGAGAGGCATTGTCTATGTTATACTTGGCCAACACACACACCCCAACGGGGCTCAGAGGCACAGAGGGCTTGGCAGATCTCTTGCGTGGCTTTGCAGTCCCTGACACTCCTCTCCCTACGCACTTGGGAATCCCGCCAGCACCAGAAAGTATTTGGTACATGCTGGGGGTGGCAGCGGAGCTGTATCATGAGGGAGGCGGAGTTTGGCCCCTGCTGTGAGGGTGACACTTTGAGAGGTGCAGGCTACCCCCCACAAAGTGGTTACACCATTACAGGCTCCCCAGGGCAAAGAGGCTGAGCACAGACCAGACCACCTTGGTTTAACTGGGGCTACTCCTGCACCGCCCTGCTGGGCTGATTTTCCCTGAGATTGTATGTCCCTGCCACCGCCTCAGGAAAACAGGTATCATCTGAATGCTGACCTGCCCTGGAAGGTGTTTATGAGACTTGTGTAATTAAACATTCATAACTTCGGCTGAAATATAGAGATGAAAATGCAAGATGTAATTACGAAGCATTGTTATGGTGATACTGTGGCTAAAACTGAAGTGATCTAAGAGGGACAGCTCTCCAGCCTTGCACCTTTCTGTCAAGATCTTTCTGTCCTTAGGGATTAGGAACTGCGAAGCTGGGGGGCTAAGCTTGATGTATGCTGCCTTATTTCTTATATGGCCAGCAGCACTGCTGTGCATGGCAAGTGGGACCCTCTCCTCCTCTGTTCCAGGACATGAGGACTTTCAGTGACAAGGCATTTACTCACCAAGAACCATTAAGAGGGAAGGAAATCTCTGGAGAACCTGCCTGCTCACTGTGTGAACCACGGTTTTCATTAGCTTTGTAAGTAACAGCTGAAATGCAAGATGAAGACCAGAGCAGAGCCTTATCAGTTAAAGTGTCATCCATGGTCTTGAGACAGACACTGTTCTCATTTGGGCTTCTCTCTCCTCTCTGGCATCCCAAACTTCTGGTAAAAAAAAAAAAAAGCCTTGACAGCAAGAGCAGGACTTGCTCGAGGGACCGTTAGCAGAGTGTGTTGGAGTAGGCAGATAAAGAGCATTTCTTCCTTGTCTGAGGGTGGGAATGCAGCTAAGAGCAGTATGCCCAAGGCATCTCTTGAATATTTGGGGGTGGAACTGTATGTACCTCTCCATAACTTCATCCTGGACAGATTTTAGGTTACAGTTACAAAAGCAAAACAAAGTGAAGCCGAGTATTGGTACAGGAGGAGACACTGCCTCTGCTGCCAGCTCCTTTACATACTCCTCCCTAGGGAAGCATCACCACAGCTGTGTGAATACCGAGAGTGGTGAAGAACCCAGGCACATCTGGCACCACTGACTGCATCTGCACCAGGAAACAAAGCAGGGTAGGGCACGAGCACCGACTCTAACCTCTGAGTGCCCACACCACCACGTTTTGAGCATGCTGACTGGCATGATTTTGGCCTGTGACAGCTAGTCCCCACCAGGCAGCAGCTGGGGACAGCATAAGATGCGGAGAATGTAACTCTGTTTTGAGGACTGAGAAAATTCAGCAGAACAAGCAACGAACTGTAATACCTCAATTGGCCTCAGAGCTCAAAAATGGTCTCTGGGGAGTGTTATTTATTTGTGTAGAAGAGCTGCTGGAGCCTGAGCACAGAGACTGTGGCCAGAACAGGCCTGGAGCACAGACTAGTCTCTTATTTATACAAAATGTCCTGTTAGATCTGGAAGGAGGTTTTAATCTCATTTTGCTTTCTCTTCTGTGGGTAAGCCCAAGATATGCTCAAGGGCTGTCACTGTAGCCATTGGTTTCAAGCGTCCACCCCGTAGCACTTCTTCCATGAGGTCTGCATGAAACATGGGGCTACTGCAAGAAACTGACCCCTCTTTCTTCACAATTACTGTCATGGGTGGGAAAACAGAGTCCTGGCTGGGAGGCCATGGAGCAGGTGGCATGGACAGGTCTCCCCATCCCCTCCCAGCACCCTGCCAGGTGACTCTGAGATCCTGAGGTACGGCTTTTCTGTCAAGACAAGCTGAAGAGTTAATCTGGCAGGTAGACCCAGATTGAGTTGCATGATCTGAATTCAGATTGAGCAAGTGTAATTAGATGATGAGAACCTCATGGCAGGGCGTGCCCTAGTTTCAGTCAAAGGTGGAACATTATTAAGTACCATTTACATCCAGAGGAACACCCACTTTTGAAATCGCTGATGCCAGTAACACATGCTTTGCATTTAACGCACTCAGTGAAATGGGAAGTCAGTGGCAGAACACAGAGCTTCTAATTTGCTTGCTGCCAGCACAGTGATTAATGAGTTTCAAAACACCCCATCAGCCAATTATGATGGATACTAGCCCTTTAATAGGAATCTCTGGCTGGATCCTTGTTACTCGGATTTAGTGCTCAGACCAGTTAGACCATAAATTATTTTCTTGCTGGGAAAAAGAGCGAGCTTTTCCAAGATAAGCAACTCAGGGTTTTTGTTTCATAGAGACCAGCTGCAGGAGCAGGGACTCGGCACAATTTGTGCTCCTTGCCTATCAACATGCAATTAGGAACAATCATTCTGCACCATAGGCCACCCTTCTTTGGGTGGGTGGAGGAAAGGCTGGGGGCGAAAACCTAAACCTCAATTTAAGAAGCATGACAAGGCAGCGAGCCCAAACTGTACACCTTCACAAAATGGACATGTTGTAATGTACTATTCATTATAAAAACAATTCTGATCCATCTGCAGTACTACAAGAGTTTATGGTGATTTAAATGAGACAGAGATTTGTCTTCCCCTCACGAAACCACTGGGGAATAGTATGGTGCAGTAACTGCACCTCGCTTGTTAGTTTGCTTATGTTTAATTTAACTCAGACGTTAAACATAAAATGAGCAGAGAGAATTCTGTTCCCCAGAGTAAACAAGAACAGGTGGAAAAAACATTTTGGGGTTTCCTGTATTTGCATATCCTCTGTTTAAAATTTTGGGTGTAAGTTAACTCCTGTGCACCTTGAAAAAGAAGAGTATTTCTCTCTTCTATTACCTGTTGTACAACCACAGCAGTTGCCAGGGCAGGAGCCTCTCTAATATCCAGATGAAGAAGAGTGTGAGAAGCCAGTCCCAGCCACTGCATAGGAAAAGGTGCAAGAACTCCTGCAGCTGGCATACATTGAATAATTATTCTAACAGAAGAATAATGTGCAAAAATGTTTGATCAAATTACTTTTTATTACAGTGAAGTGGAGCACGGTGGCTGGGGCACAATGAGATTTCCACACAAGAACAGATCATCTGTCCACCCATCCCAGATGTCTGCCTCTGGCCATAACAGGAACAGCTTTAAGCCAAGTGTGCTGCTGCTCACTTAGGGCCCTGTATTGAATTATACTCATTTACAGCTCCCCAGAGGAGCTTAATGTCTGCCTTTGGCAACAAGAGAGGAAGGAAAGAATGAACCGCTGCTGAGTTTCCACCCCTGGGCAGGAGAAAATCCGTCTCCTGCAACAACTCCTCCCCATTCTCTTACCCTCCAAATGGTCCCAGCTCCAGGTTTTGCGAGTAGACCCACCGCTCCTCAGCAGTACCACCACAGAAGCAGCAGGACCATTTCTGAAATGTTTGAAACAAGTTCTCCTGCCCCAGTTTCATGCCCTAGATCCACCTGAGTGTGGATCACTTCCAACACCTGCAATGACACATCTTATTTATCTAATATAAAGTCACTAGCTGCAGAACCATCCTGTGTGATTGTCTACTTTCCCATAGCGTCAGAGAACCCTGAAAACTTGCACTTGTCCCTTGGATGAGGGGCACAGAGGTGATGGGGATCCTTGCTTGATGTGGCTGGGGAAAAGACTTTCCTGTGGCAGCAATACTTCTGTCTCCTCCACACCTCACTCCTACTGAGGGGGGAACCACAGTAAGTGGGATTCCTCTCTGTTTGTCACAATTTCTTATTCTTCCAGCCTGGCTCAAGGGGGCTGCCTCTCATTAAAGACATGATGAGAGGCACAAACAATAGTGTGGAATGCAGGTGTAAGAGTAAGGAAGGAAAAAATGTAGTATCACTGTGTGGGTGATGCCCCATCTCTTCCATCCTCTTCACCTCGTTGCAGGGCTTTGGAGGCTTCAGGTTGCCTCCAGGAGTGGAGAGTGGAGCAGAGAACAAGAGAAGGTGACAACAGAATGGCTGAGTCCTGCCTAAACTAAAGTCTGTGAAACTTCTGTGAAACTTCTGCATTAGGGAATCACTCTGGTCTCTATTCTAGAGCTTCCAATAAATATCCCCCATCTCCATGTCAGTTTGTGGAGCATGTCTGTAATTCCTGCTGATTTCATGCACCTCAGAGCTTCTCACAAATCTGTGCTTTCACAGGGCAGCCGGCACCTGAGATTGATGCTGCACATGGATCTGTGGCAGCAAACACCTGCGCAGGAGCTGTTAATCTGCAGGATCTTTGTCAGAGCTTCTTCAGACCCATTGCAACACCAAGTATCATTGCAGCAGCTAACACAGACCTGTCCATGACCTGCACTGAGCCCACCTGCAAGAGCAAAAGATGAAGCCTTTCCCCTCTCAGCTCACCAGTTAAACTTTGCTGCAGTGACCGACAGTGGCAACATACTTTTATACTCCAATGGACTTTTTGTCTCTAATACAAATTAGATATGTTTGTGGTGGAAGAGCACATGTGCAGGTCTTGCTGCTGCAGCCAGGTCCTGCTGCAGAGACAGCTGGAGACAATAACTAGCAGTAGGGCTCAAACAGCATCTCCCTTCTTGGGTACAGGTCCTTCTGGACATTGGCATCATTTGTCCCCAGAGTGTCCTTGCAAGTTCCCAAGTGTGGGTGGAACTTAATGGAAATTAGAAGGTGGAAACTTTCCAAGCAGGAGAACAAACTGCTGCTTAAGGACAAGGTGTAAGTAAGGATCAAAACAGACTCTTCCTTGGTAATGATGTTGTCCAAGCCAATGTACTTCTCTAAAGTATACATACCACTGGGAAATGTAATGCGCTCTCCCCAGGAGCTGCTTAGCTTTGCTCAGCCCTCTTCTAGCTTGAGTGTCATCCTCAAGCAGATATTGCAGATACTGAGGAAGGACAGAGGCTTCAATTCCCTTATTCCCTGAAGCTGTGAGGCTACAGGGACGAAAGTCACCTGGAGTTTTTTGGTACAATGTTGACTTGCCAGTTCCAGCTTGTCCTGGTAAACAGCACCCTTCAGAGACAGGTGCCGGCTGGGAGCACCTTGCCACAGTGTCATGCCTGGCCTCCCTCTTCCCAAACTCTCTTCCAGCCCACCACTGTCCCAGCACTGACTCCTGGAAATTTTCCTTTAGCAAGCGGGAGGACACTCTCAATGGCACATCAATGCTCTTCTTAGCAGGGCAGGCAGTGCTAACTCCTTTTTTTCTCAAACCTCTTCACAGGTCTTCTGCTGTCTCCCAGCTGAAGCTGGGTGTCAAAGCCACACAGGTTTGGGCCTGTGCAGTGAATTCATGTCATACCACATGAGAACAGGCCTTGTCGTGCCTGGCCTCACCCTACAGTTTCCTCCAGTGCTCCAGCGAGCCAAGCTACTCAGGCAGCTCACCCAAAGCCCAGCACCTGCAGAGTCTTTGGACATCTGCTGCTGTATGCATGGAAAAAGCAACCCGCATACTCCAGCTCAGAAGCAGCACAGCTCCCACAGAGTTCAGACCATTTAAAAGCAGGGCATTTATTTCCTGTAAGGGTCTTCTGCCCATCACCTGTCTGCAACTAGACTGCTCTTCACTCCTCTCTTCACCTCAAGCCTGTAGCACCGTGGCGTGATAAAACTATGAATGGGCTGAATGGAAGGAATATTAAAAATAATGGAAATGAAGCTGATTTTTCCTGGCGGTATTCAATACTCAGCTCTGGCAAAGAGCAAGGAGCAATAATTGTTTCAGCTACTGAAATTCAGATAGGCAACACAGAGCCTTGTGAGAATCAGGAATCCAGCAGCATCTATGATAACAGGTAAACACGAGGAAGATGCATTGAGCTCCACCTACATAAAAAGCTGTCCAGGAAAGATGGCAAAGTTTACATTTTCTCAGGATTTGCTGGAATGGATATCAGTGCTGATGTACCGGGCTACCTTTTAATGTCCTCTTCATGTAATCAACATTTTTCCTTGGGTCAAGAGTTCTTTGTTAGTAATGGATCAGTCAGTCCAGGTTGATCATATGCCACGTCAGCTTTGTTTAGGGCTGTTGTCAGAAGTCATAAATCACAGTCCAGATTTAGTTAATTCTCCCAGTTAACAGCATTTTTCTGTCCTTCAACGGACATAGTAACAGCTGAGCCATCTGCACAAAATGTGTCAAAATACCTTTTCTTCTCTGTACAAAAAGATCACTGTTCTCTTTTAAGCAAGAGTCCATGAAGATTAAATATTCAAATAATTTGCTAGTCAAGGTGAATTTCAAGAATGTCTCTGTCAGTAGCCCCAACCCAAATACAGAGATTACTCTTCTCAATATACCCCTTACAACCAGAAAAAAACGTTTATTGATTCTTATCCAAGAGCAATAAGGCACATTTCCCTCCAATACAGGTAGCAAAAATTCCTTTTGGCTCAGTGATTTGATCTGAGTTGGCATTTTACACTTCTGCTTATCAGTTTGTATAGATTTCTCCATTGTTACATTTGTAAAGCAATTACAGATAATCACTACAACGAACTTGAAAATTTGCTGTTTGTGACCACAACAATTGCTTTCTGGTGGCTACTTGGGCCCACCTTTAAAATCTAGCCTGGTTAAGCACATTCAGCTGAAAACAGTATTCTTCTGCTTTCTCCCATTTGTCCTATAAGGGACACATATCCTCTGATCTAGTTACATCTAACCCCTTTTTAAAGACAAAACTGCTGCAGGACACTTTGAAAGTACTGAGGCTGTCAACCAGAGTCTGGATGTTCCTGATACATGGAAACCTAATAGGAGAGGATATGTTTCCACAAAAATAGTAGCTTTAGCAAGATAGTACTTTTCCCAAAGTTTCACCTTCTATGTCAAGTAGCTGAAATATCCAGCTCTCTGTAGACCACAGGCACTGTCTGGTTTTCCACTGCTTTTTTTGCACAGTCCTCAAAGTCCTGGCCCACAGTTGTGATACCAAAAATGGAATAATGGACCTAGGTTTAAATAAGATATGCATTTTATACAGGGAGGTAAATACTCATGGACAAAGCTAGGCTGGAAGAAGTGAGTACATGGTGCAGTGGTGCCCAGTGGAGCAATGGCACAGCTGGGCTGGGGGTAGGAGAGTCACTGGTGACTTAATCTGAAGGACAGCAAGAGCTGAAGTCCCTCCCAGCCAGAAAGTAGACTGAAAGAGAAACCTTAACCTAATTCTTTCCTCAGAGAATATTATTCAAGAATCATTCTCAGTATCATTTTATCTTAGAGCTTCTCCCACAGGGGTTCCAACTCAGGTTTATTCTGAATATTGCAACAGTAAAACACTTTTCTAGAACGTTTCTGTCCCTTAGCCAGATAACTCCAGATGACTTTCTCCTGTCAAAAGGCTTGTGAAAATCTGGCTCTAAGGTAGATTTGAGTACAATCATTGTCCCAAAGCACTTATTTTAAACTTGAGGTAATAAGCAACATGTCACCAATGGGAAAAAATATCTTGCTTATAAGAGCATAATGCATCTTTAGTATGCCATCTAAAATGCAGTAAAGAGACTCTTCCTTACACACAAAACAGTGGTAACTCAATGCTACTCCTGTGATTAGGGTGCAATAACCCCAAAATAAGTGTATTCCTAAACAGGGTACTTGCCATTCACCTTAAACCCCATTGATTGTTGCTTTCAGACATACTGTTGTTTTGTATCTGGCATACATCAAAGCAAGTGACACCCACATGAACTCGAAAAGCCATTAAAATCCCACACAGTTTCCCTTCAAAGAGCATTTATGGAAATAGCAGGATCTACAAGCCATTAGAGAAAGACAAGAATAGATTCTGTTAGAATTGTTTTTCATCCCTTTCACTTGTCAGCCTCAGAGACTTGCAGGATGCTTAAAAAGCTACAGAAACTGTGCTTAATGAATCATCTGAAAAAAAGGTATAAATGTTGTTTGCTATGAACATTTGAGAAAGTTTTATCTGATTCTTCTGAACATCAGTATTATTTTTGTATGTAAATAAATTTGCCATTTACATTGTTGGCATATTATTGTCAGCAAAATCAGAAAAAAAGCCAAACACGTGTTGCTTTGCACCAGCTGCTCATCTCAATACGATGGGGTGAAACTGAAGATCGTCACTGATGTGTCTGAGAGAGAGGACGTTTTTACATTGTGTGGCTTTGCTGGGAACTTGCTCACCAGCCATGAACTGGCTCCCAGTCAGCTGCCTCTGGTCATCCTCCCCCAAGGAGAGGTATGGGCCACAACACCCTGTCCTCATTCTCCACCAAAATGCAGCTGCTTGAGCTGGAATGGTTTCAAAAGCCCCTTCAACTTGAAAGGAGGGCAGATTTGTGTTTTCATTTGCTGTTCTTCCACATGAGAGATGCTTTGCTAAATTAATCTGCCAGCAAGGTAACTGTTTAAATAAAATCCGAGAAATGCCACTAATGCTTTCTAAACTTGCCAGAGAAATCTCCTGCGATTGTGTACTTCTGACCTTGACACAGTGAGCTCCTTGTAGCCAACTTTTTAGCCTGAAATAAAGCCTAGTCCATTGTAAGCAAAAGAAAAATAGCAAAGCCTGAAGTCGTTCTTCATTCCTTGGGTACTCATTCCCCTATCAGCCTCTGTAGGAAGGAGCCCATGAGGCCGTGAGCTGGGTATGAGGAAGTCCTGAGAAAACTTGCTTTTCTTTCCTTACATCATGAGCCTTCCAGACCTGATCATTCATTTCGAGCCAAAAATCAGGAAAAGAGCTTTAATCAGACAATTAGCAGTCCTCTGGCACATCTGCCACATACACATCGTTGATAGCCCAGGTTAACCCCACAGGGCAACCAGTCATGGGACTTCATTGCAATTGGCAGTGATGAATGCTTACACAGCATATTGACTCCAAATAGAGCTGACTGAAACAGTTTGGTAGAAATGTTTATTCACCTAAAAAATAAACAGTTTCAGATGAAAGGAAACTGTTTACAAATGAAGTCAAGTTTGTTGAAGTTTCACACACACCTCCCAATTTTCCCTCCCTTAGAAAGCTTTGGGAAACCAAAGGAAATTATTCTCTTATCTTATGATACAAGATTTGCTAAATACCACTGACCCACATTCATTTTGCAAGAATAAAAACTGCCCTGCATGAAAGAAAACATTTTGTTTTGGGCTGGACAAAGTGTTTCATTGAATCTTAAACACATTTTACACAAGGCCCCTTTCTGTGACAAATCTAAAGCATTTTCATGCTGACTTGACACAAAATTGCTAATTTTTTTGCACAGTTCCAAGGATCTGGGATTCTATCTAGCAACCAGGGAACATTGAAATAATGACTGTTTTTGAGATGGCTTGGAGCTACTTCTCATACTTCAAGAAATCCCCTTGTAGTAAAAATTGCTGCCAGGCAAAATTCATCAGGCAGCATTAGGAGAACTTGGGATGGATTTTGAGTATGCTTGGGTCAGATTTCAAGTTCAATCTGACAAGCCTGTGGCTGTAAACTAGCAGGAACTGTCAGCTTTGAATATATTTCCATTTGGGCTGTACACAGTGTTGCGTCCTGTTATTCAGACACAGATCTGCAGAACGGAAGTCACAAGGACTGAAATTTGATTTAAAACCCAAATTCAGTTTTCACATTTCCCCAAACTGAACTCCCTGTGGTATGACCTTAAAGAAATAAATATGTTAAATGTTTCTCCCTAAAGAGAGAAAACTCCATTGAAATAAGGCCTCTCAGCATGACATTTCTATCATTTAGTTCCTCTTTTATATGTAGGTCATATCAAAATACACATCTACATCATTTTGAAAACATCTCAACTTCCCCCTGGGTAGCATCACTGATTCGAGTGGCACCTCTAGGTATAAACCACAAAAAGCTCTTTATGAGATGATGGCTATACAGACACATTGCGAAAGAAGGTCTGAAAATGGTCCAGAACACTATCAACATTTTTGATTTCAGAAGCTTCCTTCAAACATTGGTCTTGCTACTCCTACTTTCCTGACGCAGACTAACATCCTATAGAAACAATGAAAATTGTGCATGAGTGTAGATTACGTAAAATTAGAGAAAAAGACCTAGGTACATGTGTGGGAAAAAACCAAAGTATGTGTTGCCCTGTTCAGCACAGCTCAGCAAATAGCTGGTTTTTCAGATTCATAATTAAAAAAAACAAAAAGAAGAGGAGAAAATTAATTCAACCAATAGCATATGGAAAACGTTCAGGGATTTTTGTTAAGTAAAATTTTAAAAATTACTTTATTTACACTGAAAATTTATTTACTTTTTTTATGGGCAAAAGCTATATTATGGGCCTATATAAACCTTGTTTGATTTAATCCTTTTAAAATATAATCATTAAAACGGAATTAGTTTTTAAATTAAAACTGGACTCCAGAATGAACATCAGAATCTTTAATTAAAAAATACCAGAAGGAAATGTATCCATTTTTCCCCCTAATTTTCTATTCAAAATAAACTGGCTTGTTGGTTTTTTTGTTGTTTTTTTGTTGTTTTTTTCCCCCTCCCCAAGTTCACAATAACAGAATAATGGTTTTGGTGAATGGATGTTAAAAAAAAAAATCCCATAGGCTAAATTTTCTTTGGTTGTTTAAATACATTTCATCAAATTGTTGTGGCTAATATTAAGTGTCCTCACCGGGCAGTCAGATATGTTTGATTTATTTTTTTTACCATAAAGGTTTCAGATATCCTAAGGGCCCAGCTGAACTGTCTATGGTCTGCCATAAATTATGGGTCAGACGGAAAATGGCAAGATAACAAATACCTTTTATTTCACCAAGAAGAGAAATACAGAATACATCCTATAGAGGAGCAAAGCTCAGATCCCAGACAGGCAGTTCCTGCTGAGCAGGACCTCCACACATGAGGTGATGGCAGATTGGACCTGAGGGACCCAGGGCAGCAGAAGCTAGCAGGGCCACCCAAAAGTGCTCGGGGGGAAGTGTGACACCTGCACCTGCACCTGCACAGCATATTCCCCACTTGCAAGGAGCAGCACAGGCAGACAGGGTGGTGTTGGGGATGGCAGAGGAGCCTGGCACCACCTGGTGCTGCACCTGTGGTAGGACAAAAACCACCTCAAGCTCTCTTGTCACAGCCCAGCAGTGAGGACTTTTCACTCTGCCCATGCTTCCTGGGTGCAGGAGTTTCCCAGGATGGCACAAGGTTTCTTCTGGAGACTTAGCCTTGTATTTAGCTATCCAGTAGTGTGGGATGATGGGAAGCATTACCAGCCAGGATGAAGGAAGGGATTAGTGTCCCATGGCTGGATGCTGGGACTCCTGCCAGAGGTGGAGCTCCACCAGCCAGTTGGCTGAAGCTTGCAGCTCCCTCCCAGCCCAAAGGGGCAATCCTGTGTATGAGGATGGAGCCCAGAGGGGCCACCATTCCAGCTAATGTTGAGTTAGCTCTCCAGTGTAGGAGAGCTGGTTCCTCCCCTCAGACCTTAGACTGACTGTGGCTGCCAGAGGCTACAGACACCCCATGGCTTCCTTGGGTGGGATTGTCATACTTTGTCCCAGGCTCTGGCCTCTTGTACAGACACAGGGACACATGGCTTCTGGGCATGAAGTTGGGCTGACGTGTGGGAGTCAGTGCTCAGTTCCCAAAGTAAAAAGCTCTAGGCGTCTGAAATCACAAAATTTACAGTACGTGGTGTTCACAAGTGACATTGTGACTGTCTGCCCACAGTATCCATTTTCAAATATTTTCAGAGGTTGCACAAATCCAGAAAGTAAAAAAAAAAAAAAAACCAAAACAAAGCAACCAAACAAAAAAAACTCAACCAAACAAAAACAAAACCCAAAAAAACCCCACCAAACAAAAACCCCCCAAAACCCCCAAACTCCCC
>VZTE01004779.1:328571-339636 GCA_013397775.1 Eulacestoma nigropectus
TAAAAAGTAGCCAAAATCCACTTAAAGGACACTGTCTTGCAAAATAAGATGAGAGGTCACATGTTACAATAGCTGATGTGGCATCATGTATGGATCTTATAAATTCAGGTCATGGCCTCAAGGAACAACAAAAAGGCCCATAAGGTGAAAAATAGGGTTTTCCAAGTTTTTTCTTAGCACAATGCAATAATTCATGTGCAGTTAAGATGTGCAGCACATGTTTCTAATTCACTTAGGTGTCAATCAGAAATAATTGTGGCAGTCTCTATCTGCAAAACAGATAAAGAAGAGCACAGCCCTCCGTCTTTCCATCTTACTATTACTGACAGTATTGCAGACTTTGTGCATTTTTAGAAACACAGGTTTTGTGACACGGTTGCAATAATTGGAATAATTTTGCATTTTTAAATTTCTTTTTATGAAACAAAATCTTACATTCTAGAAATGAAGCTTCCCTTGACTTCTTTCTACTGATAGTGCTCCCATGCCAGAGAAAGCAGCTCTCTGAGTGTAGTGGCACTGTTGTCTAGCCTGACTCCGTATTTACTAATTTAATTTGGAAAGGTCTGGAAGAAACACTCTTAGATGTGATCATTGGTCCTCAGGGAAAAGCCTACTCCTAGACAGAGTAAATGTGTCTATTTTCACACAGTTCATGGCCTCCATGATCGCTGGTTCTATGTGGGCTTAACGTGATGCAGAAAATGCAACTACACACTTTTTAGGGGTCCAGTGCGACTTGTTTAAACATGAACCATTGTTAATATGTGTCAGGATACATGCACTATAGTAAGTCACACTGATAAATAGGGAAGTTACTGCGGGCATTACTGCCCTGCAAAAAAAAAATTATTCATCAGCACACCCTGATGAGCCCTTTTAAATCTGGTTTAGCATGATAAGATGGATGTGCAATTGAACTGACAGATTCAATGCTAAGAAGCAGTTGATTCTGAAACTTGAAGAAAACTGTGTACGCAACACAGACCACTCTCAACCCAGGAAACAATATTGTTGTAAAACAGCTTTTCCTCCCACACTCATAAAATGTTCATGGCCTTTAAATTTTCTTTTTGTCCTGATGGCCAGTGTGGATTAGCATTCCTTGCACAGACTTGGGGTATTTTATAGAGCAGGTCTACTAGCACTTCAAAAACATTTACTTTAAGTGCTGGACAGTAGCCCATTTTCACAGAACATATTTCATTTGGCCACACCACAGTTATATATTGTCAAGAGCGCTATTATCAGCCAATAACTGCACCTCATTTTACTTCCTTGCTGCATCTTATCACAGGCCAAGTGCTGACATCCTTGCATGAATGTAACTCCTCCTGCAATGACTGATGAAAGTAACTGCTGAAGCTCTACAGATGAAGATATCCATGGGATCAAATTCAGGCTGGGTTCAGGGTGATTTCAGATGATGTGAATTGAACTCAGTGACACCCATGAGAGAAATCTCTTCACAAAAGGTGTGGCTATTTTCCAGAATATTGTGTGTCTTCCTAATTACAGGACCACAGATTGCACCAAGCCACCGTACTGCACTCATCATAGGAAGCGTGACCCAGCAATTAGAACAAGGGATTGCAAGTCATCATCAGAATACAAATTTCTGTACATGTGGTCTTCCATTTCCTAGGAGTCAGTCACCCATCATTAAAGCAGGAGCTTTAATAAATTGTTAATAATAATTGGGCCATATAGGTTTGCAAAGCACTTTTCAGTTGAAGTCAAATCTAGAAAATATTATGAATTGTGTTGACATTTTGCATTTGGAAGCTATGCAGCATTCTGATCCACTGCTGAGCTGTAACCTGTGCAATGCTTTCAATGTCAGGGCACTAAATTTTTTTGTGCTGTAGAAATCAAAGCTAGAGGCTGTAGCAAATAATACCCTGAGCAGAAGCCTGTCTTTGTAAACATGCAAAACTGATGACAGGTTTTCATATGCCTTTCTTAAGCATTGCAGAGATTAGGAGAGGAAAGGTTAGAATTCTGTTCTGCATGTTTTCTAATGAGGTGCTTTCACATTTCTTTGTCCAAGACCCTCACTCACACTGGACACATACTAAATACAGGCAGTTATTGGTCTAGCCCCTGGGTCATTTATGACATAGCCTTGCTAGGCTGGGTTCCTGTTTTAGAAGTGGTAGGCACTTTATTTTTTTATATTTGTATATTTGTACATTGCAATATGATAGTTCTATAATGAGAAAACACACTTCAGTATAAAATGACAAAATACCATTACAAACCAAAAAATTCTCATGCTCCCACTGCCTAACTAGCAGCCTATTTTTTCCACCTTGAAGAGTACTTAATATGATTCACCCTCTGCCTTTCCTCATCAGGTTTCCCCTTTCATTCAGCTGAATACTTCTTGTTTTGCATTCTGTGCCTCTTCTCCTGCCTTATCTGTTTCCAACTTAATTGACTAGAAAAGCTCTTAGAAACATCAATGTCATTTAGATCAGACTCTGTCTCCTCTTCTTCTCCTAAAATGCAAATAGATGGTGTGGCATTTTCCTAATTTTGATATGGCTGTTGTAAAATCATGGCCTATGGATTGTGCAGGTTGCTGACAGCACTGCCCAGAGAGAAGCTGGTGCTGTCCCCACCAACTCATGATCAGGACTATGACCAGTAGTTGTAGCCTGCATATATGCCTGGGGTATAAAAACCCCACATTTCGTAATGGCTCCTGGTAAGCGTATAATGCTCCTATTCAATACGGATGTTTGTTGAAGATGACAAGAAATATTTAAAGACCGGAGTTCATTTGTGCCCTGTTGCCTCATCAAGGAGGAGGAAATGCTTTTACTGCCAGGTTTGCTTAGCACTGGGAGTAGATATGCTCTTTGTACTGAACCAGACTGGGTTGCAACCAAGCACAAATCTTTAAGACCTGGTTCCAGCAAGCTAGGAACACCCAGAAATGTAGTGGCATAATCAAGCTTTTGATGAGGAAGGCTGAGGCTTCAGAGGGTGCAAGGAGAGCTGTGGCATTGGCCTGTCCCCAGCCAGCTCCCTGCTGCATTTTGTAATTAGCCAAATCACAGTTGTGACTTTTATTTATTTCTCCTCAAATGAACATTTCCTTTCTCAGTGCCTAGTACACTAGGTGCTACTGAAAGGAAAATGCACTTTTTAAACAATTATTCACACCCTCCCAAATTACCTCCAGCTTTGAGCTCCTGGTTTTCTCGGGGAAAGCTGTTTTTTCCTTTGTACTTACAGACCTTCTAGTTTCAGGACCTCTGCATGTGGTCACAAGGAGACACTTAAGTCACTCCACACACCCAAAAATCACAATCCACTCTCCCTCTGCTGCTGGAGAAAGCTATTTCCTCCATGATACTTTGATGGAACCTGTCAGTCTTCCTTTGCTCAACAGCCCCTCACGAGTATTGGCCAGGTGCTGAAGAGCAAACATGGCTGGGGCCAAGACCTGTTTTTCAGAGGGTCACTGATTTTCTCTAGCTCTCTCAATGGTTAATTACAGTCACTGTTAAAAATATGCTCTTTGTACTCAGTTTCCAGACGTTGGTTCATGTTTTTCTGCCAAATAAATATCATTTTTATGCCTGCAAAAGAAGAAAATATTTTGTAATAAAATAGCCCTTGTAGCTAAGCCTCCAAATTGTTTCTGTGGCTCCTTCTCTCATACTCTGTGAAGATTTAATATTAAATCTGCCAAAAAAAATGTTGACACAACACCAGACAACTCTGTTAAATGACTCAGCTTCATGTAATATGTATCCATTTTCTGCTTTTTTCCCTGCAGACTGTTTATTCCTCTTTTTGCCTCTTCCACATTATTGCTAACAATTTTATCATCCTTATCTAGCAAGTGGCCTTATTCTAGTCTACACATCTGTTTGTTTCTATTATATTTCTAGTTCTTCCCATTGTCCCTTGCCTTGTGCTTTAAATAGCTACTTATTTGTACCCCTTGCTATCTATTTTCTGTATGTGATATATTGTTTTGTTATTTCTAATTGCATTCTCTTTCCAGATGAGCCAAGGAGACCTGTTAGCCAGAGCTCTCCTATCTCTGGAGTGTGAAAATGTGGCTTTCTGGCCAGCTAATTAGTTCTCTTAAAGGATTCCCATTTCTCTTTCTACACCTTCCTTCCCAATTAATTTCACTGGTAATTTTCTTTAATTTTGGGAAATTAGCCCTTTTGAAGAACCAAACAGCAACCATCTTTTGTCTACCCACAGTGAATGCAATCAGGTCATGATCACTGATCCCTAGGCAACCAGTGCTTCCGGACAAGTGATTAATTAATTCATCTTCACCCATCATAATGAGATCCAGAAGAGGGTTATCTCTTGGTGACTGCAATACCTTTCCTGAGATGTGTGGAAATTGAGTCCTGTAATTTTGAGAAATCCTAATAATGTCTTGCTCTTGGTTGCATGGAAGGTGTCAGCAGCCTTGTCACACCAGAGCGTGTGCTCTTCATTAATTAATGCCTCCCTGCTGGAGTGCATGGGAAAATCCTGCAGAGATGTTGTTTTTTATTACAAGCATGATACACTGCATTTTCAGGCAAAAGCTGATGGCTGGTGACCAAACTTGTGTTTGCAGCTGCCGAGTGGGTAGGTGTGTGCAGCAGTGGTGAGCTGGTGCAGAGCATGCTTCACTGGCTGCCTAAGTCACTTTGAAGCTCGGGCACTTCTCCAGATGTCACACACTTCACTTCCAGTAATTAGATCACCGTGACAGTTTGGTACAAGAGGCTGAGCCTGTGCAGCCTGTCTCTACTCCAGGAATTCAGCTTCCAGAGTCCCTCTATGACACCCTTCCCATCCCACAGCACAGCCACCACTGCCCTCAGCTTGTACCTGAAAAGTCAGGGTGCAAGCAGGACTCTGAAAATCAATTTTCCTGGAAGAATGGAGTCCCTGTGAGGTTTTTAGCCCTTCATCGGAACAAGGTAGTGCATTTTCATACAACTATTGATGAAATAATCTCGGCATGTGAAGCTGTGAGTATTTCTATCCACACATTTTTTACACTCTGCATCATCATCTGGTTGCTATTTTTCTTTAAGATGTGCATTGCTAGCAACTAACTTTTCTCCCCCACCTTTTACCACTATGCTTTTAATGCACCTCCCGGCATTGAATTACTTGTGCTCAGCAGAAAGGTGGCTCAGTCCTTCTGAAAAACAGAGTTCTTTTCAACCTGTTCAGCAGGAAGCCTATCTCCACTCCCTAGCCCATTCCAGCGGGGAGAGAGGTTGTGAATAATTCATTAAAATATTCCTTTTCTTTCCACCAACACATTGCTTCACAAGAGATAAAAATCTCCTTCTACTTGACTCTGAGCTTCTCTTAGCCTCCAAGAGTTAAATTAGCACCCATCACAAAAGGCTCATACCTCTTCCAGCTGCAGAGGTAATTTGGGTGTCCTGCTGACAGCTGGGAGGTGAAGCTTTAAGGCCAGCAGCTGTAGGTGCTCTGGTATGGCCTTTTTGCCGCACGTTGGTGAGAGTGCCCTGGGCACAGTGGCAGCAGGGACTGCTCCTCTCTCTGGAGTGTAGGGGATGGACGTGTGGAGGGAGCTGTCATGCAATTACCACCAGCGCTGCAGCAAGGACCTGTCTGAGGCACTGGCAGTCTGAACACGTGCTCACATTTGGTAACAAAATAAATGTCTGTCTATTCCAACCAGAGGGATGGAAGATAAGTGGATTGCATGTGGTGGTTGGGAAGAGGCAGTGGTGATGTTAGCAAAGACTGTTAGGATTTCTGGAGGTCTGTTTTGCTACAGACCGTGCATAATCTTGGGCGAGTACTTGACTCTCCTGGTCACCCTATTTATCTCCCTATCCTAAACCTCTGTCCCTCAGGGCAGAGGGGGATCTGGTTTTGGTAAGCTTTTGTGGGATCATTTTTACATATTTCATTGCTGCAAGCAGGGAAGAAAGAAAATCGTGTGATGTGTTTGTATGTAGAAGTGTTTTCCAAAGCGTCTGCCTTAGAAAACAATGCACAAGGCCAACACATTCGAGCCAGGGTGAATGTGTCTGGAGAATAACCTCTTCCTATATGTAGGAAGAGATGCAAGTAGCTGTCTCAGTTGATATTTTTCTCCTCTTTGAAGCCTTTTCAAGAAAGGCAAAAAAGAATTGGAGGCTTATTATAAATTGGGTTCAGCTCTGTGTCCGTTGCTGTTAGTATCACAACTCCTAGCAAGGAATGCTTAGAGAAAGAATGCAGGATCAGGAGAGATGTGCAGAGCTAGAGCCTTGATTTTTCATTCTCATCCTCAGTGACCTGCACCTTCAATACTTCAGGAGTGACAAACAGTATCCTTGCATTTGATAACCCACAATAGACTCACCTTCCATGAGTTTGTCTAATTTTTTTGTTGTCAAGGACATTATGAAGTGACTGAAGTGATGAGTTCCACGAATGATCCATTTGAGTGACCTGATGATTTTACAGACTCCTGTAATGTTCTCCTGAAGCCACCCCTTTTCTAGGCTAGGAGTTCCCTTATACTTAATGTGTCTTCACACATCCTTTTCATACACTGGTTCATCTCAGCTTCTCTTACTGCAATCTTCCCTTTTCTGCCATGACTGATGGCGCCATCAGATGTACACTCAGCTTAAAAAATGTGAGTACACCCTGTATTTATTCAGGAGAATAATAATGGATCGTGATTTCTTATCTGTTTCCTTTCTTCCTAGTTCCTTATTCTCTATGTACTTCCTTGACCTCTCCAAATATTGAGCTGCCATTTCAGGAGTGCTCTTTCCCTGTCCTTGAGATCTCACTCCTGAAACTGTAGAAACAGTCTGGAGTCAATTGTAAGGCACATGGAATTAAGCTTCTGCACTCTCCCTTATGCACTAATCCCTGAACATCCAGCCTGTCTTAAACATCACAGCCACATGTCTGGGCTTACCTTTGTGCATGGTGACAGATTTTGTAAGAACACAGAGCCTGGAGTTGCCAAGCTCAGGCTCCTGCCCTGCATGAACTTCTTAGCCGCCAGAAATTAGGACCATGTGCAGAGCCAGCAGTCCCTGAGGCACATCTCAGCAGCTTGCACTGTGACCAGGAGGTTTCCGGGCTAGCCATCGGGACACACTGAGGAAAAGGCTGCTTCTTAAATCATACCTCTCTTAGGAGTTCAGACATCTATTTCTAGACTGCAGGGAAGTCAATCTGTCAGACCAGGATTCACAGTCTGTAATTCTCATTTGCGTTAGATAGCTAAGCAACCCTTCCAACAGGACAGCTGGGGGAGGGATGGAGGAGGAGTGCCAGTCTTTTCTGCAAAAATATGGCTGGTTCAGAGCACCCACACCTCACTTCAAACCGGGGAAGGGCAATACATCACCCATGCAGTCAGCAGGAGCCATGGATTCAGTCCATCTCCAGCCTGGGAGGGTGAACTCAGCCCCATGATCACCAACCTCGAGCGCAGTCCAAGAAAGGATCATCCCTTACTCTTCCAGGTGGGGATTGAAATCACCATCTGTCTTTCACAGTGACTGGCATTTTTTCTTCCTTAGGCTTCTTCTTCAGGAGTTTTATAAGTCAAATTAGACTCTTAAAACTCTTTCCTTGCCTTTTAATGAGTTTGTACGTTTTCGGGTCAGAAACTTCCTCTCTTGCATAATGTTCAGCACAAATGATGAGCAGTGTGTTCATAGTTACTGTTAAAATTATATCATCGGAACTTCTATTATATCTTGGCAAAGTCTTTTCCCCTCTTTGAGTACAAAGAGATGTGATTAACTGCTGCCTTTCCACACTTGGATTGAAAGGCTTTGTGGGCTTTGTCAGTAGTTAACATAATTCACGGAAAACCAGAATACAACCTTGAGGCTAAATGTGGCCCATTGAATTCCACAATGGGGCAATGGTTTGATCAGGGTACAGCAAAGCATGCCAGAAGCAGAAGCTTTTGTGGGCCATAGCTCCATTGCAAAGCAAATCAGCCACAATCTGCTCCATTTTATGTAAAATAGGTGCAGCCCTCAGGCTCTAGGCAAGTCACCACTGAAGCCTTTGGCTGGACAATGTTTAGGCATCTTTGTGTAAGTGCTAATTGCCAGCTGTTGGTGACTGGAAAGTTGCCAGGGACAGAGTGACTGCAGCAGTGTTTCTGGCTAAAATACAGCTTTTACAAATTAATAATCTCAAATCTATTTAGCACCTCACAACAGACACATCTGTACTTGTAAGTTCCTCTGTTTGGAGCATCTGCACATGGAGATGACCCTAGAACAGCATTATAAATACAGTATATGTGACGTTCAGACTGACTATTCCATCCTCACAGTGGGAGGCAATGATAAATAGCAGCTATCTCCACAGCAGCGATTCATGATGGCTTAACACACTCACATTCACAGCCCTTCATATTTGATTTGCAACAGATCTGGATGCAGAACACCAAGGCTTCTGAATAAGACTGTAGGATCACATGCAGTCTTATATGCTTCAGTGTATTAAAAAATATTGTAACCATCTCAGCTCTATAACGTCTGGGATACTTGCAGTATTGTGAACTGCAGATTTTCAAATATTGAGGATGTTTGCAGATATTCAGCCCCACAAATATATGACAGATTAAATAGTATTTTACTCTTAGAGGGAACACAAATCCCAAAGGCCAACATTTTCAACTGCGAGTTTCTACAGACAGTAGAATGTTGGTGATTGAACTCTTAAAATTAATTGTCTGTGTGAGAAAATGTTGCCTTCAGAAACACTCCGTGGAAAGTCAAGGAGGCACTAACAGACTGCAGGAAGAGGGCTTGAATTCTGGAGAGCAGTACACATTCCACAGAAAAATTCAACCTGAGAAGGATGTCCCGATGTCTGGAGCACAAGACTGAGTGAAAGGCACATAACTCTCTCATACCAAGAAATTACCATCTGGCTTTGAAGATAATGATTTATTTGTTGAACTTCCTCACCATCCTTGCAAGTGAATGAAAAGTTAATTCACAAAACCCATCATGCCTCTAAGCTGCTGCTCACTCTGATGTTTCAACTCTCACCATACATTTTTATATCTCTTCTGTCATTTGGTTTCTCAGTGACCTTACCCCTCTAGCTGTTACACCCAGGTGTGTGCCCACAGGAGTGCCCCTGCTTGATCCTGGCTCTGGAAGGCCCACGCTAATTTTGCTGCTACTAGAGAAATGAGGTCTGCTCTGTCAGGTGACCTGCTCAAAGTCCAAGCTTGAAAGCTTGATGCCTCCATTTCCTCTGCTGCCATGTGTGTCTGAGTCTGCTCTTGTCAAATACAGTTCCACAACACCAGGTCCAAAGGGAGCCCCATCATCCAGGAGGATGCCTAGGCTAAGTCTTTGCTCTCTGAAAGACACATTTCTGTTCAATTTGAATTTATTGTTTTGATCTCAGGCCACTGTCTGTCAGTGCAGGATGAGGAACTTCCTTCAGTCTGGGTCTCTCATAAAGGCACTAAGGTGCAGTATTTCACATTTCCATAAGCAAAAAATGCACTCTAGAGACTGTAAAACTTGATCACTTTATGGAGTGGTCACTGTATGCTCTCAGTTGTTGCAAACTGCCTTGGCCAGAGTTATGGTGACCAGTGATAGTGGTAAACATTTATATTGTCACGGGGCACAAAAATTACAGAGGGGAGATTCACTGTGCTGGACTCTGCTTAAACAAAAAGGTACAAATTCTGTTCTGTTCTTTTTCATATCCTGAGACCACTTTTCTTATGAAATCCTGGCAGGTAATGATCTATTCCATTCACTGCCACTCAGCATCCAGCATTGTCTGTGCAGCGTAGCTCCTGCTTCTGTCTGGGGAGGTGAGCCAGACCAGTGGCTTGTCTCCTCTCCTTTGTGAGGAGGTATCCCCTCTCCCTCCTCCATTCTCTGTTTACTTTAACCAGCATCACAGCAGAATATCTGTCTGATTGTACATGTGTGCACATAGCATACAGATTGGTTGCAGCTGGGGCTTCTATGTGGGGCTTCAACATGAAAATAGAATAAAAATAAAATGCTAATAAAGCGTAGGTGTGCAGGCACACAGTTCTGCCACATAAGTGCTCCAGCTGTCATTAGAGCTGTGTGTCAGGCTGCACAGATTTTCCATTACAATCTCCTCTTTTGCCACTGCCTCTCAGCTTGTGAAATTTCCAGTTCTATAGCATGTCTCACCATGACTGTTAGTTTTGAAAGCTGAGTAAAAAATCCTCACCCATAAAAAAAAAAAAACAAAAACAAAAACCAAAAAACCCACAAGCTACCAAAAAACTCCAGGAGTTTGGGGTTTTTTCGCCAGCAATGTCTCTACATTGCTGATTCCTCTCACTCATCACAGAGAAAAAGCTCCTTATAGCTCGCAGGTCTAGTTTAACAAATGTGTGATGGCTATTAGGCAACAAGATAGCTGTTCTCAATCGGAGTGGTTGTTCACAAAATCCATTATCCATAGCTCCTTTTAACCAGGCATGTTTCCATGAGTGGCGTGAGGATTTTGATGCTAGCAATTTAGACACAGTGGAGCAAACTCCTACTGTCATAAAGATTTTTAGCAACTCCCTTAGCACCTTCATTGGCTCTGCTAAGCAGTTGAAGGCAATTTAATCCAAATGGCCCAGCAATTCAGATGTGAACCTTCCATAAGCAAAGACTGTTCTGTGACTTACGCTGCTCCTGATGGGAACATATGATGCAATACTTCAAAATGATTCAGAAACCATTTAAAAGAGAGAGTTGTATTTTTTGCCTTTAGTCCCTGAGAATGACAGTGGTGCTACATGGCTACGTGACATATTAGTCTTAGCTTTACTTTTCATTTAAAGTCAGCACAAGCTTTAAGCAGAGCAAAGATTTAAGCAAACTCTTTTCAGACAGCTTTCCTTAGGAGCGAAGATGAATATTTAATACTTGCCACTATTGTACTGTAGGCACATGCAGAACATGCAATATAGATGAATGAAGGTTGAGCGTCAGGCCAACAATGTAGTTTTCAAAAAGAACAATTTCAGAAAAATTCTTTTGGTAAAATAAATATAGTTTTTGTTTCTTTTTTTTTT
>VZTE01004779.1:339657-389034 GCA_013397775.1 Eulacestoma nigropectus
TTTTTTTTTTTTTTTTTTTTTAATTTACCACCAGAAATTCCTTCCCAAAAATCAGTCTGTGGAGGTTTCTTTATTCAAATTGGACTGATCTGAACTTAAGAGCTAAGCTGATCAGTGAGTTCATTCGCATTAGATGTCGCACTGTCCCCTGAGAGCTAGCACGTACATTCCAGATTTCTAGCCAAATGAACTTCACAATTTCAGCAGGCTGGCCTCTTCAGAAAGTGGGTAACAATGGAAACAAGGCAGAGATATTAAGGAATCTTAACCACTGTCCTGGCCTAGCAGCAGAAAGAATGCAAAAAAAGGCATTTAATAGCTGTATCTGGTCTGTATTTAGAAAAAGACAGACACCACAGTGATTTTTTAAGCTGCATAGAATACCTTTTATTCCAAACGTAAGCAAGGAAAATGTTAAACAGCAGTTATTCTCCCAGGGCTTCTAAAATCCAGAAGACTTGTAATCAACAGCTTCAGAAGAGCTGATGAATGGCTCTCTGCATCAGTAGTGTCAATTTTCAATGCATCTTGAAACACTAGGGAAGATCTGGGGCACTGGCAGGAAGCCAAAAATATGGAAAAAAAATTAAAAAAGGCAAATGAGATGATCCCATGATATCAGTCCTGTAAAACTGAACTGATCTTTTGCAGAATAATCAAATAGGTGATAGTGACTTTCATTTCCGAAAGAAAGAAGGTACAATTAGTAAAAACTCACACAGGTTAAAAAAAAAAATAAAGAATGTGATTTTATTCTTTAAAAATTAGTTACATTCCAACTGATAAAGAATAAGGTTGAAATAACAGTGTTCTGAAAGGTGTTTGCATGGTACCTCTTAGCATTTTGAGTAAGAAACTAGAAAGGCACAAAATCCTCATGATAGATGAGAGATGTGAGAAACTAGTTAATTTGCAGATCTGGAAATGCAGTTGTGGATGGGAAAACATTTACAAAGAGGCCTGGATTTGCAGATGTTCCATGAAACTTGGTTTTTGTACATATGCTATACCAGACAATTGCCACTGATCTGGAAGAAAATGTAGAATAATCTCTCACAACGTTAATGAAATAGTAAAAAGCTTGAAATGTGATAACTAGAGACTGATTTGTATCACTTGTAAGATGGATGCAAGGACAAAGTACCTGTCAAAATATTACCAGCTGTAAAGTCCTACATATAGGGGAAACGAGCACAAGTTGTGTCTCTAGAATAATAGTTTATTTAAAAATGAACTGGGACTCACGGTGTATTGAATGAATGTAGAAAGTAGCACTGAAAGCCTTTTCAGCTGTAGTTTAGGTGATAGTGTGAGAACAAGAAGGGAAGCAGGATACATCACTGATATCTATCTGAAGTCTTCAAGGTGATTTACATCTTGCAAGGGCAAAGATAAAAGGTTTTCTTTCTCTGTGGTTGCTGGATCACTCTTGAATATTGTAGCATATACTCCCTGAGGAGGGGGGAACATCTATCCCAAGCCATTGCTGACACAAAGAATAGTAAACATTGTCTTTCAGTATGCAGAATATCAATTAGGACTAGATAATTGTGTTATTGTACCCTTCTGTGGTGCACTCATTGCAAGAATAATATGAACCAAAGGTACTACAGAGAAGCTGGGGTGGGAAAACACAGCAGAAGTACAGAGGAGCTCAGACAGTTAATTTTAGCAACGCAAAGTTTAAGAGATGAATTAATCATAGCATCTATTTGAGGAACAGAAATTGGAAAGAGGACTCTTCAGATAAAGATGTAACTGGATCTAACAGCTGGAAGTTGAAGCTGACAAATTCAGTCTAGAAATAAAGCACGTATTTTTAATAGTAAGAGGCAAGCAGAGCAACAAACAGCTAACACTTGTGGTGGCTGTTCCCTCATCAGAAAGAACGAGCTAAGAGTTGGCATTTTTGAATGTCTATTTATAGAAAAGACAGCAGGAAATAATTCAGAGAAGACCTGTGGCTTAAATTATACTGGAGATCAGAGCAGATGGTCACAGCAATCACATCCAACCACATCATCTATGAGCAATCAAGAAATTTAGCTGCTATGGTCAAAGGCTAGCAATAAGGTAACAGAGAACTGGATTACTGAGGATGTGTCCCCTTTAGCAAAGGCAGATATGCAGAGGAGGCAAATGGGCAGTTGTGATGGAAACCAGAAGGAGTTTAGAAGAGTAGAGAGTGATTGCCTAAGTGAATACCTGGATTAGTCATCTGTGGGGGGTCAGGAGACACCAAGGTGGGGGAAACCCAGACATTGTGCTGTGGGGTGAGGGAGCATCATGGGCAGGGTGAGAGTCATGGTCAGAGAGGGAGGACGGAGGCATGCAGAGGAGGTCCATGTGGCAACCCAAAGAGATATTCACTGTCCATGGGGCAGAGACCAGCGGCGATGAGGCAGCTGCTTGCCTGCTCCTTGGAGAGGGGAAGGCCTGCCAGAAAAGGCAAAGCCTGGGAACTGGGGATGTCATGGAAGGGTTCAAGTGGCAGAAGGTGAAGGCCAAGCAAAATGCCTGGGGGAAAGTCTGGGTCATGCATGGTGGATTGGACATAAGAGCCCAGGGGAAGGCCGGGGATGAGGCAAAAGACACAAATCGTTGCAGTCAGCTCTCTCTGAAACAGCCTTAATGAGCTGAAATGCAATATATGAATAGTCAAATCTGAAAGGATGACAGTGTAAAATTGCTTCGGCTCTTAAAATTTTCAAGTGCTTTTATTTATTCAAAATTACCATGACATCACCTTCTCCCTCAGAGACACAGCTCACATAATTGCTGTTTACTGATTCAAGGCCTTTTGGGGTAATTTCTGAGGCTAGGATGAAAGGCAATTATCATTTCTTTTGTCTTATAATGCAGTCACAATAAAATCTAATAGAAGCACTGCATGAGGTTACTTCTCTTCAGCAACAGTGCATGGGGCAAGGCTGGATCCTCATATGGAAGCCATCCAGCTCCAAATCTTCCCTCCCAGAGGAGAGAGGTCAGCCAGTGTTTAGGGCTAGGAAAGGGATGGGAGCAGGGAACCTGAGATGGTGCGAGAGAAGAAGAGGTGAGGAACAGAGGTAGGAAATGGAAAATCTTATTTTCTCCAGAGCAAGTCTTAAATTGGTCCCTAAGCACAAAGCAATTTTAAATTGTGGACTGTATAGTATCCTCTTCCCAATATATGCAAAAGCTTCCATGCCCAAAGGCCAGTCATTAAAATATCTCTCATTTGAGTGGGAGGTGCAGGTTTTACTTATTCTGAGATTTGATGCGGTGCTACCTCTTATAATGTCTAGTTTCCTCAAGCCTGGTAATAATGTGTAATGTCTCGAAGGACTGACACATCGTGACTTATGAGGTGAGTGCCTCACTGTAATTAATTTTTATTAAGATCATAAAATATATATTCTGACTAAATATTAGGCTAATGATATTAAAATACTAATTGCTCCAAAAGGGGAACATAGAAGACCAATATAAAATCCATATGATATAAAAAAAAGACTGATAGGTAAATCTTGGTCTTAGAAGTTAAGAGTTTTACACTAAGCTGGTTGTAACTTCAGTGTTATAAATATTATTATTGAAAAAAAAAAGAACTTCAGAACTATAAAATTAAAAAAAAAAAAAAAAGAAGTCTTAATGTGCTGTTATTCTGACCTGCTGTTAATAGAAACTGCCTGTGGCTTGTGGATGTGACCCAGCCTGTCTTGACCACTCCATCAAATCACACAAGCAAATAAAAGTAACAGATAGTTAAACAACTTCCTGGCTAATTCCTGGCCCCTTTGCAGCAGCCATCACTGCAGCTGATGCCTTGGCAAAGGATGCTTCCCAGTTCTGGGCAGCTCTGCTGGGGTCACACAGGTACCAGCAAGTTTTTCCACTCTCTTTCCTCCAGTGAAGCAAGGTCCTGCTGGTCACGACTCAGAGCAGCATTTCTTTGAACGCCTAGATTAGTTCCCCAACTTTTTGAATTTCTCAGATTTTAAGGAGGTCAGGTAGGGACAGACAGCACAGCAGTCTTGACTTTTGTAATGTCACTGCTTATTCTGCTCACAACTTGGGCAATCATTTGTAACGTGCTCACCGAAAGACTCTGGCTGACGTAGAAATTTCTCCCTAATTTTAGAAATAGAATTTCACAACTCCTTTCTTACATCGAGGAAGGAATTTGCTCCGATGGCTGTAATGCCATTATTATGCATCATTCAAGGTACTGCATGTCTCTGGCTCCAAGGAGAAAACCTCCTCCAAAATAAATCAGCACTGCCAAATGCACCTTCCCCTCTCCCTGAGGGCTCTGGGTTTGGATGCTGGCTGCGCGCATCTGGGGCCGCTGGCACTGCCTCCAGACTCTGTGGGGTGGGAATATCTCCAGTCTCTGCCAGCCCTCCTTGGCCTGCAGAGCTGTCACAGGGATAAAGCAAATGAAAGTCTGGGTTGAGGGGCTTATTTATTACAGCATCAAGAACTGCAGAGCCAGCCGGGGTGGTGAGCACGTCCCATTCTCTCCTGGGTGAGCCAGGAATACCTGGTTTCAGGTTTCTGCTGAAATAATTTTTTGTTCATTAGAAGACTCACTTTTGACACAAATCCTTGCTGTAGATCTGCTCCGATAAATGAAATATAGACTTGCTCTGGATGTAGCAGACCCAGGTCCCAGGTCTGCACCAGGCAGATGAGGAGCTTGAAGCTGCAACTCTCCCACCCCAGCTGAGGACTCCCACTCGGGAGAATGCCTCGGCCAACCAGGGCTCACAGCATGCTCCTATGCTGCCATCAGGACTCTTCAAACACCACAACTCACTGCCTATGGAGTTAACAGCCTCATTCGATGGAGGCTGGGCTGGCTCCCTCCCATGAGGGACCCTGTTTCTCTTCTGCCAGGCTGGGCACAGAGCTGCCCCTGCCTCTGTTCCTGCAAGTATCTCCACAAAAACCTGTGTTACTTGCTGATCTCAAAACATTCACAGTGGAGAGCCACGAGCCTTTGTCTGCATCTGAACAATATAGCCTGGGCCCATCTTTATTCAGCCCTGCTGCAGTATGACTCAGTGAAGCAAGGCAGAGTGGTGATGCAGACATACTCATCCACACAATAATTTCATAAAATAACAGCTCATATCTTGTCCTCTAAGGACTAAGCCTTGGAGCAAAAGTAAACATGCTTTTCAGCCTCTTGCTCATTTCCAGCTCTTTTCTTTCCTGTGTAGAGCAGGCAACTATGAGCTCCCACGTCTGGCAGAGGTACAATAGAGGTCCCTACCACTCCCCTTTCTTCCAGGATGGGATGCTGCTGGGATATGTGCTTTCACCATATGAGGGATTGCCTTCATGTGCCTCCAAGCCCAATCCTCCTGGCCAGCCAATGCCTCAGCACACACTGCAGCCCAGCATGCTCAATCCTTTCAGAGCAGCGCTATTAACAATTCTAGAAATGTTATGGGGCTTTTCCTTTCATCCCTGCTGGGACAAGCAGGACTGAGGTCGTGGCAAGTCACTCCATTTCCCCAAGCTGTCGGCATTTCCAAAATGTCATAGGCATTTTTGACTTGATGCATAACACTGAATCAACTGAAGACCTTTTCTTCCCCACTTCTAAGCAATTTTTTTGGAGGGGGGGCATGGCTTTTCAGATGAATCTGTTATCTCTTGCCAGTATTTTTCCACTGGCTTCCTTCATTACCTTACTGGTGGTCTGTTTTGAAACTTCACAGACTATCAGCTTCAGGGGAGCGGAGTCCTTTTGAAGGCTGCTGCAACGAGCACCGAAGGCGTCTTCTCAGATACCTGTGTGCAGGGCCGGGAAGGTGACTCAGCCCTTCATTTCAGCTCCTGCCAAGCTCTTAAATATTGCAGAGTTCCTCTGGTTGCCAAAGGGGAGTAAAATAATTCACTAGCTCATCTGAGGCTTGAGGAGGCCCCCTGCCCTGGATGCTGCACCTGCCCAGGAGCTCATAGTCAATGCCCACTGCTGCTGCTCAGCAGCTCTGCCTCTCCCTAAAGACCATTCTGAAGATATGGCCTCTTTTCTACACCAGCAATCCCCTAACCTAAAACACCTTTTCCCCCACCAAATGAAATGTGCTGGAAAAAACATCTTTCTCCATGCTAATATCACTTCTCAGAAGTAAATTTCCAGTAGAATTGATGCTCTGAGGTGCCCTTTGTAGGGGCTGAACCTGGTCCAGGTGGGGAAGAGCCAGGGTCTTCCCAAATTTCCACTCCCAGGCTCCATTGATGCACAGTCAAAAGTCCTCACCACTCCGTAGCCTGCAGCTCCACTTTTGTTGAGTTATGCAACAATAAAAACCCAACAATATCATGAGCTGCCCCAGCAGAAGTAAAAGTATTTGCCAAAAGCCATGCCAAGGAGTGATGGCTGTTTCCTGGCACCTCTGGCACTGTTTCCCACAGCATTTGCTCTGGGCTGCTGTCAAAGGCAGAGTAAGCAGGCAAACTTTTGCTCTAACCCAAATAGCCTTTTTTACCTTCTGATATTAACGGGGTATCTTTCCCCAAACTGAGACGGCCAAAACCAGCAGGCATTGCCACTCTCCAGGCAGCAATTACTGCATTTTTTAATTCGCTCTATTGCACTGTTCCTCACCAGGTAAAGGATAAAGTATTGCAACTTTGTTTTTGTTGTAGTTGGTGGTTGTGTTTTAAACTGTGTATGAACTGTGTTTAAAAAACAACACAGGAAATAATACTGAAGTTTTGAAGTAATGCTGCCATTTCACACAGCAAAAAACCTTGGCTTAGAAATCAATGTCATTTCTGCATCTTTGCCATGTAGCTGTAACCTTTGTTCAGCTACACCTTACATCAGGGAGTGAAAGCTTTCTCCCTGGCACCAGCTAACCCACTTGAAAAATGGTGTTTTTCTCTCTTTGGAAGAGCTCATCTTTTCATCTTCTGTTTCCTTTAGGAATTATGTTTGATTTCCTTCATCTTTCTTCTCTTGCCCTTTGCCGCAGGTTGTTTCCAATCAGCTTATACTCCAACTCTCTTTCTGCTACTTAATCTTCTGCATACTCCTCACTCCCCTCTGCTTTCTGCTCCTCTTCCTCTGACTGCCAGACACCCACTTCTGCCTGAAAATGTGGGCACAGGGGCAGGTCCCATATTTCATGTGGGAAGGGGACTTTGGTGGCCAGTGTAACCATGATCACAGCAGAGGAGCCAGTCATGGGCACCTCAAGGCATGGAGAATTGCACATCATGGTGCAGGAAATCCAGGTGTGATGCAGAGGTCAATCTCACATGGCCTGTCTGGAGACAACCCACCAAACGTGCAGAAGGTTTTCACCAGTACTGCTGGCAACTCTATTTTTTTCCTTTTTTTCTTCACTTTTTCCCAGGCCCTTCATCAGTAGAATTTCATAGCAGGTGGGAGAAGGTGAGTTTTGTGGAGATATTTGGTGTGGCAGCTTATCTCAGAGTCACCAGTAGACTCACATGGGAAAGAGACACTAAGAGCACTTGGACCCCAGAGAAAGCATAATGTGCAGCTTGTGTCTTGTTAGATATCAGTTAATTCAGCCACAAGACTGAAAAGAATAGGGAAACAGGCTTTACTTTTTTAATTCTTTTGGAAAAATCTGCTAAATCTTTCTAAGCAAGAGATGCATTGAAAGCAGCTGGAGAAAGGGCAGGAAGGTTTAACATCCTTCCTATTGCTAGAGCTAGTACTTGTGGATGGTCAGTGCAGTTCAGGCATGCTCATCCAACACAGGTCAGACAGAGAACAGTCAGTCCTGACTACATGGAGATTCATACTGCCCTGTAAACAACACTAATTTCAGTGGCCTGTACTGAAACCCTTTCTCAGACCATGTACATGGCTAGCTCATGACCACAACAGTGTCTGAAAGGCAGAACATTACATAGCTACTTGTGTAAATAGCCAAAACACACCTAATCAAACCCAGAGTCGCTCTGTGAGAAGGACACAGGTCTAAGGGTACGATCATCCCATGCAGTGGGGTACTCCTCTGCTTGCATTAGCAGCTGGGGCTGCTGCCTGAGAAGGAACTGGAGAGCTCCAATGGGGCCTTTTCTGCTGAGTGCTTCAGGGCCTTCCTGTGACAGGTTTGGTCAAGGGAGGCACTTGTATTTTCCATTGGAAACAGCTGTGTCGTGGTGGAGACAGGGCCAGGCAAGCACATGCTGCATGCACTTAAGTTGTCACAGCAAGATGGGGCCTCATGAGCAGTCAGGACATTGTCAGCTGTCACCTAGGAGTGATAAATACTCCACTCATCTGGAACAAGGAGATCCCAGCAGAAGGACAAGACCATGCCGCCCAGGCTGCTGGCATATATGACTCTAGGATCTGCAACCTGCAGCTGACTGGGGCAATCTACCCCCTGACTCTCCTTTTGGGGCAGAGACCCAAAGCCAGCAAGTGCTGAGTGCCCTGGTGCAGCTGGAAGCCTTGCTCGCTGCCAGGCTGCCCCGGCAGGCACCCCTGTGCCCTAGGCCAGACCCAGACCCGTCCTGCCTGGGCACGCAGCAGCAGGAACGTCTGGGTTATTTTAAGCAGGTTATGTCAGTCCCGCCCTCCCTCTCTCTCCCCATTCTCCCTGAAGCACTGATCGCTGTGGCAGGATGGATTTGCCAGACTAAAAGGGCCAATGGTTTAATTGATATGATATGGCAGCTCATATGTAATCTCATTATTCTGTCTAGCAGGACACATTATTCTCTATTTATCACACTTCTGTCATCGCAGGTCTGTTGTTCCCGTGCTTTGAGGACAACAGAACACACCTTTCTGTCAGAGAAATCTCAGTGGGGGCAGGAGCACAGGAGAGGCAGTGGCAGACAAAGCTCCTGGGTGTGGGTTGTAGGCACCTCTGCCTCTAATCTTCATACAGCAGGGCTGGGAAATGCAAAAGGGCTGGCAGAGGAAGAGTCAGGGTGTCTTCTGTGAGCAGCAAATTGTCTGGAAAATGAAGCCTTTGCGAGTGTGTATGTATTGGGGGTGTTATTTATCAATGGGAAATCAGTTTGCATCTGACAAACACAGCTTGCCCCCTAAACATCCTGTGAGAAGGGCAATCTCTATCAGCAAATATGTTCTTGTGTTTTCTGTGCTAAACTGTCTTCATTTTCTTTCTTTTCTTTCTTTTTTTTTTTCCTCCTGTATATCAACCCACAGCTGAAAGGAGAAAGAAAGGAAATAAATATTCTGAACATGCAAAAAACCCAAAACAGTTTCAGGTCAAAAAACACTTGGTTGATTGAAATGTTCTGACACACACATTGAAATGTTCCTACACATCCTCTCCCTCTTGATTTTCTCATTGACCCTTAAAACAAAATAAAATTACTGGGCCAGTTCCAGGTGTGTTTGTGCTCCTGCTGCTTTAATAACAGCCCATAGTGCTGCTGCTGACTGCTACTGAATCCTCTGACGGTTTGGTGTGGCAAACGAAAATATGGCTTGTTAGAGGGATGTGCTTACAAGGACTCCACAAAGGAGCACAGTACCTGGATGTGTGTGTGGCAGTCGGGAGGCGAGGGGCTGTGGGAGGGAAGGGCCAGGCACCTAAAAAAGTGTCACAGGCAGAGCAGCCACTTGCACGGCACTTTCTGTGCTCAGAACTGAAAATGCCTTGCAGAGGATGGGGAGCATAATTAGCACAGTATGCCGTAGGATAGATGCTAAAGCTGTCTAGCAGACAGATACTACAGTACTGAATAATATAGACATTAAACCAATGACCCAGAATCTAGCCAGCTAGAATCTTAATCCCCCTTAAACAGATTCACAGACATCCTTTCATTGCAAACATTTGATCTGAGCAGACATTGGATGCTGTTGTGTTGTATTTATAGAGCACCATGACAAAAGTTTGAGATGTTTGTGCTTAAATAATGCTATTTTCCCGTGTTAATTTGTCACCACAGTGCTGTCTTTGCACAACGTGCTTTTGGGATGGAAAGTAAAAGAACATCAGCTCTGGATCCACAGGCAGATAACAAAAAAAAAAGGCTTTGTGCAAGCAAAGGCTGCCCATGTAAGGCAGAACAGGGGAGAAAGGCATCCAAGCTTAGAGCCACGGCAGGCTTGACTGGGAAGAGACATTTCATCCAAATAACTCCCAGGCTGGAGCTTGGCAAATGTTTGTGGTTTAAGTGCATTATTTGACCAAAACAAAATCCCTCAAACCAGCAAATGGAACAGTTAAAAGTATCTGTGAATTCAGTTTGTGTTCATTAGTTTGGATCAAAATAAGGACGAGGTGGACCTGCAAACTTTCTTGCCTTGGCACTTCTGGAAGAAACAGCTTTGATTTTGAAGCTAGAATCAAGAATGGATTTGCAAACCTGACAAGGGAGAAGTGGCTGTCCTCTGGCTTCTTGGGTGTCAGCAGACCCAGGAAGGGTAGAGGGGAACATGGTTCAAACCCCTTTTCTGCCAGGAGGTAGGCAGAGGCTGAACTTAGGCTTCCCAACCCCTATTTGTCAGGAAAATGCCCTACCAACTGAGCCATAGAAAGGGTCTGAGAAAAAGGCCTTTTCAGCATCTCCTTGTAAAAATATTTGACTTGTGTATGTGGGTGAGCACAAAATGGAGTGAAGGCTAGTGTCCAGCTGTTCCTACTACTTCAGCCATCAGGCTACCAAATCACTCAAGCTTTTCTTTTTTTCTAATTTGTGTTTAACGGTTTTGCAGGGAATATCTATTTCTAAATGAGGAACACTCATTTAGAACTCTCCTGCCTGTGTCCACAGCTCAGAGAGCTTGGATGGGATACTGAAAGTTTGTGTTGAGGATCACAGACCAAGAATTCAGTTCAAATAATCCTTCTGCCTAATTCTACCCCACTGTTTCACTGTTTCACTCACTCACTCACTCACTCACTCACTCACTCACTCTCTCACTCACTCACTCACTTGTCATGTCCCCTGGAAAGGCAATGGTTTATTCCCCAGTTTCCTGCATTGTAGAAAATACTCAAGGATTTCCTAAATGATATCTGTAATTTGAACCAAACAGCTTTTGTCTCTCCAATTTAGTGGCTATTAAAAAGCAGATAACTTGGTATTATTTCAGCAACCTGGTTTATACTGCCTGTCTGGCACTGAAGTGCTGGTGTGATGGAGCAAGACTGTTTGCCCACTGTCCCCTTGAGCCTATGGTAAAGATTGCTCACAGCAAATGAAATGGAACAAGAAATAACTGCACTGAAGTGAGTCAGTAATTTTCTTTGCAGAGAAGTAATGCTCAACACAGGTAAACATACTTGAGTTTAGTTTTCACCTTAGCACTCCTTCATATTTGGTTCCTTATCTATAATAATGTTTTGAAAATTTTTCGAGAGCACCTCTGCCTTCTTCTGTGTGAGCAGAAGTCAGAATATGGGTAATGGACTTCATTCTGTTGATAGGATGACCAGCACTGTATTCCCATTCATGGAGTTTGAAGGCTGTTGAGATTCTTTATTCTAATTACTTCTATCAGAAGACAGACGCAGAACCTCACTCTTATGATGAAATCTTCTGATTTTCCTCCTCAATTTATTCATAGATAATTTATACACATTTATTCTTGTGCCAGTATTGTTCAGCTCCCAGAGCTTTTCTGTTTACTGGCTTATGGAAAGCAATCATATCACTCTCAGGGTTAATTTAGCAAAGCAAACAAGCAAAGTTCTTTAAGTTCTCTTTCTGTAAGATGGGACTTTTACTCCTCTATGCATCCTAGTAATCCTTGTCTCCACGTGTTTCAGCTTGAATCTGTGGTCTCTCAAGCCTGACTTCCAGAATACTGCAACATCTCAGAGTCCAGCATTCAGATTTTCCTAACTCTACTGGAAATATCTTAATTAGAAACATATAAAATAAAATAAAACATTTTTACTTTTTCATTATGCAGGCTTCTCCAGGTACCATTCTCAAGTGGTGAACTTCTGTGTCAGGATGAAAATTCATGTTTTAATCTAAAGTACTTTGTACAAAAGAAATTCAGCCCCTTTTGCTATTATTATTCTGAAAGGCATCTACAGCACTCTGGGTGATATCTGGATCCTACATTAATCTTGCAGTGCCCTTAGTTTTGAGTCACCTGAAAATTTTATCAGTACATGCTCTGTTTTGTACTAACTCATTTTGAGCCAATATCATCCAAAAATATATTAAATCAGACCAGTTCACTTCCATAGAATTGTAAAGTGGGAAATGAACTACTTGCATCTGTTTTTCTACTCTTTGCACAATCATGTCTAGCACTTTCCTAATATGTTCTTTTAAGGAGTTGTTAGTCCAGTTAAGTTCACACCTCTTTCCAAGTGTTTGTTTTACTCTGCTGAGGCTGCAAATTATTAAGAGTTTTGAAGTCCTGGCTTAAGGACACAACAAACTTTTACATTTAAATCACTGGGCTGTCCAGGACACTTGGCTTTGCTAGTTCATTCCTACACATTTATTGGAGTTTGCACTGGGAAAAAAAAAAAACTCAATTTCTCTTTCATTTAGTGAGTATGTCATGATTAGTTCACTAACTCCACAATTACTTTCAAGAGAGGCCCGTCTATAATATCTTAACCAGTGATCATAACTACATATAAAATGTCATAATTTTCTCCTGATTACATTTTTAGTGATGAAAGTTTTTGGCTGTCATTCTAGGAATAACTGGACATTGAATGATTAGCTCTGCAGTCTGTAGCTGGAAAGACAACATTTCTATAATGATGCTGTGCATGGTTAATAGCTCTCACTTTAATAGTGCAGACATGTCTATTCATATTCCAGCACAGAGCTTAGAGATCTGATGTGGATGTGGAAGACTAATATGTGAAATCTCTACTGCTATTCTTTCTCAAATGACTTTACCAAAGCAAGTTCATTTTACCCTTTATTTATCATGTTTCCCTGGTTTATGTCACCATCAACACTCATTACTTGCTAGCTTAACATACACATTTTTACCTTTGTGTTTTCTGGACAATGCAGTCTTGCACTGAAGTCACAATTGCTGATTTTTGGTATTAATTTATTTCAGGAAAAATAAAGCACTCAATGCCTGGGAGAAGTATGAGCAGCAATAAAGCTAAAGCAACCTATATAGGAAATCCTGAATTATATTCTGTTGTTTACAAGCTTACAAGAAAAAAATCTTCAGAAAAGGCTGTTGTGATTGTACATATGTTAGTGAAAATCTCAGGTCCCTAGCAAGGGAGGCCGCTTTTACTGTGTGTCTGCCCTTGGCATTCCCTGCATTTGGTTCCTGGACAAAAGAAAAGCACAATGCTGTATGGAAAAAGATCTGGCAGTCTCAGGATACAAAGATTTGAGACTGAAAGTGGCTATTGATGCATTGATTAGTAGAGCACTTAAGCTCAGGATTCCAATTGGTTTTGAATAAGATACTGGCCTGACTAATGTTAGGCAGGTGGTCTGTTATCTCACAAAACCAGAGCCCTCATGGGAATAAAATAATAAGAATAAAAGTGTATGGCTCAGATACATGTTTGCTAAATGAAGTATCAGTAGAAGAATAAGAAAAAGTACTTCTAGCTCTGCTACATGCTTCCTAAATGAAGCATATAACAGCCTAAATATCTTTTAGAGGCAATGAATCCTGATTTAGAAGTATTTATTGTGATGCTTGAGGCCTCAATTAGGAGTACAGGAGGTAAAGGAAAAAAAGGAAAATATAGGCTGAGGATCAAGAATTTGCTGACGTTCTATTTTTGCAAGCCAAGAGCAAGCAGAGGCTTTGGACTCACTGTGTGTGTGACCCAGGCAGAATGCTTTCAGGAGGTCTAATCTTTCAAAGGGCAGTTTGGGGGGGGGATTCTGTAGGTCGAGCTTTCTTTGAAGTACTTCCAGTTAGCACTCTGCGCAGCTTAGCCATTTTGCAAAAGCCACATTATAGCCCCATGGTCTCTTCTGCAAAGAAGACATGCTTCTGCATTTCACTTCTAGGCTCTTAGAAGATTTTTTTTTTTTTTTTTAAAGAAAGAAAAGAAAAATCCCAAGAGAAGAATATACTCTTGCTTTTCTGGATGATACTTTTTGTTCACATCAGTGTGCTGGTAAAGGTCAAATGGCATCTGTCTTTGTCATGAGTTACTAGACACTTAGAAGCTTGCCTGTAAATAATGGGTTCAGTCCTGTATTTCAAATGCAAACTGAGTACTGAGTGAAATTTGCCTGCAAAAGCCCTGTGGGATTTGACCAGCAAGGAACAGCTGCAATAATGAAGAGACAACTTGTTAAGTGTTTAACCAAATTAACCAACTTCACATCTGTGGTGCTTTCCAGCTCCATCAGAGTGTCTCTGCGAGAAAGCAGGGATACAGAAGTTGGAGATGTTTGTCTGGGTGACTGAGATAACCTTGCAACATCTGGAAAAGAGAAAGCCAGCTGACTAGGGAGTCCAGCAGTGTCAGGGGTTGTCACTAGTTGCAGAGACATGTTTCTCAGTTTTTAAACACCGCAGCAAAACAGCTCACTCTTCAAAGAGCAGCGAGCATGCTGGTGTTGGGTTGCAAATCCCCTGCCACCCCTGCTCCAGCATATGTTATCTCACTGGGATTACCAAGAAACTTGAAAGATGTGCTTCTGTCATCCTAAAACTGACAAGTGGGCTGAAGGAAAACATTTGCTCGGAGTGTAGGCTTAATGAGGTCTGATGTTATCTTTGAGACCAAATGCCCAGTGAGCATTTCTAAATGAGCGTATGGGCTGCTTTAGTGCCTGCCGCCTGTCCCTGATGGTGAGCAGGTCCAGGCAAAGCAGGGAGGGTGCAAAGAGCAGAGCTGTGGGGCTCTATGGGCCCCGTGGGAGGGTTAGTGAGCAGACTCCATGGGACAAAAGCCGTTTTGGGGCCTCCATCAGGTGCAGGTGATACTAGAACAGCACCCATGCCCTACTCTACAAAACTGCCCCTCCCTGGCTGACTGTGGACTGAGATGCCTTTTGTTCTCTGAAAGCGTAGCCCTAACAGTTCAGCAGAAGTGAGCTCCTCGTCTTCTTTCTGTTTCTATGCCATTCCACCTTACCATGGCCAACCAACCCCATGTGTTACTTGGGGGATGCGGTGATGTGACCCTGAGCAGCTGAGCTGACAAGGGAAGGCGTCTTGCCCTGACAGTTTTGTTCTGGGAGCAGGATAAGGAGTGAGAGAAACATGTCACTGTCAATTAGCTGATGTTTGTACAAGGGATGGTTGAATCCTGTGGAGTTTTGTTAACCTCGTGGCCTCTTTGTAAAACCTGCCTGAGTTCATGAACCTATTCCCATTTGTAATTTAAAGCTATAGAGTGGGGTTAATAAAAATATGCTTTTAGTTAAGAAGAGTATGATGCTATGCACATGGGTAGAACATTAGCTCTCAATTTAGGCAGGCAGGCAGGTGCTCTTGGCAGTACAAGGGCTCTTCAAGTACCTGCACTTCCATTTGTTTTTCCCTTCCTTCTTTGCTTCCATTTCACAGCTACTTGGAAATTATTTTTCTGCTAACTGCATTTTCTCATTTGATTTCTTTGCAATAGTTTGTTTTTCTGGCAGTGTCCTGAAGGTGAAAAGGCTCTCATGACTTACCAAATCTAACCACGAGCGCATATTCAAGTAGGTTTTGAAAACAGGCCAAATGGATTCCCTGCTCTTTTGAAAGCAGTTTCTATCAGCACAAAATATCAAATGCCACCAGTATCTCCTGCCTACAGCAGAAGAGAGGTTGTGAGGATTCCCTTTGTCTGAACAGTCTGACCATGGGTCTCTGTCTCTCCGTTACTGCTGCTGGTGCACAGCGCCTGCATAACTGTGAGTACTCTGGACCACAGCCCCCTGACCTACTCAAGACTTGATTCCTCTGTTGTTTTAGATTATGAAAAGTATCCAAAAATGGACCTATATTAACTGCTTTTAAAGGCAACACTGATTTTGGTCCAAGTCCAAGTCATTTCCCTCACATTAATAACATCAAGAGAGTATTTCAGAGTATATCAGTTAAAATCATGTTATCATCTAAACATCTCACTGCAAATTCAGTGCTCACAGGCAGGCTAACAGCTCTGGGATTGGCATCAATCCAGAATTAAAATTTGGTTCCCAGAATACAGTACATTTTTTTCATGTAGCATATTTGAGTGGTTTTTTTTGGGGTGGGGAGGAGGGGTTGGTATTTATGATGCCTTATAGCTTCAGGAATTCAACTTATGTAACATGTTCATGTTTATTGGGAAGCATTCTGAAGTTTTGAATATGATTATAGGTAGTATTTGAAATTATAATGTTTAAATGTTTTAGTATAAATATATAAATTTGGATCCATGCTGTAAGTCGTTAGAGTAATCAAGAGAGCAATTCAGACTTGACCCTACCCATTTTCTAATGCATGAAAAGTATAGAAGGAGTAATTTTTAAAATCAGTCTGTAAAAGAAGTCATTCTAAAAATAACTATTCAGCACTTTGTTTTTTTAGAAGATTTACTCCTCACTCATTTAATCTTATCAGATAAGTTAAATTTATATACACAGACATAATCTGGTAAGGTTTCTTGATTTATTAATGTGCTAGCTGGCTTGTGTGCCAATGCTGATTTGCCACACCAAAAAAAAAAAAAAAAAAAGAAAAAAGACTTTTGAGGAAACACATTTAATCACATGAAAAACCACTTTGTTTTTACTGGTTTGCCTCACTGGATTTGGAAGCCTGGTGACATTTTATTTAGTCCCCAGGTCACAGAGCATTTCTCTGACATCACCAGCCTGCAAAAAGAGATGTGCTTTATATTTTCCAATATCTACAGCATAACTCCTTCCCCTTTTCCCCCTCACATTTCCCGTTTTATTCATACGGCTCCTTTTTTTTTTTTTTTTTTTTTTTACAGAAGGCTTCTTTCTATAGCAAAATGATGCCACACATTGACGCCAAAGTAGTTTCTTCTTCCAAATCTGTTCAAAGGCTGTGAATGTGTCATCAATGTAACCATGAGCAGGACTGGACTGGGTTTACTAGTCTTTTCCACCAGGGTCAGTGTTTGTTTTTTTTGGTACCCATGACATGTGACAGGGATGTCAGCAAAATAAAGTCAGTGGGCAAGCTTCTCTTGAACAGACGATGGCACACAAACCTTGCCACCACCATTCGGCATTATTTTGGCAGGGGGCTGGTATCGAGTGCTTTAAAGGGGTCTCTGGGCAACTTAGAACAGCTCTGCAGAAGGAAATGCTTCTTTGGAGGGTTTGAAAAGTCATGGTGAATGTTGCCTTTTTCTGCCAAACTCCAGCAGGCTTTTCATGGATTTGCTGGGTGATCCGTGTGGAATATGCTCTGTCCTCTCAAGCCTTCAGGTGACTGCCCCTATTGTGCTTGTTCTGGGGTGAAAGAAACATTGCATTCTCATCTTGTTTCCTGAGAGTTTCCTATAGATACCACCACTGAAGGTAAAGCGCTTGCCCAGCAGCAAGTACCACACGGGAATAAAACCTGAGGAGCCCCTTGCTCCAAAGAGAGCTGCAGCTGTTGTGCTGGAGCACACACAGGAGCACCAGGGCCTCCTGAGGGGGAGGTGAGGTAGACAAAAGTGTGGCCTCCATGTTCTAGCGCGTGTTCCAGCGCCACTGGTCATGCACATGGTGAGTTTGCTTATGGAGCAACGTCTTTCCCTCTTCCTCCCAGTTTTCTTTCATAAACGACAGTAGAGGAGGTCCCATCGTTAGGAGCATGCAGACTTCATGCATGGAAATACGGTACACTTGGGGGTTTTAGAGAGTTACCCTGCTGGAGTCAGCAAGTCACAAAGTCGAATTACTGCTGCTTTTACCATTGTGGCACTGACACTCCCCAAAAAGTTATTAGTAGCTATTTCAAGATTTGTAAAAGCTCTTAAAAATAAAAGCTGGGGCCTAAATGTCACAGCTATAGTGCTTCAGTTTGCAATTCTACTTGGTGAGTGTAGAACAGAACAAATACAATTTCTGGAAGTATAATACAACTGGTGGTAATAAGTAATAGAACTGTACACTGTTCTTGCTCCTATAATTCCTCAGCTGTTGGCTTGCAATGCAGAGGGAGGGAAATGAAAGATAATTAACAAAGTATAGTGTGTAGTGGTCTAATCAGTGAGTTGGACTTCTCAGCCTGAGCTGAGTGCTAAATAGTGTCACAGTCTATAATGTCATTGGTTTCATGACCAGATTTTGGAGGCAAGAGCACCAACTAGATTGTAACGGGATATAATACTTTACAGAGGGAAAAAGTTATACAGACTGAAAAAGCATCCCTTTACCTATCCTTGTGGTAACATATGGATAACAATTGTGTTTTTAATCTTCTCCTATAATTCATTGGATTTAAAATCATGTACAGGTCTCCTGATTACCAGGTACACACAAAAAGCCAGCCCCACCCTGCAAAGAGCCTATTTATCCCTGAACGCATATTCTTGGCTTCTGACACTGCTAACAGTACATTGAAGGGAAATTTTGCCCTGACACCTCACCTATCTCTCTGCATAAAACTCTGTCTTGAAGCCCCCTCTAATACCTAGGTATTTTTGATAAACAAAATATAACAAAGTGATAAACTCTCCAAGGGGAGCCATGTAAGTATTTGATGCAGTTTTATGCTATTGAAGACTCTGCCATAAAGACAAAGTGCAGCAAATTATGAAATGGCGACATCAACTGAGCTATGGTAATTGCAGAGAGACATTCCAGTTAAATTGCTCTGAGGTGCATTTGGAGTAGGCAAAGAACATAAAGGCCAGTGTACAGAAATTTTTGGAACTACCACAACTCCATTGTGAGTCTGAGTATGAAGTGAAAACCCTTTTAAATAGCAGTCTTGGGAGACACACATTGGTATTGCAGTGCGTGCTGTGTAAGGCATGATATTCTCAACTGGGACAGCACAAGAAAGACCTCTATGGTCTTTGACAAACACCCCAGTGCCTGGATTTTTTTAAATCTTAATTAAAGGCAGCATGAACAGGTTCATCTAATGGCTGTGCCTGTGCAGCAGATAGGAGTGTGTCCTGCTTTTTGTTCCAGTTCATTCCCTCCTGTCTGGTTTCTTTGGGGAGGGCCATTCTCCACACAGGAACAGATCTGCCGGTCTGACCATGAACCACCTGTATTTTAGCCCTTCATGGAAATAAGCTAAAGGAAAACTGGGCCTTCATCTCAGAACTGCACATTAAACATCTCAATGAAATTATTGACATGATTTCAAGAATCATGAAGGTGAATTCAGCAGTCTTCCAGTTACTGAGAATACAGCTCCAACATCGAAAGTGCATGAGAAGGACTCTGGCACATCCATCCACCATGATCCAGTGGAATCAGTTTGGTCTTGACATCCATTCAGTGTTGAACATTCCTCTGAATTTATTGACAAAGGGTGGAAATTACAGCAGCAGTTTTAAAAAAACAGTTACCTGTTTCTTGACATCAGGACAAGATCCTACGACCTCGCAGATCCTTGAGAAGCCTCCAAATGTTAGTGGTTTTTACTCGTGCTCTCTATGCACTGAATTAAAGTCAGTTGTCTAAAAGAAAAGCAGCAAACTAGAGTCCAAACTCTGACTTCGACTGAAAGTTGTAATGGGCTGCCTTTGAAGTAGGAGTGTCCCCGTAGCTCCTCTCACCACTCAGTTGGGTTTTCTTGGTGTTAGGTGATGTGGCCAGCTCGGAAGCTGCTGGGTCAACATTAACTGTAAGTTACACAGAAACAAAGACAATTGCCAAGGACTCAAAGAGTTTACCACAGTCAGGCAAAAGGATTTAAGGTTTTTTTTTACAATGCAAACAGTCAAATGCTTGGCTGCCTTGCCTCCTGCTGAGAAAGTTCTCTGACTTGAGTGAAGGGCCATTCACAGCACTTCGGTCAGACTGAAAACAAGCTGTACCTGCTGAATAAAATAGGAAAAAACCCAACAATGTGTTGCAGGATGGACTTCCTCCTTATGGGAGCTAATTACTCCTTCAAAGGAGGAAAGGCTTAGTTCAAGGTTTTTGTAAAGAACTGGAAAAGCAGGGATGAGATCAGGACTGAACTGGCAGTATAGAGAGGGAAGGCTGGATTAGAAGAGTATGTGGACCCACCTTTTGCATGGAAAACATTTGCCACTTGTAGAATGGGCACTATTTTAGCCCTTCAGATCTGATGAAGAAAATGGCGTTTCCTATCTCCAGTGGCTGCTGGTACAATAGAATATTTTACTTTAATTGCATCACTGTAAGAGCAGACCCAAACTCATCTAGGCAAATGGAGCTTTTTAAAGTGATAATAGAAGTTGCAATACTGCCATTTAGAATCTTTTAATATGCAACTACTTTAAAGAATGTGGTGCTTTTATGTTTTCAAGGAATTTTTTGATAAAATGTTCTTATTAGCTGGTCAGCTCACTGACCCCTGTGCTCATTGCTGCAAAAATTCACTGATTCTGACATTTTCATCAAGAAAGGAACTTCAGGCATTCTCAGCCAGGGTAGTCAATAACACAGCACCTGATTTAGGCTAGAACCAAAAGTCAGCTTTAGTTGTAATCAGCACAGCCTCTACGAATAAATGGGCCCTTTAAACCTGGAGCCTCACCATCCGAGATGAATGCCTCAGACCTAGGAATGTCATGGAAGGAGACTGTCTTTTAGCAGAAATGAAAATTTTGATCTGACACACAGAGCAGGAGAAAAATGCAGACTTTTGAGATTTGTTGTGAGAGAGGTAAAACATTTCTTGCCCAGGTGTGCTGAGAGCATGGTGTGACACCGTGTCATGCTGGAAGACAGAGCTGATTCCAGCAGGGCCTCAAATGACAGGTGATCACCATCATGGTTTAAAAATCCTGGTGTTGTAAAGGGAGTCCTAGAGTTACACACTTGCACGGGCCCTGAATGTAGAGCTGATCCACATTGCAAACAAACAGGGAGTAATGAACTGCATCTAAGTGTTTTTGTAGCAGCAAGGCCAAGAAAAGGAAGAGAAAGACCATTAGTAGGATACAGAACAGAGAGAAAAGGAAAGATCGGAGATGAAAAGAAATTGTGTTTTCTGCCTTGCACTGTCAGATCAAGCTTTAGCACACCCTTCTCCTCCTACTTCTCCTCCAGCCCTATCAATGGAACTTCTCCCTGACTGTGACCCTTATGAAGGATGACTGGGAAATATAAGCCTGCTGCTTTGGTATTTCTAGTAGCTCTGCACACAGAGAGCATAAATTCCCTCCCCTCATGATGCTTTACTTTGTCAGAAGACCATCACAACTGTTCCTGGTCACTCAAAAACACACTTCAGTCACAACAGAATATGCCCAATGTATCAAAGAGAGGCATAGAAGCAAAAAAAAAAAAATTAAACTAAGTACAACAATCTTTCCCTTTTTTTCACCTTGTTTGTTCTACTCTCACCACTGAGTCCTTAAACTTTGAAAACCAGCTGTCCCTTGCCATGTGTGATAGAGCACTATGTGGTGATGATGGTTAATGAAGAAAGGTAACAATTTAAGGGGCAATACATTATGTTATTACATTTAAAAGCACCATGAGGGAGCTGACATGCTGTTTTTACACAGAGAAGATCGGGCAAATGATCAGAGAGTGAGGTGCTGTGGTTATTTGAGAATGCACTGTTCCTCATAGGCTATACAATTGTAATTCAGACTCCTTATTTCCATTCAAGGTCTGTGAGTCAACCAAACAGAGATTTTCTGACCATGACATGTCGGCGTCATGCTCAAGGTCAGTTGCTGGCCTAGAATGTAACATGGCACTTAGGGACATGGTTTAGTGTTGGACTTGGCAGTGCTGGGTTAATGGTTGGACTCAATGGTTTTAGAGGTTTTTTCCAACCTAAATTACTCCATGATTCTATGTGCCCATACCCACAGTGTTCTTGTGCTGAAATAAAATTATCTGATTCTATAAGGGAAATTCAGAGGCATCCAGGGTACATACCTGCTTATGGTGGCAGGGAGAGGAGAGGGAAGGGTACTGCTTTTAAACCATCCTCACTTTCCTCTGATGATCCTGTAGAAATGAACTGACGTTTAATCCACATGTGGACAAGGCATATGTCAGGTGGGTGAAGGCTGCTCACAATACATGTCCTTTGTCCTTGCAAATGGACCTTTTGTCACCATTTTACATCTGTCTGGATGAGATTAACACTGTCAGCACTTCTAGAGAAAATGATGTAATCAATAAACAAGATGGGCAGGTGGCAGAAGGTACCAGGGTTGTGGAAATCTTAATGCACATTGCCGTGTATCTTCACATCTCTCATAAGTATCAGGCACTTCATGTCTGAAGTAGAATGCCTCACAGCAGCTCACAAGAACTCTACCTATTTGTCATCCAGAAATATTCCAAGGAAATTCTGAATCCAGGCTGTTTTTTCTCCTGCTCTCCCCTGTGACAAACATGAAAGCCAAACTCCATCTCCTGCTGAAGATCACAGTAAGCAATACTGCAGATTCCATGGGCAACACAGGACTAACAAAACAGCCTACTCAGTTCAAATGCATTTCAGCTCAGCACCCTTGCTGTCTTCTCAGCTGAGGAAATGATGCCATTGGTGGCAGTGCTGCTTTGTCATTCCAGCTGTGTGTGGTACCTACAATGACTGTTTGGGCTTTTTCATCCCAGTTTTCAAGACACAGGAAATAAGAACAATAGAACTCTGACAGCTTCTGTTGCAAGGAGAACTGTTTTGCTGTAACGTGAACATTACCAGTGAGCTACGTAATAGACCTTGAAAGATTCAGTTTACAACGCATTTTAAGCCAATTTTTGCAAGCACGGTTATGTAGACCACTGAAAAGGGATTTGAACTGGTAATGCTGAGAATTGTTTAACTTCAGCAGTGCTAGCAGGGAAGTGATATGGTTGGACAGAGACAGGGGGAATGGATGAATGGGATATTCCTTGGCTATTCTGGCCAAGCGGAGGCATGACTGCAGCAGCTAATGTTCATATCCAAGTATGATAATTCCCGTATTTTTAGGATGAAGCCAGAAACTGTGGAGTTTTTACCCATGACTCTTTCAAGCCAGGCATTAAACACTCTGCTCTTGTTTGGATTGTATGAACACTGATCCTCCCTTAGCACTCGCCCTGTAAATAAAACCTTTATTCATCTGTCTCGAGCTAGAGTCTCCTCACTGCTGGATTGCATAATGAATATTTAGCACTTGGACTCTGCACTGTGACTACATCATACAATGAGATGTGATTACAGAGTCTTTGAGATGAAAAATATTATATCAATACACTCTCATGAAATATGGATTGAAAATACATCATCATCTTGAATTTAAAATTTTGAGAGCAAGAATGGTAATTTACTACGCATTTCCATATTTCCTAAGACAGGGGGACCCTGACCCAGCCTTTGGCTCTCTAGGAGCATCATAACACAATCAATAGTAACAAATGTAATGGAAAAGTTTTTGTGTTATTAGCACTCCTCCCAGAGGTATAGTGTGACATTATGTTGCTGCATAAAATCATGGAGCCCTGGATGATTAGACTAACTTCCACAATCAGGGCACTGCTTTACAGAGAACTAAAATCCACTTCCAACTCTCTATAAAATTTCCCATAAGACCTGTCATGAAGTCTCCTATATGTCAGCTGAGGTTTCAGTAGGATGCAAAAATCTGTGCTCTGTGTAAAATGACTATTGTACATTAAGCCATTGACAATTTCATATCTGTTGTATTTCATCACATCCATTGCACTTTACAATTTGACTTCTGTAGTCAGGCTTGCTCTGAATCTGTTTCCAGGATGACGTGATCCTCAGTGTTGAGCTACTTTAGCCTGTTTCCCTTTATTCATAGAACTCAATTACCTTCTGTGGAGTAATTTTGGATTTACACAGCCTGGTGTGAGAGAAGAGCACTAGCCTTGGTCTTTTGAGGAAAGCGGTGAGGAGGGCAATTCTTTTCAGCCCAGTGAAAAGACCTTATGAAATTGATCTCTGCACAACCACTCAATTCACTGGAAAGAGAAAGCATGAAGGAACATGTGGGTGGATGGCTGGAGCTACCCCTCTTCTCTTCTGATAAAACATTGTCCCTGTGTAAGTCATTAAATCTTTTAATCCGCTCTCAACAACTTTTTCTCCTTTTTTTTCCAGGAGTCATTTAGTATAGCTCTGCTGCTAGGATTAGACACCTGCTTTTTCTCCCTAAGAACTGTCTTGCTGTGGAGCAAGAGGCAGAAAGTTTTGGCATGGCTCAGCTAACCCTTGCTACCCTTTCTGTTTCGGCATTGCTTTAGACACATGAAATAGAGGGGGGCAGGGGTTAAAATTAAGCTCTGTCATGGCAAAGGATTATGAGTAATTTTTCCTGTACCCTGAAATGAGGAGAGAAAAGAGAGGGCAACAGGGGGAAGGCTGTTATTAAATGCCAGCTTAATCACCAAGCTTCAGGATCAAATGAGGTGATGGCTCAAGCCAAAGAAGCTGCCATGAATAAGCCAGCCAAGGCAAAGTGGTCAGTTTTTCTGCATGTGCAGGATGTATTGGCAGCCTCTGCTTGGCTTAGGCAGGATGACAGAACAGGAGAACATCAGCAACAGCTGTTCCGGCTGCTGCTTCAATATTGCCTGGCTTCCATCAATTTGCCATTAATTCCCTTCAGATGTACTGGGTTTGCCTCACTGCTTTTCAAAAGCTGCATGCTGCATGGCACGAGCCTATCACTCTTCCCATCAGATGTTTGATAATTGCACTGAGCTAGAGTTTGGCAGTGACAGGCTTTAATGGGGGCATTACCAGCATTATTAATGTGTGTTCGCTTTTCTGCTTCCCCTGCCTGCTCAGCTTGCAGATCTGTTCAATTGCTGGCAGTGAAATGACCTGATGCAAAATGACACAAGAAAAAGAAAACATAGTTACAGCACTTCCTAAGCGTAAATAATCTTGCATAACACCAAACTCTATTGCCAAGTGTTACATCCTCTGTGTGTACATCAAGGAAGGCAATATTCAGCACCTTGCATATGGAAACAAACATACTCTATGTATGTTATTCTTCTCTTTCAGGTGCAGTACTCGGCAGTTGCACATGACAACACTGTGTGTGATATGGTGGTTTCCGGGATAGCAATGTGCTCAGTCTGGGGACACCTCTGCATCCATTCCTATTCTTAGTCACAGTCAGGAGTCTGTTTAAACTGACTAGGGCAAGTTCATCCCAAGACTGTTGGCTATCAGACCACAGAGTGACACCAGGGGTGGATGTGCCATGTTTTCCTTGCTGTTACGCTGCAACACAGCTCAGTGAGCAGCTGGAGTTCTTCACACCTTCATGGCCCTGCAGAGCTTCCTGACTTAGAAAACTCCTCTCTGTGAGGGTGTATCACACCTTTCAAGTAAAAGGATGATGTTTTGGTTTGATTTGTTTTATTAACCATGGAGCTTTACGTTCATGTAATGAATTAGAGCTCATCCTGAAAAAGACTAAACTATATTTAGGAATAGCCCTGTGCAGACAGTGTTGCTAATGCTGCCGCAGTGAGTACATGCTGGTTTTTAGTTCCTGTCTGTGGTGGATGAACAGCTTTTACATTCTTATAGTAACAACAGCTACCAGGAACAGGGTTTGTTTTGCAGCTGCCATGAATGAGCGTGCATGCTGCCAACAGCACTGATTTCTGGGAACAGTCTGCCTGGCTTTGTTTCCAAATATCAACCTCCTGCAGTAAGTGCCAACATACTTCACCTATTTCAACACAGATGAGACCTCTGCAGGGGGACCTGGGAAAGAGGGTCTGAAGAGGAGGAGGGTTTGCCAAAGGAAGAGTAACTATCCTCCTGGAATTTTTCTTGTCTGGGAACAAAGGGACAGAAACACTCTGAAATGTGTAAACCCAGCCTTCAATGTCTGAAGGAAATGCCTCATCTTGGCAACTTTCCCTTTCTCGCCAATATTTATTTCCTAGTCTCTTCATTTACTGTGTGAAATACTGGTACTGAGTCAGTCTTGCAAACAAACATGTCCTCTGCTGTAGGGAGTAACAAAGCTTTGCCCAACTTCTCTGAACAGATTTGAAAGTTAAAAAGCCCAGTTTTATGCAAGCAGAGTCTCTGCCAAGGCAAATGCCATAATCAGAATATTGGCAGAGGAGTGGGGAACAGACACCCCTCCTCACACCTGCACTGAGCCCACACAACTTATGGCAGGGGCATTAATTAGGGGCAACAGATGTTCACCTGACTGAAGGGGTATGGGCATGCACCCAGGATATGCCTCAGCCATGACCCAGCGCAGGATCTCAGGGAGATGCTGCTCTGCACCTGTCCCTACTACTCATGTGCTTTGGCTTTCAGGGGACCAAAACTTAGTGTGAGGGCCAGCAAGGAGACTGTACTGAGTTTCAGGGGGATTCATCCACCGTGTTCTGCATGAAAACAATCCTGGGTGAGCCAGCAGCATGCTTTTTAACCTGACTGAATGTCCTTGTCGGCTGAGAAAGCTGGAAAAGCTGAGGCAGGGGATTGGAAGAATCTGTAAAATACAAGCTGAAGACAACTGAAGACTGCTGTTTAGGACCTTGGTGCAATGCTAAGCTAGTCCCTTCAACCAGACTTCTCATACATGGTTGTCAACTGGCATAGTGACTAATCAATTTTTTTTCATTTAGGTTTAACATCTGACTAATGATTTTTAAAATAATTTTAAAGCAAGATTAGAGGTCGAAATAAAAAATTGCCTTTTAATGTAATAAAATAACAAGGTGATTTTACATTAAAAGCAACAGCACTATGCAAAAAACATTGCTGTTTCAAATCTGCATTTTTCACAGAGAAAAATGTAGTAGACACCCTCCTTCATGCCCCCAAACCCTTATTCTGACGTGGTTAGGGATTGTTTACTTTCCATTTTCTGATTTCTGCCTAAAAACTCTTCACTCTGACTGGCAGAAGTGCTGAACACTTAAAGCTGCAGTTGTAGTACAGGGGAAACTTGCTTTCACCTCCATTTCTTTTTGCCTTATATTCCTTATATGTAGAAAGGTGCTGAATTGCTTTTCATTTGTGAGAGTTATTACGAGAGGCTATTTCTAAACACCTGTGAAGAACTCACTGCTGACTGTAAATTTCACAGGAGGGCTCATGAAGATATGAGTGATTCTTACTGGTGGGCTGTAAATAAGGTGCGGGACTGCACAGGATGAACACAGAGGCAGGAATGTGCTGCACATCTTCTCCCTAAGCAAACATCATCTATTACATCCAGGGGCTGAGCCAGAGTGAGCACAACACAGATTGTGTGGCACTGGGAAGCTATGGACCACCACGGAATCTAGACTCTGAGTGGGATGAACTGAAGGTGTGTGGATGATTTTAATCTGGGCATTTCCGAATACAAGTGCATGAATTTGCAGCCTTGAAAACATACTTTAATAGAAGAGGTTTGTGTGCACTAAACACTGTGCAGAGTAAGTGAAAATCCTTGCCTTTAACCAGCTTTGTTAGCAGCTTGTCTCTTCTAAAGAAGAATCTCCTCGCTGGGCCTTTTCTTAAAATGGAAGCATTTCACGTTTTTCCCTTTTTGACCAACTAAAACTAAAAGCTAAGACAAGTCAACTTACAAAGCTCATTCTTACAAAGCTTACGGTTTTTAGGCAACTGTCACTTGGATGCATTTCAGATAAGCAGCCAGCCTTGTGCATGCTTATCCAAACCCAAACCTCTTACAGTGTCCTCTCCCTACTATTAATCTTATATCCTATTAGTAGGATTTCTTCTGACTTATGTGGTGGCTAGTGCTGTATTTTGGCTGGATGTGGATGACCAGCTCTGGATGACCTAGGGATCAAAAGGTTGAGAATTCCAAACACGTAATTCATCTCAAACTTTATCTCCCCTAACAGAACTTAATTATATCATTGATAGTAGATCTAGATTTGTATTAAATGACTTAGATAATAAGAAAACTCCTCTCAAGACATGGGGTACAGCCTGCAACTCATGCATTCCAGGAACAATTCCTATTTAGAAGTACACTTGGGATGAAATAGTGAAAGACAGCCAGTAGCACTCAAAGAAACAAAAAATCTTCTTCAAAATACACAGTATGGGACCATTTCCTGCCTAGTGCAATAGCCCGACCATTGCCACTCTGTCAATACAACAAAGCACAAGTTAATTCAAGTGCCTGTGGAGCAAAGGAGCCCCTCTCCCTTTGCCTGTGCTCCTGCCTTCTGTCACTCCTGCTTTGGTGAGCGCAGCTGTGAGGGACTGGTGGTAACATATCCTAGGTTTGGTATGTTCATCTCGTCTCCTCCTCCCACCTCATGTTCCCTCAGGCGACACTTGCACGCTGAGATTTGTCTAGCACCCAACTGAAGTCAGGTCAGCCTGCCACAGCAGAACCACTGATGCTGAAGAGAGGAGAGTGGGTGGTTAGGAGTGACATGTGATCAGCCCTGCATAGAAGGTGCTTCCTTTTTTTGCTCTTCAAAATAAAGGTAGGGGGAGAAAGAGGAACATGCTCCAAGTGGGGGTATTTAAAAAAAATTCGTTCTGTAATGCTCCGAAGTGAATGACTTTAGTGCAACATGGAGGGCTGAATGCTGAACACAGTCAGAAAAGGACTGAGAGGATTGGGAGCCACTCTTTGCCCCCACTGTGGCTCCCACCAGATACAGTTCTCATCCACATTTATAAGGTAGGAGCCAGAGAAAGTCATAAAGACTGTAATTCATATTGCTACACATATTGCTTCTTTGAGATGGTGGGTTATTTTGGGTTTTTTTAATCAACTTTAAGACAACAAAAAAATTAACATTTCAAAAGTGTGTGTTGGCATGCACAGTTACGTCCATAATTCATGAGGGCTTTTAAGGCATTCAAGAAGATCCAACAGTGCTGAAGTCATGGGACAAATCCCTAATCACTCTGACTTTATCCTCTTACACTTGGACCCAATCTGCTCAGTGTTAAAGCACCCAAGACGTGGCAACAGAAGAGAGAGCCCAAGGTCACTGTGCCATGCAGTCTGGTCTTTGTCACTGACTGACTTTTGAGAGAGATGAAACCTCCAAGGGTTGCAAATCAGCAAACCTTGAACAAGTAATGTCAGCTTCCAGAATTTCATTAAATTTTCAGTAAGCTAGCTGCTTCCATGAATTAAATTTTGCCCAGGTACCTCTGTGAGAGGAGCCCAGTGGATGGACCCCAGGTACAGGATTTGGGCCCTAGGTGTGCTGAAATGTACTGGCTTAGAAGTTCTGAGGGACTCTAATCTCCATCATATGGCACAATATGTACATCAGTTCCTCTGAATTATTTTTGGAGAGGAAATGTCCATACATCAAAAACCCAAAACTGTACTAGATGAAAACTAATTTAATCAAGTGCATTTATATAATTGCTTTCATATGAACAACAATTGCTGAATTATAGATGGGGAGAAAATGAGTACTGTGAGATGACATAACACCAGTGCTCAGAAATTTGTAGTCAAGGGGGAAATATGCCAGATGTTCTGTAGTACTTAAAGCTAATGGGACACCACATTAATCACTCTTTAAGGCATCCTTCCATGCTTACGTAGTGGAAATTGCTATCTTCCTTTTAAATGTCACTTTTTTTATTTCATCGCTTTGAGTTTCAACTCAAGGTCGTCGCATCGGTATCGTACCTCTGAGTGTGTCAATAGCCCTTGACCAGACTGAGATTTTTATGCTGTATGTGTCCAAGGGGTTTCCTTGGACATTTGTTGCTAGGTCCTGCCAGAGGTACAGCATATATTATGGCTCTTAAATCGGCACAGTTCAAAGACCTTCCAGGTATAGGAATTAGCTGCTAAGAGTTGCGTGTTTAATTACACCCATTACACACTCCAATTACCTGAAACAGTTATAGCTAGTCCCAGGGAAACACTTAAGTGGTCCAACTAGGAGTTCACAATATCTCCATTAATTGCTCTTCGTACCAAAATAAATTATCAACTTGCCACACCCACCCAGAAAAGAGAAACTGGGAATGACAATAATCTAAGTCCTACCCCGCCTGGAGTTTGCTCTATAATATATCGCCAAATCAAGGAACAGAAACTGAACCAGAGCCAGCAGACAGGGTGTTTGGCTGAGCAATTTGGAGACACCAAGGAATCAAACATCCTAAGTAATAGCCAGTCCTATCATCCCAAGGTGTTAATCAGGAGCTGTCCATTCTCAAAGAAACGCTCCCATGTGTGCAACGCTTGGTCTTGAATGAACTATTCATCCACCTGTTAATTTTCAGGACAATTCCCTAAAAATTGCCAAAAACTTCAGGCAAAATTAAGGCTGAGATCCAAACACCAAAGGAGGCAAATACATCCAGAGAATGGAACTGTATGTGAAAAGCTATTAGGATTGGAAAAGGAGACATATGAGATCTGTCTGGCTGAGAATAATCCAGGAAAGTCCTAAGAACTGCTGAAGAATTTATCTCTGCAGACCAAGTTGGAAAAAAAAAGGCTGTAAATCTAATGCTTGCTAAGCTGTATCTGTTGAAGTAATGCCATGGTGTGCGCAGTGATTGAATTTTAGCACATTAGTATTACAGTCCAAGTTCTCTTCCACACTGACCAATTATTTTTACAAGTTTTAGAAGCTTAGCAAATGTTCTGAAAGGGAAAGAAGCTGTCCTAAGGAGATTTTAAAGCTCAAAAGCATTTCCTAGGTCTTCCCACTACCACTTGAAGTGCCAGCTATGCATCCTGACAGCAATTAGATCAGACCCAGCAGAAAAAGCAATTGAAGACCTAAATTGAAATCTTCACATAGCTGTATCCAGTGCACAGCATGCATGAGGCAGAGTAGCTTGTACCAGCTACACACAGTCAAAAAGGAGAGATAACAGGATGCTCTTGCCAGCTATTTTATGTGACGGGTTTTGAGAGCCCAATTGTTGTCATGAATGAGGGCACAGTATCCCCCAGGATGATTGCACTAGTCTCAACACTGACCCAGTTGTATGGAAACATCATCTGGCAAGGATACCAGCAAGCGTCCTCTGCTGCTTCCGCTGCTTGCCAGAAATAGTTGTTTGTCAGTTGGTGAGAAGAAAAGGAATGAAGTGTGTGAAGGGAAGCACAACAAAGTGGCAATAGGAGCCCAGGAGTGCAGGAAGATGTTAAAGCAAAGGAGGAACATCTGGGCAGAGATCTGGCTCCTGATGGATTCAGCAACAAAGTACTTAATTGGCTCTAACAGGGCCAGAATTTAAGCCCTGATGAATGAGAGTTTTCGTGAGTGGGATGAAAAGCACATCTGTGTGGAAGAAGTGTCTGGACTCTCTGAAGTTCTTAGATAGTTTCAGCTGAGGATCTTTTATCCTGCATACGTTTGTAGAAATAGACTGGACATGACCAAAGACTTTTGCATTGTTTGAAGTGCTCTGTCTTGGTATGGGGGTCTACAGAAAGAATAGCTACAGCCATTAAAACTCAACAGGGTGGATATGTCTCTTAATAGCACATAAATGAAAACTGTGGGTTACTCCTGCAAGGGGTCTCCTTCTTCTTTCCCCAGACTCAGCTACTTGGGGAGATCCAAGAACAATAATTAATGCAGGGAAAGACTCCTCGCAAAGGGTGGTGACACAGACAAGAGGATGCCTCAGAGGCTCTTAAGTCAAAGAGCAAGTGAGGGTTTGCCTGTAATAAACTGATAGAATAGCAATAAGCAGATGAAAGGCAGATTTTTAATGCTGCTGTATAAGACATGTTGGACTTGAAGCATACATTAAATCCAACCTTCTGGCAAAACATTAGCAGAACTACTGATGCTGTCAGACCATCACATGTGCTGGAGGCAGGAAACTTTCATGGGTGTGCATCCAACAGTTACATTTCTTTCCCAATGTAAAGGCTAAATGGGATGTAGAAACTCAGTGGGAGATGCTGCCTCTCAGGTACAAAAGGAGTTACCAGTCAGAGGACAGGGGACACCTTGTTTCTGGGCAACACAGTTCACCGTGCTGCTCCTGGGTCCTGGGGTGCTTGGTTCTGCCACATCCCAGGCAAAAGCCTGCCACGTGTCTCCTATGTATGAGCAGCCCATGCCCTACTGTTTTTTTTCTGGAGTTTTAGCAGTGGATTCTTTTTCCTCCTGAATTTCAATGGGTCCGACTTGCTTTCCAAGTCACTTCTGTCTTCTAGTTAGGGCTTCCAAAATCTGTTTTCCTGCCCAGGGGCAGCAGGGTCATCTAGAGAACCTTCGGTGTGGCAGGGTGACACACTGCTGCAGCCACGTAGCCTGGGGCTGTGACACTCAGGACAGCCCTCACCCACCACTTCCCTCCTTGGAGCTGAGCACAACAACTAGGGAATAACCTCTATTCCATGGGGACTCCAAACATGATGAGACTGGGAGAAGGAACCAGCTGGGAAGGAAGCAGCCGGGGTATCTTGTAGACAATTCCATCTTTAAGATGGCACAGCAGTTGCTTACAGGAACAGGAAAAGGCTGTCTGTTGGAGACTTTTAAAATAATATTGGAGTAAGTCCAATAAGGACTTACTTAATGTAAGGAAACAGTGTGGGGAACATCTATGTTTTGAAGTTGTGGGTTAATTAATTGCTTAGAGAATTTTGAAAACCTCCCTCATTATCTGTCATCAACTCCCCTTCCGCCTTGGAAACAGACTTTCCTCTTAGTTACATCAGTATAAATCAGAAATTAATCTATTAAAGGCAAAACATTACACCAGGACAAAAGGTAAATCAGGCATTCAACTGTCAATAGCCTGCTGTTTCTTCTGGATAAGTCAATGATTGCCCAGGTCCTGGTATAAATTTTGCTATCAGTTTCAGAAATTTACCTCCCATGTACTTTGGCTCCCATGCACAGAAAAAGTAGAGCAGAATTTGGCTAGCTTTATTCTATAAAAACTAAGTTTTCATTGTCCAGTTCAAAGGTCATTAAAGCTGGTCATTAATTATACTTCCATGTAATTTAAATGGCCATAGCTTAAGTGGCAACCCATCTCAGTCTGTCATTTCTAGATGGCAAATAAGTCAGGCTTAAGAAATTTTCATTACTTAGAGACCCACAAAAGGAAGCTAGGAATAACTTCAAAAGATGAACTTCCACAAGTAATTTAAACTAATAGTCAACTATCTGTGATCACTATAAAAATAACACCACATAAGACAATGAATATGATATGAATTAAAACCACAACTTTTGATTATATCTACAGACCTGTTTTGAATGAAGAGCTGAATTAAGTTGATAGGAATGACTATAAAATACCTAAATGTCCCCCTTTTTAAATTCCTACCATGTTATGTTTTTGATTTCTGCGCTCTTCAGGACTTATATTTCTGCAGTAAAAAGGGCAAAAAACTCAGTGAGGTCATTTAGAAATCCACTGACCGCTGATTGTACACCATATCTGTAAAACTAGAGGGTGTATAAATCTACCTTTCAGTACTTGAGTCTTTTCAAACGCTGTAAAAACCTTACTGTGTCTATAAAATTCATCCCAGAGGAAGTGGTGTAAAGCCTGCTGTAATAAAATGCATCTATCCCAATATATGCATTCATTAGCGTGTGCAGAAACACCCCTCATCAGTCACTGGTGAGGACATGTTTACTGGCTGTCTTAAATATCAGCTTGGGCTGGTTAGCAACTTTTACAAGCAAGAGTGCTGCGTATAGGAGTGTGAAGTGAAATGACTGGTGGGTGTCTTTGCTGAACACCTAATTGACTGATCAACACAGATGAATGAAGAGCTGGGAAGAAAGAGAGAGACAGTGAATTTGGGACAAGAAAAATTATGGGATGACTTAGGGTGGACTGACTGTGTGCAAGAGCTCTGCAGCTAGAGAGGTGGATGGAATAGGAAGGTGCATGGCCAGGCTATTACTTTGCTGTAGGCTGTGGACTACTAATTAGAGCTTTGACTTCTTTTCCAGCCCTAGTCCTTCTTTGAGCTTTAGCAGTTTGACTCTGTATTTCAAACTAAACCTTGGTAAGCAAGAGTAGGCTGCAGACTAGTACACAGAACCAAATCTTTGAAAAGCCCAGATGTGCTCTCTATGCTTGTGGACTCCAGCCTCATACAGCAGCAGAAATACTGCTGACATGAGTAGAGAGGTTGTGCCTGAGGTATTCCACAGGTGACCTACAATGCTGATGTGTCACATGTTCCTGTTATTCAAAATTCTCCTGGCAGGATTTCCCTCCCACCATTATGTCCGTCTGGGCCTCAGGAGAAACCTGTGCACTGAATGCCAGGAGCCAAGCACTCCGCACTCACCCTGCTGCCCTCATGTTCTGCAGCATGGGGTGTTTCAGCTGCTTTGCTGCTACAGCTGGACTGTCACAAGCCAGGGTCATGTGCACGTGGCCTTAAACATACAGGGTAGTTTATCCTACCTGGGAGTCAAAGATTATTGCAGCCACTTCAAAGGTGGATAGCAGACACAGACAGATCTCATGAGCAGCAAGGACACACCAGATTGTGGCACTACAGGAGCAGGGACGGCCTGCTCCAGCATCTCAATCTCCATGCAAAGAATGGAGTTAACAGCAGCTCTGGATTAAGAAAAAAGTTGGCCAGGGTGGATACATATCAGGCTTGGATAAAGCCGCTTCATAAATATGTTTTTAAAGAATTGAAAGAAAACAAGGACGATGATACGAATGAATATGCTGAGGACTGAAGAGGAGGGAGCTTTTAGCTCATTTGCCCCCTGGACAAGCCTGTTTTGCTCACATAACAAAGGCAAGGAAAGACTCTCATGCTGCACAATACAACACCTTTTCATGGTGATGACAGGTCCATAGGAAAAGGTGACAGCCTTGGAAAGATATTCTTGGCAAGACACTCCCAGAGAAAGAACATAGCTCAAGAGGAAAGATGGAAGTTACTACTTTACTCTGGAAGTAATAGATGATTTTCTCCTAGGTGACGTGGGGCATCTATGGATGGGCAATGCAGTATATTTCTATACAGTTTTTTTGTAATTCCGTCGTAACAACAGGGTGTTCTTCTACATTAATATTATATGGGGATAATAGCCTGGGATTGGATAACCTGAGGTGTTTTTGCCTGAAAATACTTGGACTTTTTGCTGAACAGAAACAAGGACCACACATGGAGTTTTCAGAGGAGTGGCAACCTTCTGAGTACTGGCTGTGCTAGCCTAATTTGATGAGAGACAAGAGAAATCAGGTATTTCTTATCCCAAACACAGTCTGGGATGTGCTTAGGGCCTAAGGGACCAGCAATAAAAACCTTTGTAAATGAGATGAATTATGCATTCTGTGGGTTAATTTCTGCTCTGTTGCATCACAGTCCTTTCCAATTAAAATCTCAGTGAAATTGGCCCCTTTTAAAGAAAAATTAGGATTCCATGACATTTGAGCTATAAGCAAGGTCACAGCAATAGTTACTCCTTTTTCAGCTTCTCTTCATCTACAGAGAAATGTTGAGGTGGCAGAAATCCACTGCAGCTGCTCGTGGCTGTTGTTCCAAGGTTTTTGGCACTTTCCTGGATGCAGAGTTGGCCCTTGGAGGCCCTTTGGGATAGTTTTCATGCTATGCTCTGCTAGCTGATTGCCGTCTTGAGCCAACTCTGTGAACCTTATTCTAAAATAAAACAGGAATAGGCAAGGTTTGAGAGAGAAAGAAAAGGGGCTGGACTGAGAAATCTCTGATAGCCTTCTTGTGATCTCTGACTTTCAGCTGCTCCCTGGTAAGTCTCAAAATAAAATATTTGGAGGTGGAGAAGAATAATATAGCTAGTTTGCCTGGTAAAAAAGGTGTGGAGCACAGTCCCGCTCCTGACTTCATAGAAGAGGATTACCCACAACATCCCCTTCTAGCTTTCTTCCAAGCAAGGAGAGCAGGACACAGTTTGTCTTTTATTCTTTCCCTCCCTCCTTCCCTCCTTCCCTCCTTCCTTCCTTCCTTCCTTCCTGTCTGTCTTCTCCTTATTCCATGTCCCCCCACTACCACCACCTCTCGTGTGATCACTCAACATGACATTGCACGAAACAGGTTTTCCTAAATATGATCTCTTTTTCAGAAATTACCTGCAGCCAAGGCATATCTTCACAAAACCCCACATTCATACATGAAAACTAATACTGTCTTTCGGGCCTTGGAAACCCCATTCAGTTCCAAAAGTCTGCTCTGGCAGGGAGCAGTGATCAGGCTTTTGCCCCAGATGCGGTTATTGGGATAGCACATCTTCCTAGGTGCTTTTCCACTTCTTTGAAGGCCCTAACTCCATGGGGGACCTCTAGGACAACTTGCCAATGGAAGCAGGTGGTCCTAAACACCATTCCTCTACCTCTCTTGCAAGAGCCTGCAGTGCAGTGTCTGCATCTCTTGTTTTTAGCACATTAGTTCTTCCTATCTGAGGCAACTTCTTCTTTTGTAGCTATCCTCCATGCATTTGTCAAGGACACATTTGTTTTGAAACTTTAAAAGGTAAGGGGCTTTTTTCTTCAATGTTTTGGTTTTAATTTTTTTTTTAATGTAGTAACCTCCACTAAAGTCATATTTTTAAATTCCCTGAATGTCCCAGTGACATTGCAAATTATTGCTTTTTAGGATGCAGTTGCTTTCCAAATTGGCCAGAGCAAGACTGACAAAAAAACCTAAATCTGCAAATGGCTTTTTAAAAGCAGCTATTATTAGGGGGAAAAAAAAAAAAAACCAAAGAAGAAAAAAGAAACCAGTAGTTGGGAGATATGGTGAGTAATATCTAATGCACTTTGCTTGTAAAATAGAAAATGACCAGTGTTTTAGAATATCTTTCCACTTACTTACATAGCAATCCATTAGATGAACAATGCGGTACACAGGTAAACGTCATCTGTGCTTTTGGAGCTAAAAGCTAACCTGGAAGATTTCATTCTGACAAAGGTTCCAGATGAAAAAATACCTTTTCAGAAATTACTCTTTGGAATCTTTGTGGGTCAGAGCAAATTGAAGCAAAGGAAATTGTCGAAAGTTTGGGGTTCTTACTCTTGCTACAAGAGACTTATCAGGTGAAGTGTTGCTGTTTCTGCCTGCAGTTGGTGCAAACCTCATGCAAGGTGCATTTCAAATGCCAGATGTCTTCAGAAATGTAAGACAAACCTTTTTTCTTCTCTACAGTGCAGTCTGCAAAGTCTCTGTTTTTCCCTGCCAGCCAGACATGCCCAAATACCCTTAGCTATTGTAATAATTGCCTGGAGGATACACCAATCCTGACATGGAAAAAACATATGCATGTTTTTCTCTCATTCTCTCCCTCTTTTTCCTTGTCAAACATAATCTCTCCTATTCCCCAATGAAAGCAATAGAAAGTTTTTCTTGTGTACTTCCCCTGTGGTCGTTTGTGGGTGGGCATAAATTAAGTGATTATTGCTGCTATGCTGCTCCCTCGAGGGAGGGATTAAGCCAGATTTGAAACCCAGGATAGGTCAAGCAAAGGAAAATGTGGCACCTGTACATGAGCTGAAAGTGCATGCTGACCTTCCACATGACATGTCAAACACCAGCTGTGCTGTACAGAAACAAATTCTAGTTCCTAAGCACCATTCAGCAAAGGCTCAGAGTGGATTTTTTTATTCCAGTTACTTTTCACTTCATTGTGCAATGCAGTATTTACTTCCATAGCGTCACAGTCAGCTGTTTTCTAAATCTGTAATTCAAGGTATGTCAATAAATGGTTGTTGGAGACGAAAATCGTTACAATCAAATAAATGCTCTCTTTCAGCATGTATAGATGGGCAACGGTTTTCAAGAGGAAGAGTGTGAATAATAAAAGCAGATTTAACCCTAAAATTAATCAAAATTTAGGCAATAGAATTCAGCTTTCTGAGTTAAAGTGCTCCTTTACATGGGGATTTAGCAAGGTCCCTGCATCTGAACCATCTCAAATTCCTGCAGAGACCTTCTGAGCGCTGGAGCCTGTCATGACCTTTCTGGCCCCTGTCAAATTAATAAACCTAGTTTTATTGCCTCTGCATCTCGGTGTAGCTAGAAAGCCAGATCCCCTGCAGCCTCACCAGGCTCCACAGGCAGTCACGCATGCAGCCCCCTGTCCAGGGAACCCTTCCTCTCCCTCTCTAATCTCCCCATCTTCCTCAACATGGGAAGATATTAACAAAACTTTTAAGCAGTAAACCATGGTGTTTCATCATTGCAAATGCTGGTCCCAGTGTAGTGACTTCTGTGTGACAAGCTACATAATATGCCCAGGCCTTATTCCACAGTGCTTGCCATTTTCTACAGACACTCCTTTTGAGGTGGTGAAAAATACCCAGATCACTACCTCTGCAGTACTTTAGGCTCAGTTTGTCCTGTTATAAATGGCACTTAGAGGTGCTGAATAAAGGACATTCGTCACCTTCTGTATGGACACAATGATATTTTGATCTCGTTCAGGTTCAATTGCTTGCTTACATGTGAGATGTCATGGTGTCTACAGTTCTTCAATAACTCAATTTCATCACATGTTCAAACAAAAAAAAAAAAAAAGAAAAAAAGAGAAATGCTATTCAAGGCCTGCCTGTATATTTCAGCAAGACATTCTTAAGGGTGGATCTCAACCCTCGTATAGACTTTCTCTTTACCTTCCAAAACTGTAAATCTGTTGTACTCTACCAAATTAGCATGCAATTAGGTGGATAAATAGCACCAGCCTTCTTAATTCCTACCTTTCAGAATTATTTTCAGATAGTGGAGAATACGTGAATTTGCTTGAAATATGACCTATGATTTTAAACTGAAAAGGAATGCAAAATAATCACCTTGTCACCTGACTGATCAAATTGATTCCTTTCTTGAGTGTGCATGAGTGCATTTTAAAGCAGGTAATTCTGTCTTTTAAGGAGAGAGGAAGGATATTCACTGATGGGGCTATCACCTGCAACTTTATAGCTGGTCTCAGATGGCCTCTGTAAGACCCTTCTGCCAAAACACTTTTCTCTTGACAGTAAACAGTCTTCAGTTCTGTGCACAGCAGAGGCGGAGTTAGATCTAACCCTTGTCATCATTAAAGTGCCTCTAGAACAAAACTTTAATACCCTTTGGGGCATTTCTATATGTGTATTTTGTAACATGATTTCCATACACATCAGCCCATAAAACTAACTCCATAAAAACATGCTTTCAAGGAGATCTGTATTCTTAGGCACTGAACTGGGGGAAGACCATTTTATGTGGGAAACAATATAGATCTCTTTGTCAGAAAAGGGCTTGAGCTGATTAGTTTAGATCCAGGTTGCCACTTGCACAGTCCAAAGTTCAGCTTGGCACTTGGTTTTGGTCCAAACTCATATCCCTCCAAATTTCCCCATCACTGGCTTCCCCCTTTGCCCTGGTGTGGGTGGCTCACATTCCCACGGACTGGCCCCTCCTCTGAGGATTTAGCACATGCTCACAAACAACTAAATGGTACTTCATCTGAAATTTGCAAGTAATGCATGCCTTTTTCACCGGGGTCTTCACAGATGTTCTTCAGCCCTGGCAAACAGACTGCCCACTTTTTCCCACCATAGCTTGTTGCAGTGATGTTTCTTTACCATCTGCAAACTGGCTGCAGAGGGGTCTGGGTCAGGCTGCTATTGAAAACCGGTAGAGTTCAAATCCCAAGTTCTATAACTGTATAATTCAAATCATTATCACTCTTTCTACACTAAGAACTTTTGTTATCCTCTCCACTGCCCAGAGGTGCTCATATTTCATTTACTTGGCATGATGAAGTCAGGCTGTGTTATCTGAAATAGAATTATGCCAATCCATGGCTGAGCAAGAGGGAAAGCAAAGCTGCCTTCTGATTCTCTGGGTGAGTGACAAGATAGGGTAAAGAAACTCTCTTTAGCTCATGTGTTTCTCTGTAGAGGCCTGACTACCCTGAAAATCCCTGATGGCTGATTTGGGAGAGAAGACTGAGATGTCACGATGAAGGAATAAGGTACCTCATTCTCCTAAGCAGCTTTAGAAATGCCCCACCTATGGATTCATAGCTTTGGCACGCACTTTGGCTTATGCTCGGAAGCCGCTGTAGGTAGGCATCCCACACTGCACGCAGGGGTAGGCCTGGAAAAATAGGAATCACCAAAATTCTAGTACAGCATGGTGCTACAGCTGAGCCCAGTACAGTAGAACACGTGCATCTAGAGGACACTTCCCTGCATAGCACTGTTTTTCTTCCTTCTCTTTCACACATGCTCTTAAATATCCCACTTAACTCCTGACACTGTCTCTACCATTCATTTGCTGAAAGATCTCCCCTCATATATACTTAGAAGCTTTGCCTGCCTATATCTTCCCAATCATTTGCCAGTGATTTCCTCCTCTCAGCAAGGCTTTTAGAGTTGGGAGTCAGACTTTCCCCTCTGGCATCAACAAGGGCAGAGTCCAGCAAGAAGCCACTCTGTCAGCAGTTTACAGAGTATCAGCAAGGCAATTAACCTAATGCCAGAAACGATAACATGCCCAGCCCTTGCCTGTTCCACCCATATTTTGCTCCTGAAGAAGTACCATAGCATTCATTGCTAAGTAGTTTACTGAACCTTCACATAATCTTTATCCCTAGCTGAGGCTTCACAATATGCAATTTCTTTCTATCTCTTCTTGGATCTGCAGAAGTTAATTACATGAACAAGCACCAGTGACTGGGATAAGCAGCATAATACAGCTGACACATAGGCCTTCCTGATATGAAGCCCGTATTGCCATCTCATGTCATGAGTGGGGCTTCCTTTCTAGTGGTTCATCAGCAAGGTCTCCTTTCCCAGTGCCCTTCCGACAGCTTTTCTTAAGGGATGCTTTTTTCCTAAGCAAGTCCTCCAAAGAGGAAAACCAAGTAGAGCTGCAGTCCAAGTCTGGGTGCTGAGAGGAAGGCAATCCATGGCATTAGTAAGGACCATTTGGCAGCAGAGTACCTTTGACCCTGTCCGAAGAGATCAGTCTTCCTGTTCCCTCCGTCCCATCCCTCTCCCCTGAGGAGTCATTTCCAACTGTTCCTAGCACTTTGCAGGGAGAATACAAGGTGATGAGCACACACTAAACAACTGCAACTTCTTCCCCAGTCCCAAAAGCTGTAAAGGAGGCATGGCATCAGCATCCTTTTTTGGAAGGGGAAAAAAAATAAGAAAAAAAAAGAATATTCTGCACCGCTGTAACCTCTGAAAAACCCAGCAGGACCTATGTCGGAGTCCATCCAAATGCATAGGAATACTTCAGCTTCAAGTGCCTCACTCACATCTGGGCCTAGCTAAGAGAGATATGTGGAGATAACATCTAAAAGAAAAGTGTTGTATAACTGACAAGAATATTTAAAAAGTGCTTCATAAATTTCCTTTTCAGCAGTAACTATGAGCTTCTGAAGGTGACAGTTCATGAGGGAATAAGCATCTACAGAGTCTGGATGTAACACACATCATCCCTGTTTTTTACAAGCAGAAGTTCAGATACTTTTTGGTTCTTATTTGGCAGCAATGAAGAGTTGAGGTCACTGAGTAGACAAAAATAACTATCAAGCCAGTAGAGAAGCTGCAGGTTAGATTGTGATTCCCACTGATATGGGAAATCCATACTTAATTTCTGTAGACAGCGCCCTTGTACCACATGCAACCAGCAAATTCCAGTGCTCCCCCAGCACTCATGACCGCAGAATCATAGAATCACAGAATTAGATAATCACAGAATGCCAGGTTGGAAGAGACTTCAGGGATCTTCTGGTCCAACCTTTGTAGGCAAAAGCACAGTCTAGACAAGATGGACCAGCACTTTGTCCAGCTGAATCTTAAAGTTTTCCAATGTTGGGGAAACCATCACTTTCCTGGGCAGCTTTTTCCAATGGCTGATTTTTCTCATTGTGAAAAAATTTCCTCTTGTGTCCAATCAGAATATTTCCAGGAGGAACTTTTACCTATTACCCTTTGCCTTTTTCATGGGACTCCTGGTAAAAGCGGAGCCTCTATCTTCCTTGTAGCCATCCTTTAAACAGTGGAATATGGTGATTAGGTGTCCTCTAAGCCGCCTTTTCTCCAGGCTGACCAAACCCAGTTCTCTCAGCTTTTCCCCACATGGCAAGTTCCCAGTGCTTTGGTCATCTTTGTGGCCCTTCTCTGGACTCTCTCTTGCCTGTCCACATCTTCAGTGTTCTCAGCTCTGGAAGGGTTTTCTTTGTGCCTAACCTGGCCATTTTTCTACTGATGTAGGAAGAGCTCTGCAGAAGAGTGTAAGGATCCTGAGCACACAAGCTCCTACAGGGAAGAAAGCATTTGCATGTCATAATTTCAAAGAGAGATGTGAATATAACCATTTTTTTCCCCAGATGTCTGGGGGGGAAAAAAAAAAAGTATTTAGACTTCATTTAAAAAATATTTCTCTTCCCCCAGTGACCCTAAAATGGCCATCATCATTTAACATGTTTAATACCCTGAATATGGCTGGTTTTCTGTCCAAGAAGTTAAAATTCTTTTTCTGGTCCTTGGATTGAATTTGCAGGTTTTTTTTGGCTAGACTAATTTTAAATATGCTTTATAAAATATTCGATGCTTCCAATCCCTTCTGAGAATACAGATATTTTTATCCTTGATTTTGGAGAGAAAAAGAAAGAAGACCACTAGGGTTTAAAAACAGCATCCCCTTCCTTTGTTCATTCCTTTAATATTTCTAGCATGTGGCTCTCCTCTCTAACAAGGTATTATTCTTAACATATTCAGCAGGAAGAAAAGAGAGTCTGAAAATGACCGGAGCAGCTGCCTGAACCCTCTGACACGCTAAAACTCCTTAATGGTTCAGGCCTGCTGTGGACTGAACAAAGACAGCCATGCTTGCAAACAGACATCCTTTCCAACTGCATCTGGTTGCCTAGAAGAAAAAAATATGAATTATTCTCTGTAATCATACTCCTGTATTATGGCTCTTGTCAGTTTCTATTATATGTGAGTAACGAACCAATCTCAATCCCACAAATTTTAAAGGAAAAAAAAATCCAGTGAAGTATATGTACAACACTAGCTGAATGGAACCAAAATAACCATCCATCTAGCAAGGAGAAAACCACATTTGATCTAGGGAAAAGGAATGTATTCTATTTTATCTGGAGATTAAAATATATATCAGATCTAATGTGAAACCAAAGCTACACCCTCCTCAGTACAGAGAGGGAAACCACAACTTTTAGAGTAAATATGAAAGAATAAAGGAGTTACTAAAAAAAATCATGTGAATATGAGTCCTTGCTAGCATTTCTACACTTCTCAGTCTACTATTTTTCACAATTTTTAATGTTTCTTTGATTGCATCTTACTCTGTACCCTGTATATCAGGGCTTCTTAAAACATCTTGTGGAAAATCTTGGCACAAAAGACAATCTCGAGACGATGCCACCTTCAGCTCTCTGCCCACTACTTGTGCTGCACGTACCACCCCAGCAGCCAATGCTTCCTCACCACCGAGGTTCCCTCCCTTGCTGGGTGTGGGGTGTATAATCATGGTGTATAATCATGATATTGCGTGCACAGCGATGAGTGCACTGAACAGGCACAACCCAGCTCAGCCACTGAGATGGAGAGATGGATCTGGCTGAAAGATTTTCTGCTGAGGTTAGTCTTCAGGTGGATTTGCTCTGCAGGTGGCCATGCAAACAGTTGTGCTGCATGTCCACAGGGAATGGATGTATAGCTGAGCTGTGTGAGACAGGGAAACCATTTTCAATTATCTTGTCAAAGCTCACACATTAGGTGGAAGCACATAACACAGTCTTTGCAAAGGTCTCTAACACAAATTCACAGAATTTTAGGTGATATTGTCATAAACAAGTTTCAGACCAGAACAATAACGTGACCTTGTGCTGTCTTCTTCTCTACTCTCCTCATGACTCTGAGCTAGTGCTTAGGTTTAGGTCAGATTTTTTTGAAAGTCCATTCTGTTCTCTTCCCTGCTGCATGTGGTTTCTTTTATTCTTCTACACTATTCTATATTTACACTGAATCATCTGTACTTTTCCTTTTTTTCTATCAAAAATGGCAGAGAGAAATGTTTTCTATTATTGTCTCCCTTTGATGCCTCCACAAGGCTCAACAGGCATCTCTGGTGATGCTGAAGTGAATTTAGAAATAAAAATACTGTGAAGTATACTGTGAAAATACTCCAAAATATGCCCCAGATGGAACCAACATTTTATTCCAGTCAAAATTATTTTCCCTTGTATTTTTCTGTGTAACCAGTGAACCAATCCCTTCTTCAGCTTTGGCCATTCCCTCCCACCAACTGCTCACCCTCTCTGTATCTTGATATTAGACCACATTTCCTTGTTTCCTGCCACTCTCATTTCAAGAATTTTTTATTAAAATAAAACTCTTTAAAGACAGCCAAGAGCCAAAATCATTGCTGGGCTTTTGGGATAGCTGCTGTAGAGGCAGAGAAAATGAGACACCTTGCCTGTTCTCTCACAGGACCCTTCTGCTGTGGGACTGCTGATGGTCGAGGAACAACAAGGTACCAGTTGCTACCACAACAGTGCACTATTGACAGTACTGCACCACCCGAGACTCTATGATCCCCATCCATGAGATGATCCGTGGACTGGAGAGACAGGGAATGGTCAGCAAGACTCGCTCACCCTTCAGTAGTCCCATACAGCCAGTGTGTAAGTCTGATGGAGAGTGGAGACTGACAGCGGACTATTGTGGCCAGAATGAAGTCACACCATCACTGAGTGCTGCCCTGCTGGACATGCTGGAACTTCAGTATGAACTGGAGCCCAATGCAGCCAAGTGGTGCCACCATTGCAATTGCTAATGCCTTTTTCTCCATTCCTCGGGCAGCAGGCCACAATTTGCTTTCACCTGGAGGGGCGTGCAGTACACTTGGAACTGACTGCCCCAGGGGTGGCAGTGCAGTCCCATCATCTACCATGGACTGATCCAGACTGCACTGGAAAAGGGTGAGGCTCCAGAACATCTGCAGTACATTGATGACATTGTGTGGGACAACAGAGCTGAGAAAGTGTTTGAGAAAGGGGAGAAGATAATCCAAATCCTTCTGATGGCTCATTTTGGCATAAAGCAAAGTAAGGTCCAGGGACCTGCCCAGGAAATTAAGTTTTTAGGAGTAAATGGCAAGATGGATGTCATCAGATTCCAGTGGATGTGGTCAACAAAACAGCAGCTATGTCCCCACCAACCAGTAAAAAGGAAACATAAGCTTTCATAGGTGCTGTGGGTTTTTGGAGGCAGCGTATTCCAGATTACAGTCAAATTGTAAGCCCTCTCTATCAAGTGACCCAGAAGAAGAACAATTCTAAGTGAGATCCTGAATTACAAGAAGCTTTTGAACAAATTAAACAGGAGATTGTTCATACAGTAGCCCTTGGGCCAGTAAGGACAGGACAATATATGAAAAATGTGCTCTACACTGCAGCTGAGGAGAATGATCCTTCCTGGAGTGTCTGGCAAAAAGTACCTGGAGAGACTCAAGAACAGCCTCTGGGATACTGGATTCAGGAATACAGAGGATCTGCAGCCAGCTACACCCCAGCTGAGAAAGAGACACTTTCATAAGCTGAGTCAGATTATGAAAGGGTTCAAGCTGCCTCAGAAGTAATTGGCACCGAAGCACATCTGGTTCTGGCACACCGACTACCAGTGCTGGGTTGGATGTTCAAAGGCAAAGTCCCTTCCACACATCATGCCACTGATGCCACGTGGAGTAACTGCGTCGTGCTGACCTCACAGCAAGCTCAAATAGGAAAACCCAATTGCCCAGGGATCTTGTAATTCATCATGAAGGCAAAAATTTTGGACTATCACCATCAGAGGAGGAGGAAAGGTGACACATGCTGAGGAGACTCCACCATATAATCAGAAAAAGAAAGGCAATATGCTCTCTTTACTGGTGGTTCCAGTTAGGATAGCATGGCATGGTCAAGTATTGTCAGGGCTCTTCTGTGTGGTAGGTACTCATGGGGGAATTGTTCGCCTTTCTTGTACACCCTTTTATTATTTTTGTTGCTGGGACTGTTCATTTCTTATTTCATTGCTGTTTCCAGTAAATTGTTCTTATCTCAGCTTGTGATCTTTACCTTTTTTGCCTCCAGTTCTCCTCTCCAGCCTGCTGCAGTGGAAGGAGGGAGTGAGCGAGAGGCACATGGTTTGGGGTGTTTCGGTGGGAACAGCAAATTGGGGAACACCATTCTTAAACCATGACAGCAGGTTAGGGGAAGTCTCACAGGAGCACATGCAAAACTTTCTAATCAGCCCTAAGATGCATTGATGTTGTCTGACAAGAACATTGTCTTTTGTTTCTTGAAAAAGGGGGAAAAAAAGGCACAAACAGACCCAAGCTCTTTAACTGCTATTTCCCACTTCCATGGTTCTTTGCCAGATTTTCTTTTGCCGTCAAACAATCAAGTCTCAGTGGACAACAGAAAGATTTTTGGTTTTCTACTGAATTTAAGTCTTCTGTGAACTCCAAATAGCTCAGCAAAAAGTGAGTTTCTACAGGATTATCCACCTTCGTACACTGGTGGAAGCTTCCTTTTAAGCTTCAATACTACCATTGCAATGACTAAGCTGACTGAAGACGTGCATATGCTGTGCTATAAAGGGAGAGCTGGCACCCACACTCTGGTTATGTTAAATTGATGCTTGATTTACTATTAATAGTCCTTTGAAAAGAAATTAAATTATGAATCTCATATACTGGTCTCAGAGTTGCACATTTCTCATACAATGTGCTGCAACATTTGTAGAGTGCTCAGAAAAGACAGACACAGGACTATATTTGTATCCCCTTGTCTGCTCCAGCCAGCACAGTATAAGAGTTCATTAACTTGATCGAAAGCAGAAGTGCCTTCTCTCCCCAACCCATTAAAGAGATACAGATTTGAACTGGCAGAGAACCTACCCTGTACCTGCTCAAGCAGCCCTCTAAATCACATCCTTGTCAGTGGCTCAAAGCAGTGGAGTTAGACTGCAGCTTCTATAAAAGTAGTTTGTTTTTCAGAAGTTGCGAAACTCATCCTTCAGCCTCTCTAATTCGTTTTGCAAAAGGATGTACTCAGACAGCTTGTGCTGCAATGCTGTCCAGAGGCACCTGCCAAGGGGTCTTGCCCCCTGCAATGGGCACGACTGGAGTGAACAGCTAAGCCTGCTGAAGCCTGACGTGAATTGTGCTTAATCAATCCCTCAGAAAATCTCTGAGCTGCTCCTTAGGCCTTACTAGGCAGTTTCTGTAAAACATGAAAAAAGTAATTTGAATGGAAGCAATGGTCAGGTTAGGTGAGCACAGCAAGATCTTGCTGCTTTTTGGCTTTCTAGGCCCCACTTCACATGATATGGCATGTTGTAGGGAGTAGATGGGAATCAGGCTAAAACAGGGCTTTGCTAAAATGTATTTCCCAAGCTTCCTGCAGTTCTTTGGTGTATCAGGCATCCTTTTCTGTGTCTGCCTGTCCAGCCCACCAGTCCATGCTGGACCAGCTGGTGGGGTGACTGGGCTTTGCAGGGTAGCAGCCCCCCATCCCTCTGTGTGCTGCTGGAACATAGCACCCACTGCCTGGCAGTGGGGAAGCCTGGCCAGAGGAAAGGAGCAACTGAAGCACCAGGGAGCTGCTGTGTCTCTCAAAAGATGCAAATGGCCTCCATGAGGCAGAGAAGGGAAGGCAGAGACTTCCAGTTACCATGCTGTGCAGGGACTTGCCAACCAACTGAGCAGGGAATGGATGGTGCCTGGCTCTCCACAAGAACTGGGGACCAGTTGGCAAAGGCAAGAGAAGAGACAGCTCTATTTTTCCACGGCTAGCCAAGGGAGTACAACTTTACTGAAACTCTTTAATTTATCATAGGCCACCTACAAAAAGATGCTGCATTTTGCATATTTTTATGTGTGCACAGCAGAACACGAGCCACCTCTTGGGAAAGTCACCACGGGACATAAACAGCCCTCTATGTCACAGTGGCTACAACTTCAGCAGCAAGCTGAAGTGGTCCAAGGCATGGATCCCATCACTGGCACCAGAATATCTGCACTGTTTAACTGCTGATGTGTTTATTGGCACAGGTTCGACCTGTGCCAACAGTTCCAGGCAATGCCAGGGCATGTTTTGATGCTGAGGGTTTTTCACAAAAAGCAGTGTTGGTGAGGTCCCTTCCTTTTTGGAGGAATACAGCTCACCTATATGATTGCAAGCTGTGCCACTTACTGTCAGGACTGCAGAAGGAGCCCTGGTCTGGTTTATTTGCTGGTAGAGATACAACCATTGAGGCCAGAACTGGTCTGTTTCTCAGTAAAATTTTAGAATTATTATTGTAACTATTTTTAATAATAAGCCATAGCCATGCTCTAAGATTAGCAAGTAGAATATACTAAAATGCATGTTTGGACACTTATTAAAATCAACAAAGAGTAAGTCAGATATACTGGGTGCTGCCTAATAGGTCTGTATTAGTTTTTATGTAAAAATACCTGCCAAATGCTAAATTGAGTAGCTTATAAAACCCATGGTTCTCTGACTTTACACATTTTATTTTCTTGCCTGTCAGGCTCTGGAAGGTTGTCTGCTTCTGATCTGGAGCAAGCACATTTAACAGCACAGCAATCAGCAGTGATCAAAGCTACTTCAGCTGAAAGTTCATTTTTTGCCCATGATACCAAGTATTTGCTGCTGTGCACACCAGCTGTGTAGGATCATTTGCTCCAAAGGGATAAGTTCTCAGTGAGACACATGGCACTGAACAAGCTAACTGCTTGTTGTTTACAATATCTGCTCTGAGAAGCAGCTCTATCATCAGTGGAAACGCTGCCAGGGGCGGGCAGATTTCCTTAAAATGTCAAAGTTATCATTACTCTCACTTCATCAAAGCTCTCATTGAGACAAACTGTGGTGACATTCACCCCTTCCTGGTGATTCTGCTTGTCAGGAGGTCTAATTGCTCCATCTCCCAAACCACAGGCCCCTTTTGCATGGCAGGACATGAGTCTGCCTCAGCTTCACAGGACACATGTGATGTGCCTCTGTTCTGAAAGCTGCAGGGACACGATGAGAGGAAGGTGGTATACTGAGATAGCATTTCTCTTTCCACTTCAGATTGCTACCTGTGAGGAGTTCCCTGTGAACGTCTACAGGGTTTTAATCCCTCTTTAAAACTCTGCCTTGCAGTGATGCTTATGAAGCTCGACTCACAACACAGTCAAGGGAAAGGTTCAGCAAGTCGAGATAAGTGCTCAAGTCACTGTGACTGCATCAGGCACCCTGTCCTCCCAACAGCCTCCCTCAGTGCATGCTCCCCAGTGCCTGAAGCTTTCAGAGGAGTTTTCAGAAAAAAAGACCCCCTTCCCTTCATCAGTGAAGAGACTCTAGTGAGACAGGTCTCCCTGGGTTAGAGTCACTCTTAGGGAGTTCTTCCTTCCTCCCCTCCCTTCCCCTCCCCTCCCCTCC
>VZTE01004779.1:389163-652428 GCA_013397775.1 Eulacestoma nigropectus
TCCCTTCCCTTCCCTTCCCTCCATTTCCACAGTAAGTGTCTGAGTTCCTCAGCAGGCTTTAAATAGAAATCAGCAGGAAGGGCAGGCAAGGTTGATCAGCTTTGCACACAGCAGGAGGTGCTAGTGCAGTCATCAAGAATTAACACACCAGTTTCAAAACAGAGACAGAGAGACAGCAAAGATGATATACCACACACACAAATTGCAATTCAGCATCACTGGAAAGACTCCAAGAAGCAGGGCTCCATTGCAGGTGGCACAATGATGCTGCCTTCAAATCAACCACTCCATATTTATACCCATGCTGCTCTTTGGATCCTTTCTTCCAAAGGAAGAATTGCAGTCTGGGATTAACAATTCCCATTAAAATAAATAAATAAATAAATAATATTAACAGATCACAATCACCTGCAAATCATTTGCAAAAGAAGAGCTCTTATCAACTTGAATAAAATAATGAAATAAATGTTATTGAAATAAATTGAAATAAATGTTATGAAATATATGTTATTTATTCTCTATGAATAAGCAACTGGGGTACTGGCTGGGGATATTCTATGGTAACAGAAGATAATTATCTCCTTTTACTGACACCATTAAAACCCAGGGAGCCTTTTCATTGACTAGCTCATTTTCATTTGTTCCAAATGGCCAAATGGCAACAGAAAACCATGCAGCACAGCAGTGACACAACAGACTAATTCTGAAGGCAGATTTTACAGATGTAAAAGCCAATAAAGCTTATTTATTCTTATCTTCCTCCAACCAGTGTACAAACTTGCCTCCGTCAGCCATCTCCAAAGCAAAGGCAAGCTCTTGGGGCTGGTGGTGGAAGTCTTAATTGTAAGTTTAACTAACCTTTGTGTGTAAATCTGATGTGTTATTTATAAAGGTCTCCCATGTAAATATTGATGAGCCAACTGTTCAGCTAGGTTACTCAGCATACATGTAGTGTATTTGTGAGCCAGAAACCTAAAAAGCTTAGCCAACAATGAAACTAGCTGGGTAAGAAAAGACACCCTTTGTGTCCTGCAGGCCTGTAGCTGCAATTCCCCAGTAGAAGCAGTATCAGTGTCAAGACTGATCTCAATGATCAATTCTTTGTTTCCTACAACTCTATGTCAGACCTTTACCAAGATCATTTACATTTGAAAAATATAAACATATACGAGTACTCAAATTGGTTACTTTCCCCTAAAAATCTTGATGTCTCCCTACTGTCATTTCAGTTTTTGAGTCTGAAAGCCATCAGCCCTTATGTTCTTCTCCAAGGTCCAGCTGCAAGTGGATTACAGTCCACTGGTTTGTACTTTTGTATGCCATCCACAAAAATCATATAGAAGCAAGTCAGAGCTGAAAGATCAAAATAACAGAGAGGAAAAAAAAAAAGGTGGTTTATGGCCTAAGGAAGAGCTAAAATTTTCTTTCCATACTGTAAAACTGCAACAGAACCTTAGGAAAACTAATTCACAAACTGTAAGTGTTACATCTCCTCCGCTTGAGTCTGAGAGACCATTATGATTGGTATTTATATCACTGTGATAGAGAAACTCAAAGTAGTAAGAAGTTGAAACTCTGCATCAGGTCATTGGTAATTTTCTTTGACCATACGTATGTGAACAGTCCAAAAGGACCAGAAAATCTTAACTTAAAGGCAGACCATATCTGGAGATCCAAGTTTGTGGTGACTGAAGACTCTTCAAGCTGTGCTTCACCATGGCTGGTGGCATGATACTATTTGCAATGCTATCAGCTTAAAATGAAGGTGATGGAGTTGTATTACCAGTTCCAGCTGAGTAGAGGAAAAGTTGAGATGTAGCACCAGATAATTCAGGAAGTGATTTTGGTTTAAAACTGAACTACAGCCATGACAGTGTGGAGATGAGCAAAACGGAGCAGTTAAAATTTGCCAATTCTTCAAAACCATTACGTTCTGCAGAAATAGCTTCCTTTTTCATGAAGTTTTGGCAAAATTCAACTTTAAGTTCAATTGATATGTACCTTTTGTTCAAAGTGTCTTACCCGGCTCGTAGCCAGACTATCTCTTCTAATGTCTGGAAGTCAGACAGCCCAGCACCCGGTGTAACCTCCAACCCACTTTTCTTTGCTTTCTGAAGCAGAATAATTTTCCTTTACTTCCTTTGCCCTTTTGTCTTAATATTTTCCCCCAGCAGAAATAATACACTAGGACTGATACCAGATACGCTGTTAATGACATGTCTCCTTCCTTCTTTTTTATGGAAATGCAGAAACAAGACAGTTCTTCATCTCTCTGACAGTGCCACTAACTTTATATAGTTTTCTCACCAGTGCGGAGCAGCAAAGGGAAATGCTTTGATGAATAAATGGGCATCTCGCCCTTGTTTTATAGTGGTTTGATGTTAGGAACTAACAAGAATTACTTGAACGCTTCAGAGACTTTTCCTTTCTCTCTTCCTTCCCTCACCAGCTAGCCTATGCCTTGTGATCACAGCAATAAAACTACACCTCTCTTGCATTCCTTCTGCTACCCTATTTCTTCCACTCTGGAGGGCTTTTCTGCAAATTATGATGTCTTGTGATAGTTACTTTGTTAACCATATATCACAGTTAATATAAACTGTATACACACAATATTTTACTTTTATCTGGTGCATCATTGTTTACTATTAGGTGAACCTCTGGATGACACAGGCTGTTAAATGCAGATGTGGCATTTACCTTGCCTTTTTCTAAACAAATTTGTCCTTCCACTAAACTGTTTTGAGGATTTCAGCTGTCACACACCACCTTGTCGTGTTTATTTCTTTCATAGGCACATAAGAGAACACTTTTTTCCTTCTCTATAGCCGTAGTGCTCAGCCCCTGGTCTCCCTTCACACCTGCAGTGCTGTTGCAATCTCCCAGTGAGGCAGCTGCTTCCCATTAGCTTCATCTGGGATGATGAAGACCTGCTGCACAAGAATGGATATTTAGTAGCGTGCAGAGAAGTGTTCCCTTCTAGTGGTGCAGCGGTACACTGGACAATTCTCCATTGCCTTTTTTCAATAAGCCTCTTTAACAAAACTGTACTAAAGCTTTTGTGGTAACTTTGGTCCAGAGATTCAGGAAATTCATTTCATTTCCTTCAGTGGAGATTTTGGCTTATCACAACAAAGTCAAATCCTTCGGGTTTTCATTGCATTAGTCCTGCTAGGGAAAGCTGAGCATTAAACCCCCAAACAACAGTTTAATACATTACACAACAGGCAAGCAGGCATTGCCAAGGTTTAAAATGCAGAATGTTTGCAACTTTATTATTGGGACTTTCTTTCTCTTATTTATTACTGAATTCTGAAGACTTGCCTAGAAACAAAGGGACCTAGCCAGACCAAAGGGTACCTTTCCTCTGAAACAGAAGATTAAATGTAAATGCTGAATGGCAGATCCTTAAAACGTGGAAAAGAGATTGTCAAAAGACTTAATAGCTATTGTATTTTTATTTGTTTTAGGCTTAAGAGGAAGAAGGTCACTTATTGGGTAAATTGATTGAAAATTCATTTCTTCTCTTGTTCTCATTTGTCAGTATTTTCTGCTGAGGAATGTAGTACACCTTGGTATATTATGGCAAAGGAAGGGCAGTACGTACCCTACTGAACACAGATTTTATGGGGTCTGAAAATTGGGACTTAACGTGCAACTAAAATAATAAATCCATTGGCTGTCAGCAATTAGTATATTCATAGTATGTAGTTGTGTGGTTGAGGCAGTAAAAACCCAAGGATTGCGCCTTCACTAAAAAAAACCAGAAGTGTTAGCAGGAAATAATTAGTAAGCCATAGCTACATTACTTAAAATCCACATAGGGCCTAGGCACCTTTAGATTTTGTTGTTAGATAGGTAAATAAAGTAAGTATTGTGTCCCAAACTAGTGGGACACACCTGACACATAACTGACCTTGGGAAACTGAAGTGAGCTAATCTACACTAAAATTAACACCATGCTGGCAGTGAAAACAAAACCCTGAGTAGGACACAATGGAAATAGGATATCAAATTCTCAGCTTTGCATGGGGAGCCCCTCTGAAAGCACCTTGGTGGGCACAAGCTGATTTACCTAGATGGCAAACAAAGATTTTTTTTTTTTCCTTTCTCCCTTGAGCAACTCCAGAGCTGAACTTCCTTCCTGATGTGATCTCTTGCAAAGGTACAGCTCCTGGATGGTTCCCTGCACTCGGAGGAGGAGAGTTCCTACCTTCATCATCCATGGGCAGGGGCTGTGCTAGAGGAGCAGCTTCCTCATAGAATCACACAAAGGTCAAAACAAAGCCAAGGTATTTATTTTTTATAAAAACAGTGGATAATGTCTTAGGGTGTTAAATGGTATCGATTTAATTCTTATCATGGCAAACAGCTTCAATTTAGATATGTAAATATCTGTCTTTGATCTGAAGAAATAAAGCAGGGGTGCTGGTTCTCTTGATGGGATGATGTCATGCTTCAGATTACGTCCTCATTTCCTGTTGGTGCTTTCCCAGACCGGGCACACACAGAGTCTGACTATTGTTAAGCTCCGTGTGACTGGTGAGCAAGCCAGCCAGAGATCTATTTTTGTTTTGCCTTCTTAAATCGAGACTGACACACTAACATAAATAAGCACAAATATTTCCAGAAAGCTGCATTTTCAGGGCTTTCCCCCCCTAATTCAAAGAGCAGCAAGTTATTATTCTGTCAATGAGCAAGCAAGAACACCCACAGCCGTTTGTTCAGAGCAGCTTCCTGCCACAGCCATGCAGCACATGCTCAAAACGGCAGCAGAGCTTGAGGATGTACTCACAGAGCCCAGAGCACCAGCTCCTGCCTCTAGGTGCCTCTGGCAGCCCAGCCGCTGCCCAGCAGGACATCATGGTCACACTCCCCAGCCTCCCCCTCTCCTCGACCCCTCCTTATCCCTCCTCTCCCTGCAGGTACACGCAGCGGGCACACAGCCGGCTCCGAACCCGGCGTCGGGAAACAGTTCCTTTGTTTACACCCGCAGAACCAGGCTAATCTGAAGCATGCTCACCTTTGAAACTATCAAGGAGCACAAAGCAGAGCCGTATAGGTCATAGAAGAAAGACCTCAAACCCAGGGAGGAAAATAATTTTTTTCTTCAAATCCACAGCACAGAGATTTAAAAAAAAGAAAAATAGAAAAAAACCTGTGTCAGTGTTCAGCCTCCCCTCCTAAAGATAAGTCAGAAGGACAGTGTGCATCTCCCTCCTGAAGCTTTGCTAATTTGTGCAGTTTTGCTAGCTGGAAGATTTGGAGGGAGGGAGAGTTAGCAAATTCTGCATCTCCACTGTGCCAGAAATTTCCCTAGAAGCAGAAGACTTTTTACCACATCCTCAGCTTGATAACATATTTTAAAAAATATTATGTGACAAATACAATCAAATCCATGCACAGTGACAGTAGATGCAGAGAAACTGTTTTGTAGATGCAAACATGTGTTCTTCACCCTGATGCAGAGCCAAAAAGCTTCAAGTTGTGTGAGAAGGGAGGTAAATCAACTCCAGAAAAACAAAATGGTTACAGATTGTCATCAATCAGTGCTAGTTCAGTCTATCCTGATGCAACTTTCCTTCTTCATGAGAGGGCAGGGTAACAGAAAATTCTGGAAAATAAAGAGTAGAAAGAGAGCGACTGGCTTGTGCCTGACAGGAATTTCTCCAGCAGCACGGAGAGACTCATTAGAATTTTTCCCATGACACACCACAAAAGATGGCTGGAGAAAACAAAGTGAGGTGCTGGAGCTCAGTATATTTCTTTGTCCTTGAGAAGCCTGGCCCTGCTGGATCTCACGGGCTAATGCATGCATAATTTGGGGCAGCTGATTAAGTTTATTGTGTTCCTGACTAAGTCGAGAGGAGTGAGGGAAGGAGGGGAAAAAAGAAACAGAGTTGGCTTTAATTAAAGCTCTGCAATTGTCTTTAATATTTACATAGTATGCTATCATAATTGATCCTGATTGGAGGCTTAAGATGCAGAGACGAAAATGACATGCTGAAAGTCTCCAGTTGAGGAAACAGAAAGAGGAGCAGCCCCTTCCCCTTCCCCCCATCATTCCCAGCCAAATCAAAGCCACGGAAGAGGAATTGCGCCGAGGCACTTTATAAAGCCCAGAGCTCTGCATGGGCTCAGTGCAGCACACCTCCTGCCACGCGCTGGTGAGCTGCGAGTGGCTGGCTGTACTTGGCAGGGATTGAAGCATCCTCTGGCTTCACAGGCCTGGTCAGATGTGAGCTGTTCCTCTGGTGCGGGGCTGGACACTTGGAAGAGGCTGGGAGAGCTGCTGCACCTGCTGAGGGTGTTTCCTAAGTTTCACTGAGAAGTTCCCCATGAGGAGGAGACCACAAGCTCCACAGGAGAAGGAAGCAATGCCACTACAGAGAGTAATCGTTCCTTAAGATCCATTCCACCAATGTCAGTTGTAAGGAGTTCTTCACATAGGAGAGCCACATGTAATTCTATTAGAAATGATAGAACTGTCAGTGTTTCTTCAATTTAAAAAGAGTGAGAAGTCTAGATCTGAATCAAAGATGGGAACTTCCTACAGCCTGGACTGTTCTCCAGTCTGGGTCCGAGTGCTATATTTCAAAGCTTCCTCTACAGTGCCTGGGGCTGCAGTCACAGATCTCCTGATGGTTGAATGCAGATGCTGGCAACCACTTGCCCATGCAGCATAGGTAGCTCCTAAAGAGGTGTTTTAAGTGTCTGTATGAGGTCCCTTTTGATTTGGGATTGCAGATATTTTGTTTGCAATTACATGCAAAGGTGGGCACCATTCTGCTCTCACTGACGCTGCAACCACTTGGAATGGAAAATATGCATTACAGCATCCCCAGTGGAAAACTCCCTTTGGATTTCTCATTAACTTCCCTCATAGAAAATAATAAATAAGAAGAGTTTATGATTTACCAGATATATTGATTTACCAGACCTTAACTTTATATTTTTATTGTTTTGCTTTAACTTTCTAGTCACAGCAGAACAGATAAACCAAAAAGAATTTTCTGTCCCTCCCTTCAGAGCACAGCTATGACTCACAAAGTTCTTGCATTCACTTGGAAATATGGTGCTGCATCACTCTCACTCTCTAACAGCAATAATGTACAGAAACTCACTGATGCTTCAGGCATCAGATAACCTATTTACTGGCAGGCAGGGCCTAAACTTGCACGGCTGTTTCACTAGCTCCTGACTCAGAATACAGCAGGGATCTCTAGTAGACTCAGAACTACTTAAAGGTTTAGTACTCTGGTCCAACCCATTATTTATATTCTTTTTTCTTCAATATAAAAACTACAATTCTAGGAGAGCATAAGCATCATCAGATATGCAAGACACTACAAAATGCCTAGGAAACCATTTTCAACACCTCTCTAGATGCTGTACAATATCCATGATGACAGTATCCAAAACAGTGCAGTTGTTGATACCAGCAAGAACTTTCTGCCAGAAATCATAGACCTGTTAGAAACCAATGCTGGTATAAAAAAGAGACATTTTCCTAGAGGTTAATACCACTGAGATTCAAGAACAAAATATTGCTTGTCTGCTTTAGATATTTCACTTCAAACAGTCAGGATTTGGCTTCTCTGTGTGAGGTCACACTTTTGCTCTAGTGTAACCAGAGCATAAAGAACTCACCAGGAACATGAGCAAATTTTCAGGAGAATTGCCAAGAGAGACATGAAGAACATTGTGGAAAGAGCATTTCTACCCTAACCTACACTGCTGATTCTGAAATAGAAAGCTGTAAAAGTCTGAGGTTCAGCATGGGCTGATGTTTTATTCCGGGCATAGGCACCCACTCAATTCTGCAAAAGAAAAGAGCATAAAATAGGCTGGAAACTGCACTGTAGGTAGGAGTCAAATTGTAAATGGAAAGGGATATTTTCTCCTCCTTTTTATTGCAAGCAGCCTGTTTTATCTTAGCGGTTTGTATTTAGACTACATTTCCAGACACATAAAAGTTATGTGAGAATAAGGCAGCTGAAGAAGTGGTCCTTTTTAAAACTCTTTTCTTTTTAAATGGTATTTCAAAGTGAACACTGGTTGAGGTAGAAAGTCTTTCTGCAGGTCACCATCTGCCATTGCACGGGGTATTACAACACTTATTGGCTTTACTTAACTGTTAATGAAAAACTACCATCAACAGCTGCCATCAGTCCCCCTACAGATTGTAACAAACAATAGCCCATTTGGCTAATAGCCCTCATCCTCCTGTTCTAGAGAAAAATTAGCTAGAGAGTCTGCAAAGAATCAGTAAAATTGAGAGACAAGAAAAGATGGCTAGAACTTTGTGATTGATTTGTCTTTATTGGAACTCTGTTTTGTCCAGCCTTGAAAACCAACTAAAAAAAAAAAAAAGTGTTTATATATAAACTGTGGAGCAATTAAAATGACTGCAGTTTTCCCTGAAGTCTTTTCTGTTGACCAGAGTGCTCAGGGATGGTCCACCAGCCGATTATAAAAAATCCACTCTACTTTTATAAAACTAAGAATTTATAATTGGGTATGTACTCAATTTCAGAATCTAGAATTTTGTCTCTTTCAGACTTCAGAATTTTTTCACCTCCTGATGTCTTTTCATAAATCAGTTTTGTTTTAATTTTAATTAAGTAATGAAATATTCTCTTCATTGTCTCTGAGGTTTATTGACTCAGAAGATCTCTGCTTCTCTTTAAGCATCTCAATGAAGTTACCAGAGTCTCAAAGGTTCTCCAAAATTTCTGCTGGAAATTTGGCTGATCAATATCAGCTTGACCAGTCTTATTTTCAGACAGAAGAAATCCAACTTTTTAAAATATATCTTCAAACATCTGCTTGTAGCTGTTGTTTCTAATCCAAAAGCTGAGTTCTTTATTATTTGTACTTTAAAGAGTAATATAGGTGGATCACTGTGTGATGAAATAATAATGTTTAGTTTTATGTGATGCTGTTGTAAAATTAGTAAGACACATTCATGGCTTAACATTTCCTCCAAATGAAAAGGAAAGCTCCACCCATGTTCTTCACAGATCAGTGGGAACATGAAAGATTGGGTAACTGGAACAACCAGCAGCTGTGCCATGACACGCACATGAGTATAAATCCCAATGGAGATGCAGACATAGAAAGCACAGAGCTACAACAGGGGTAGACTCTGTTTTATCCAAACTTCACCGAGACCTCCTTAACTGAGACATTGTCGAGAGAAGTACACTAAGTGTTCATGCAGTAAATGACTAGCCTGAGAATAGCTTTAGAGATATAGGAAACAAGCTATTCTCCGAGCTATTCTAGAACAGTTGGCAATTTTCAGGCTCTTGTCTTGTTTCCTTTACTTATCTACTATATTTTCATTTTCTACTTTAAAAAATCCACACCACATAATTCCAACCAGTCAGCTATATTTAGAATTAGAAATTTTCACTTTCATTTCCATTGTTCTTCACCCTGTACAAGAAGACTGGAGTGAGCAGATGAACAATTTTTTTGAGCATATGAGACTGGCAAGACCAATATTAGAACAGTGCAGTCAAATCTGTTATCTAAGTTTTAAAAAAAGATACTTGAAAATTGAAAAGGAGGCAGAAAGAAGACAGAAAAGTTTTCAGTTGGCCAGGGAAAATGTGTTACACTGGGAAAATGAAGATCAGCTTGCTTAGAACAAGGAAGTCCAGATAAAGTGACAAACATCAAAAACTTATTTGAAAAGTATACAGAAATTATTTTCCTGGGATAAATGAGAAGCTAGAAAAACTCTAGAGTAAGTGGACAAACATTAAAATTTTATGCAGTTAGGTATAAATAAACTTTATTTTCAGTCTTTCCTCTTACTAGGCTCATCCCTAGTCTCTGCAGTAAGGGACACAAATGCATAGAATAAACTACCAAAGGAAATAGCAACTCCTGCATATTTGACATCCTCAGATGGGGATCAAACTTGCATTAACCAAACAGGAGTTACTGAAATTAGTATGCAAGTAACTGGATGAAGTTTAGGGGCCTTTTATAGGGAAGAAATCAAACCCAGAATATGGGTCCTTTTTGGTTTAACATCTGTAGCTCCCCACAGCCAGCATATGTATATATACTTAAGTGTTTTATTGACAACTTGAAACTAAGTTTCAAGACAACTAAGTTTCATTGACAACTAAGAAACTAAAAAGAAGTAAATATTCAGTGTAGTGAGCACTAACTCCTCTGACAATTCAGATGTCTCCAAGCAAGTACTATGTCTAACACTTCAAAGATATTTATCATCACTTTTCATAATGCTATGTACTTTGGTCTTGCTCCCTCCTTTGGCACAGAACAAGACTCCAACACTTAGCAGGGGAGCAAGCTGAGACAAAGAGTACACAGGAACTATATTCCCATCTCTTCCACCCCTCTCTTCAGCCACCTGCAGGACTTTTGTCTTTATACCTTCTATGTTTTTGAGAATGGGGGAAAGGAGCATTTTCTCACCTTTGCAATATACTTTGCATAATTTAAGTGAAGAATGATAACCAGTTGCCACACACCTCTTTTTTTTTTTTTTTTTTTGTATCTGGCGGTACCACAGGAAAAAAAGAAACCTGAGTGCTAAATATCTGAAATACACTAGGCAGGAACAGGTTTAATGGGAAGATTATTCCATCTTTTCCTCAGATCTGACCATTTGTTTGAAAGCATGAACTACTTCATGTAACACAGTCCCAACTTCACAGCTGGATCAGACTTACCCACAGCACTAAGAAAACCTCTTATTTTATGAAGTTGCTCTGAGTGAAAGCACCCACACATTTACTTTCACAGCACTGAGGCTGAGGCTTTTTGTACCACTCCAGAAGTGCAGCCACTGTTAAGACCCACAAATGCTGCCCAGAGTGCAGATAAAGTCAGAGTTGGGTTTGTAAACATTTGAACCCCAAACTATCTAACACAAAATGGGCTTTTTCAAAGAATGTATCTGAGGTGTTACTTATTGCTAAAAAGTCTCTGGACACCTGGTTTTCCTTGGTATTTTAGTCACATATTTGGCATTAGAACTGTCAGAACGTGTTGCAATCACTCAGATGACTAATACATTAAGGTATTTTTGTGGCAGAGGGCTGGAATACTTCCCACATTTCCCCTTTGTCTTTTCAATAAGGGTGGATTATCCCTTTCTTTCTCATTCCCTGTTAAGTCCCTAAAATGTACACTTCATCAAAACACAATGTCCAAGGATGTTAAGAGCTATACAGCATCTACAGTCCTCCCTAAATTGGACACTCTGTGTAATCTGCTTTTCTGGGAGCTCATCGTCATGTGAGGATGAACCAGGAATCGGCTTACAGGAACAAGGCTTTGTGTGTTTGTTGTCCCAAGACCAGCACTGCTTGAGTTCCCCTGCTAAAAAACAGGAAGCTGAGGCCGGGGTGCTCTCAAAACTGAGGTTGGTGTCAGCCAGAATCCTAATGGTCACCCAGAGGCCTTTCAGGCTTGCCATGCTCAGATCAGGCAGCTTCTGAGATTCATCTCAGCAGGGATCAAGTACAGCTCCATGAAAACAAACTCAGTTTCTAAAGTACAGTAAAAATAGTTCTTGGTTTTGGTTGTTTTTTTACCCCCATGAGTGCCACCATAGATATGTCTAGGAAACGGAAATTCAAAGTCCAACTTAAGGCCTTATATTTCCAAATAGTCAAAATACATTCTTGTCTCTTCTCCCCCAGTTCAGCATTGACCTCTGAAGGCAAATCATTCATAATTCGTCCCATAACAGGAAAGCCACCTTTATTTAAAAGATTGCACAGACTTTCATTTGATATTAGCTGTACATGAAGCACAGAAACCAATGACCACTTTAATTGTCAGAGGATTTGTCCCATCTGTAAGGCAGGTGAGCTTACACCTCCTACCAAGCTTGCACTGACCTACCAGCAGGCACACTTCCTGCCAAGGGACCAGCTGCCTGAAGGGAGACACAGGTCTTGCAGGCTGCACAGCAAAGGTCATGTTTTATAGGGTTTACAATTGAACAATTTGGTGCAGACCTTAAATAGTCTTGGTCTTGCTTTTGGGATCCAAAGGTTTGGGATTTTGGCTAAAGACAAAAAAGGATTGTATCTTGACCAAACCCCAAATGTTTACAAACACGAAAGGATTGTATCCTGATGGACAGAATGCAAATTCTATTCTTTCCTGGTCCTCTGTGGCTTTGCTCTGCCTCTTCTCCAACAGCTTTCTCTGAAACACCTCACAAGAGTTATTGCCTTCCTCTCCTCAGCTTTTGCCTGGGCATGTGCAGAGGCAACCTTTGTTTTGTGGAGGTGTGGAAGGTCACACTAATCCCTGTTTTTTGTGTTACAGAATGAAATCTTTGTTGCTGAAAAGGCTTTGGCACGTGCCACACAATTTCTTTCCAAGGATTTGGTACTCTATGTGGACTTTATTCTTTGGGGAATTTATTGTTTGTGGCAAGAAGATAATTTTTCAACCCCTTGTTCCTGCACACCAAAGCCCTGATTCAACAAAAGCTTCTGGAGTCACTCAGGTAAGTCATCCCATAGATTTCTGCTGTGAGTAAAGGTAGCTGTACAAACAAACATGCCATGGCTTTCCACTCTCCTGACATATTTTGGGCAAACACTGCTCTCCTTTTGATATAAATCCAGGATAGATCAGTTGAATAGGTTTTCTTTCTATACGATGAGAATGGAAATACTAAGCAGAATAATAAATAGCATAATATTAACATGTTATATATCTGAAAAATCTTACTTTGTAACACAGCGGTTGATGTTTTTATTAGTAACTTCAAGTATACATATTCCCCCTTTAGAGTGATCAGCAGCTTCAGGGCCTTTCAATTATTATTTTTTATCCTCTCTGTTTTAATTATAATGCACTTTGCACTTATGTAACAATTTTCATCTGAAATCTTAAATTACTTTGCAAGCATGTATTCATTAAACCTCACAATGCCCCTCTGAGATAGCTGTTTAATAATACACCCATGTCATGGATACACAAATTCAGTCACACAGATATTAAGTAATTTTCCCAAAGTCACAGAGTAAATCAACAAAAAAGAACAAAAAGACAATTTACGAGACACATGCTTCCAGGTCACACAAATATGAATGTTGAGAAATATCTTCATAGATAATACAGAGCTTGCAGGTTCCCACTGATCTGAAACCAGCTTGAGGTACCCCTTCCCATACTGCCTGCCAAACCACAGACTCCTCTTCTTGATCCAAGTGTTTCAACCAAACTGCTGTGACAACCATAGGGTAGCATCACTGCCACCACGCAGCAGTTTAGATGAAAAGAAAACAGAACTTTTGGGTTTGCCTATGCAGGAACTTGACTTTTTTTTTCTCTGATGAAGTTCATCCCCATGATGAGATGGAGCACAGGAGAAGGAGAGACTCGGTGGCTGCAGCAGCACATCAGCTGCAGCTAGAGCCTCTCTCCCTACCTACAACCAGCCCTGTCAATGGATTATTTCATTGTACCCCAGATCCAAGAGCACCTAGAAAATTTGTGGATGCCCCATTCCTGGAAGTGTTCAAGAACAGGCTGGATGGGGCTTCGAGCAACCTGGTGTTGCATCCCTGCCCATGGAGGGGTTGAAACTAGATGGTCTTTAATGCCCCTTCCGCTCCAAACCAGTCTATGATTCTATCTCCTCTTAATGTCCAGGAGTCTATTGCTGCCTCTTCTAACAGCCCTGAAGTGTAAAGGACCCCAGGACACAAAGGAGCTTGGCAGAGACACATACATTTTCACTGCCAAAGCTTCTGCTTCTCCATTGAAAACACTGCTAGTACATGATCATTTGATATGGTGACAGGTTTGGGGGGTCTTCTTTTCTGCTCAGGAATTGAACTCACAAGCCAGGCATCAGCGCACGGAGGTTGGAGCGCCTGTGCAGCATCACAAGTCCTGCAAATGCAGGCCCACGATGCTGGGTATAGCTGAGACAGTCTGCACCTACAGCACTGGTTGAAATCTGCGACTCCTAAAGGTGCTGAAATATCTCTCTAAACTGGATCAGCACTGTCAACTAACTGCTTCAGGTAGAATTACACCCACTTACAGGTAGAATTACACCCAGTTAACAAGGCTCCAAGCACTTTCAGAACTTCACTCATTCTCTCTCGGAATACAATCTCAATTACAGCCCTGTATTGACCCCAGCTCAACCTTTTCTCTCTCCCTTTTTTCCTCCTTATTTTTCTCTCAAATGCTACAGGAATTGCTTTCCTGGAACATGAAAACTAATGTATGCAAATTGTTACCATTGCCGTGGTGCCACTATATTGCTGAGGTAGTTAATTACCAGGATATTGCAGTTCGTCTGCTCTCTATCCTCTTGTGCTGCTCCTAAAGGGAAACAAAGGAAACGACATCAGAGAGACAAAGGCAGAACTCAGTCCCCTATTAATAACCACCATAAAGGAAATAAAGGATTAAAGGCCTTTTGCAGCACACATGGCATACAGCTTTGTATGGCACAGATGTTGAAGAGGCTCTTGGAACTGTGTCTGCACCTGGCCATGTTATTCACCAAGAGATGAACCTTGAGATCCTTGCTTAATTTACATTGAATTGCTGTAATGCCAAAAGGAATTTCACAGCAGTGAGATCTAAGTGAAAACCAAGGCCAGTGGCAAGAGCATTGCTTGGACTCAGACAATGCTTTTAGTCCTGATTCTGCCACTTTCATGAAGCTACCACGTTTGCAGGTGACTTTAACTGCTCTTGCTCTCCTTGTTTGTAAAAGGAGTGGTGACTTTGTCCCTCGAAAAGTATTTTGGGATTTACCTTAGCAAATTCTAATTTTCTGGTGTGTCCCAACAGGCCAATATATTCTCAATGACTAAAAATCCAGGTCCTCACAAGAGGTAAGTAATATCATCACCAGACTTTTCATGCTCTCTGCAACCAATGAAAACCAATGACAGAGGATGGTCCTGAATAAAAATAGCATAATTTAGCCTTAGGAAGCATACAGAGACTTGATAAAAAAATAAAAATCAAGAAGCCCTATGGATTCTAATGACTGCATAATTTTTAGAGCTGCTCTGTGGGATTTAATAGTAATTTTAAAAAGATGGTTAAAACTGCCATATTGAATACACAATTGCTCATTGCATTTAAGGGGTATTTATTTTAAAATTGTTTCTATTGATCTCGTTCAATCTCTTTATGATCACATGTAGGCTGGTCCTTCCTGGTTTTATAGGACGCTTCCATGAAGACCAGGATTTCCCTGTAGGTGACACCCATTAAAAAGGGTCAGTTGTTTTGAAATAAAGAGAAAGAGATAATGAGAAAGCCCAGCTCTCACCGAGGGGGTAGGCACCAACTCCCCACCTCCCGTTATCTCCAGCCAATAACGCTGTGTGGTGATGAGGTAATGCTTGCATTCAATGCTCTAGGCTGTGCTTCGTTGGTTTGTAATTCTCCTTAAAGGAGACAAAACTGGGAGCCTTCCCTCTCTGTTCTGCTCGTGCAAATGAGCATTTGATTCAGATCTTTACAGTTACAGGGAAAGGGGGGCAGTGGGGAAGTGTGCCAGTGCTCAAGCTTTGCTTCCCTTCCGTCTTTTGTAACACATAAGCGAGTTTGAAGTGTTTTACTCATGTAAGTTAAACAAAATCTAAGCAGGTGGTTTGCTGCTGTAAACAAATCTCAGGATGGATTGGTTCCGAAGGCTTCTGAGTAAATTTAGGAAACTGCAATTTTTATATCACTCACAAATCAGTTCACTCTCCTTTCATCACCCTAATGGAACCAAGGAAAAAAGAAAATAATTTTGTGACTCAATATTTAAAACATATCAGTGGGGGAAAGACCACAGAAACAGCTTTGTTTTCCTCAGCCGGTGTATTCTGCATGCATTTCAGTCACGCCTGCGTATTTCCTTTGACAGGAGGAAGAGCTCCTCCTGTTGAGGCCGGTGCTGCCACCATACGCAGTTGGTGTATGGGGCGGGCTCCGCTCCCGAAGCAACAGCGCACTGTCAGCTAAACCTTAGATGCAGATTGCGAATTACAGACAACATTTTGGGAGGAAGGCAGTAATTCCCCTCTTTGCACTCAGGCCCCAGGCTACCTCTGCAGGCTTGTAAGAGTGGAAGACAACACCTTGTTACCAACTGAATATCCTTGTTGAGAAGTCAGGACAAGGAAAGGCGGGGTTGTGCCCAACAAGCCTGACCCCAACCATCACCGAAGTCCCCCTGACTGTACCCAGAGCCAGAGCCATCCTGGCGGCATTTTCCTGTCACTCTACTGACTGCAAGAGTCATTTAAAATGAATTAACTGCCCTCTGTACTTGCACATCACCGACTGGATAAATTGTCCTTGGCTGGTCAAACATTTTTAAGTGCTCATTTTTCTACTAGAAAAAGTATTTCTCCTTTCCATCAAGTGCAATTACCCCAACCATGCCTTTTAATTGTTGTATTTCCAGAAGATATGTTCCCTAGGGGCTTTCTTGCCAATACCAGTGGATTTTTTTGCGGGGATTATATTGATCTGCTGGGGCTGACATCCATCTTTCATCTGCAGCAAGCCCATGTTAAAACTTCGTGGACATGGATGCTGGGATAGCTCATGGGCATGGCGGGAGGGGGCAGAAATGGAGATCCAGAAACACACATGTGAATAGCAGTTCTGCCTCTTGAACTAGAGCCAAAACTCCACAGATGCTCAGCTGCATGAGTCCATATGGAGCCTCTGAGGCTGAGAGCCATGGAGATGTTACTCATTTTTGAGACGACTTCCAGTGTAATTGCTGAAGTAGCCCCTTTTCTTTATCTCAGCAGGAGTTACAGTGGGAGACCAGAGATACACAGCTTGGCTGTTATTTTACTGTACATCCAGTCTGACAAGGGCAGTGGGAAATCAAAATCTGCTGCCACTTTACACAGCTCTCAGCTCCAGTGTGATCAGGAGGAATCAGAGAAGTGGAAGCATGTTCCCTATTTGCAGCATATGTTCTTCAGCGCACCCAGATACACAGATAAAAGTCCAGTGAAAATAATGGCATGAACATGCACTTAAGGAAAACCCACCTTAAGTGTGGAGTCCAATAGGCCTTCTCCTTAAAGGCAGGAAATGCACTGGCTTTGTACAGCACATTTTGAGAAGACTCAAATACAAGAGACTGAACAGCTTTTGTAAAAAAAAAAAAAAAAAACCAAAACCCCTCTGTGTTCAATTAACCTTGAAAAATGAATTTGAACTGTTCTTCGATTTATATCAAATGCACATTACAGTAGGCTTTTAAATGTCTGTCTTCTTTCTATCTGTAGTCAGCTTGGTAAAAGACGTATTTTCATTGCATAGGGGTTCCTCCCTTGCCTCTTCCCTTTCTTCTCACACAATGGAAAGGGCATTTTGGACAGATTTCCTCACTTATCTCCACTCTATTTGTTTTCCAACATGAATGTAGCATTACTGTTGACAGTACAACTTACCTCCTCTGCACTAAGAAACACAGCATGAGTGTGCAGAGATGTGACAATGATGCTCTTCAAAGTGTTCAGTGCAAAGTGATACCTGAGTTGCAACACTGAACATTGGTGAAAATACTTGCCTTTCCACTCCTGGGGGTCCTGTTCTGTAAAAGAACTCTGCTTTCACATTTGTGTTGTCCCTGCAGGAACAGCCATGTGCTAATTCAAGGCTGGTTTAGCCTGTCTGAGTTAGAGGGGGTTATAAAAAGGCACCCGAAAGATGAAAGGTGGAGAATAAACAGTCAACTCTCTCTTCCTGCCTGTTAGGTAACTACTTAATTTGATCCTTATTCCTGAGTCGAGAAGGGAAACTGGTTTCTCCATGCTGCAGAAAGAGTGGAGAAGAATGAAAGTACACTGCAAAGTGGGATCATCTGAAATTTTCCTTGCTTCAAGCAACCTGGAAAGGAACACATAGCCTCTAAAATTCAGAATAGGATCCTGATTTTGATGCATCTCAGTTGCTGTAGGTTTTTAAACCATCAGATCTGGACCAGCTCATGACAGGGATGGACCTATGCACAATACCCTCATCAGCTCAGAAATCGACTGTCACTCGACCTATATAGAAGTGCCAGTATGACATTTGATTTGGGCCTGTGTTTGAGTTAAACTTTTTATGTTCAGTAGTGATTCCTCCTACAGGAGAATACTGTGAATAAGACCTGATGGTAACAGAGTCTGATCCCTAGATTATCTACAGGTATTTAAAACTTTGATTTTGAGGAATTGCAAAAACTGTCACTTCTGTGGGAGGAGGAGAGGGAATAAAGCCTCCTGCAGAAACCAGAGTTGATGTACTGTCAGTCACGACCTAGAGAGGAAAGAGAAATATTTTTTGGCAAAGTGGTGAGATAAGAACTAAGTCACCCAGGCCAAGAGAGTCAAAATATATACAAGCTGTCATGAGAAAATAATGCTCAGGGGAAGAAGGATGATATGCAGACATCTAGTTTGCATGAACAAGGACAGACATATGGAAGGAGAAAAAGACTCTGCAAAAGAAGGTAAGGGAGCAAATAAAGAGTGATGGGAAGCAGTGAAGTCAGATTGTTTATGGAAGGGCAAAGCACGCACCTGACAATTTGGAGTACATCACTTTGAGGATGACCTACTGTATCTTAGTGGAACCTGTTTTCCTGAGATGCATGAGCTCTCAGCTCCTGATGGTCAGGGGTGCTTTAGAAAGACAAGCAACATCATTAGTAGTTTTGACCTTCTCACATAAAAGAAGATAAATTGCATCACTACTCCCTCAACTGCCTCCTTAAGGTAGAGTTAGCTATGACTTCCTCAATTCAGAAGGAAAATGGGAAATTTTGGTATAGGAAAGAGGCTCCTCATACCTGAAAAAACAGGCAACTTCAGCATTGGCAGTGCAGCTTCTATAAATGGGATTTTCAAGGGGTTAAAGAGCAGGGTGCAGGTAGGATATGGCACAGGAAGGAACCATGGACATTTATTAGCAGGGAAATGGCTGTTGGCAAAGAGACTAAGATACCACAGTGAGAAGAAGGAACAACAAATCCTAGTCATCAGCTGTTCCGTGTGTGACTATAAGCAGGTTGTAGCTGCAGTGCTTTTCTCATCCCATTATGCTCTGGAAGATATTTCCCCCACCCAACACAGCCTCACATGTCCATTACATGAAGAGGCAGCAGTCATACCCTGTCACAGCTCTCTACCACACTTGCATCCAACATTAGGGCTAGAAAAACTCATCAATCTGACCTACAAAAAACCCTAAGCATTTTAGCTCTATGATTACGAGTGTATCCTTCTATCCTTATTTAATATAACTTCTTTTTTCACTAGTGACAATATTCTATCTTGCTTTCTCCATATACCTTCAGCACTAAGTACTGATGTAAAAGCACCTCTTCAGAGTCTTTTCACTATATGCTACATTGTGTCTGTGCTTTTCCCTCAGCAAAACAATCTACCTACTGAGATCCTTTGCCCTAGAGGGATCACTATCACACCCTTGAAAGAAGATGAGATAGCACTAAGAGGAAAGGTAACAAACAAGGGGAAACTCAGTGACCACAGAAACTGGGCATCAGAAAATGAGACAACACTGACCTGTTCTACACAGAGACATCATCATTCATCTCGACTAATGAGCTGTGTGCCACAAAATGAGCAAAACCTGGGATTCAGCTGCACTGAATAACCTCTAGTGCAAGCTGCACTAATAGGTAAACATCACCTGGTGAAGAGGGAACAGGCTTAGCAAGCACAGCAGAAGTTGCCCATGATTATTACATGAGAACGGGAAATAAACAGCATTTATTTAAAAGGATGCAGACAAGAGGTTTTTCAAAATTCTTAAAATAACCATCTCTGTTTACTGTTTTTACAAGTCACCTCATGGAAGATTGAAATTGAAACATGATTCCCTAAAAACCTCTCTGCTCACCATTTAACAACCCTCACTTTGTCTGTTGGGCTGTGACAGTGGGGATCACTTTGAGATCAGAGGAGGACATTTGTGCTTTGTGCCAGCAGCGAGTGGTTTTTTTTTTACAGGGACACATTTGAGTGGCACAACTTAATAGCACCACGAACATTGCCAGGGCAAAAGAATCAGTCACTGACACAACAAACAAGAACAACTGGCACCAGAATTATTAGTTCTCAAAAGTGATGAGAGAATATTAAAAGACATGTACATCTGTAAGCTTCACTGCACTAGGGAGCTGTAACTAGCCACTACAACCCAGGTGACTGGAAGATGGACTAGCTTCTAGGATTTCAGGATATGCAGCAGCATATCAAAAGAAGACTGAACTTCCATTAATGTTAATGGAAAAGCTTTTATTATCTTCAGTTGTATGGACACAGTCCTACCTTAGCCAGCTTTGCTGAGACAGGCAAACCCAAAAAGTAACGACTTAAAGCACTGCCTGGGTGCAGCATGCAAGACAAGTCATTGTACTGGGGGTGGAGAGGCAAGCAAAGGACAACAGCATATCAATTTGAATCCATGGGGAGAAGCAACAAACAGAATGTGATACTCAAGCTGCAGATTGGCCAGAGAGAGAGAGCAATATCTGTCCTGCAGGGGAAAAACATTAATCTGAGATTCAGATTAGTTAAGAACGTGTGGCATGAGTAATGTAGTCTCATTTATCCCAACGGTTTCATTCATTCCTGTTCCAAAGGAAGGAAGTAAAAACAGCAACTGATAATGTTTGGAGTTTTTATGGCGCTGCTCGTTTCAAATTAAAAACAGTAATTTAAACATTTTGGTACAAAGGATAATTTATACAGCGGTCTCTGAACCACTGAAATGCAGCCTCCACAAGAATAATATTGTTTGCAGTGGCAGAGAGAAGAAGTGGGTTTGGTGAAAAGATGATGATACAAATAGCTGTTCCAATGAACAATGGCAGGAAATGCCTTGTGACTGCACAGGACTGGGAGGCCCCCTTCACCTAAGGCAGCATCCAGAAGACACACCTCCAGTACACCTCCAGCCTCAGCTTCCCTGTGGAGAAGGGGGCTTCAGTCACAAAAATGAAAGGTATTTTCTTCTGAAAATAGTTCCTTCCTGCTGATATAGCCCTTAAACACTAGAAGGAAATGAACAAGGGAAAGATTTAAGTAGCATCCAGATACAGAATTTGAGATTGCCAAACCAGTATTGGTAGTTGCTTATGTGCACAATACAAGGGCAATGATCATCTCTTTCTTAGTAATTAGCGCATTACACTTATCAGAAATTATTTTTATCTTCAGCAAAAGAGCCATTAGCCCCACACCTCAGCATTCATGTTGCCAGCAAGACACTTGGTTCCAACAATAAAATTACTGAGTGCCCCCTGGATGAATGGAGAATGGCACTTGGCTGAGAAGGGCACCTGTTTTCTGGCTTGTCTCAGGGCTAGGTAGCTTTTCTATAGCCTTACTGCTCCCTTGCGGTGTAGTTTAGGACAAAAGATGAAGCAGGACAACATGGAGACCATGCAATGGAATGAAGAGCTTTGGCTTTTCTAGGATGTCTTTGAAGGACAAAGCAGAGAGCAGGAAAAATGGCTTCAAAGTAGAGAATGAATTCCTAATATCATCTAAATGAAACAAGCTTCTCCCCATTTATGCTGTCAGGATATTAATACCTTCTTAAGCAGGTTAATCCAAGAAGTAACCAAGTAAAAAGAGAGGATTGTCATTGCTGAATACTCCTTGTATTCTCATATTTCTTCCTCTGTGACTACAAGCTGTTTCCTGATAGTTGAGGGAGTTGTGTCAGCTGGTGCTGGCCTATGACTCATGGGGAATGCAATGGGCTGTGCAAGATCTCAGTGGCTTCACTAAGTTAAAATTCTTCCATTACGGGAGAAGAAAAGAGCTGGAAGACGTTCCTGACCAAAGCACTGCTCCCCCCTTCCCCTGCCTGAAATACTCCAGGCGACAAACCCAGGAGAAAGAGAAACCCTGAGCATCCCTGGGCAGAAGACCCTCCTTGGGACTGTTCATTGTAGGGGATGGGGCTTTCTTTTATGCAACATGGATAGCAAGCTCTGGAAAAGGATTGGTATGAGTATTGGGCAGAGAGTGATGCTCAAGGCTCACACAGATCCTTCCCAATCTCTGAGGAACTCTTCCCATGTCGACTCACTTGTAGTGTCATCATATCCCACCAAAACAGCAGAGGGGTAGCTGATCATCAGCTTCAGCAGATCAGAGGCAGCCACCACGGTCCAGTCACTTGGAGTTTGTCACAACCAGTGCTGGTTGCACCAGACACTATCTTAGGAGGTCTCTTGGGAAAAAGCTCTCTACTTTAAAAACTTGATTTAGGCATAACAAAGCCTCAACAATTTGTGTCTTACACCAGACTGGATTAATTCTTAGGGGAAAAATATTTTATATATACACAATACATAGATATTTTATCTATGCCTCCTGTGAGTGACTGCCTACTTACCCAGTGGGTGATGCTGGCCAGTTATAAGCATATTTTATATGCTTCCTCAGCACTGAAGGCCTGCTTAATACTGGAGATGTCTGATTGGCATCAGGCAGTAGAGATGCCGAAGCCCCTTTTTTCTGCCAGAGTCCCTCAGCCTCAGACAACAAAAGAATATTTTATTTTTGGCACTTAAGAAAACCAAGCCATGAACAGCTAAGGTAGCATTTTCACGCATGTAAATATGTCAGCTAGCTAGCTTTGCTTTATTTTCTCCCACTTTCAGAAATTAAACTTCTGGGAAGCATTGACAACTTTTACATGACATTTGAGTTAAAAGGAAAAAACAATACACTCAACAGTGAATTTGATTGCAGAATGATTATTGTGTGACTCACCCCTTTAAGTATAATAATGGAGAGTTTATAAAGTATGCACTTGGGCTCTGGGCTGCCCACCTACACTCAATTTCCTCTGACTGTGGAATGTCCTTTGGCAGCTTTGCAGCTAACCAATACCCCAGAGTCTGAGGAAAACATTACAGCTTGTATGGTATTATTGGTCTAAAGGCTGTGGGCTCATATTTCAACCAGCCAGCACAAGGTTACTTGTAAAACACAACCACACCTTGTGAGAGAAAACAATTCATAGGGCCATGATTGGAAAATGTGTGCTCAGATAATAGAGAGATGAATACATTAAAACTCCTAGATAAGTATCACATCAGAAGGCAGTTTTTCCCTTTCTACCACAACATTTTGGCTCACAAGCCAAGCAGCATGGTGGCTAAAAGAGGAGCTTGCCTGGCTACAAACCTGTATTAGGTGACATACAAGTGTTGAGTGAAACTCTGCTCCTTAATTCAGCTACCAGGGTGCTGTGCCCTAATGCACATCCACCACTCTACATCGTGCTCCCAGTGGAGCTGTGACCATGCCTGTAGAAATCCCTTGCTGGACACTCAGCACATTTCTTGTCAGACCAAGTGGAGGCTGCTGTAACAGGATCATCCTTCACTTCTGGCATCCTTCTTTAGCTGGATGTGTAACAGCCATCCTGGAGGAGAGACCTGTGCTTAGCCTGCTTGTGGTCCTCACAATCATTCAAAGTAAGCATGACTGTATGCAATTCTCAATCACCCTTTGTTCATTGAGGTACATCTCGTACCTTTTAAGCAATTCAGTCCTCCTACATACAACTTTTCCTGGAGTCTCTTCTAAGGGAACTGAGCCACTCCTCTCTGGAGACGAAGGCTTCTCTTCTTGTCCTGCCAGTCTCATGTTCTTAGCCTGTCAGTCACAGCACAGCCATTAGTCCTAAAAGCTTCTGTTTGGTTTTTTCATCTCTTATGTGGGGGTATTCTGCTTGACTCGCTGCACAGCTAAGCACTTTATCAAAAACAGTTCCATATGTATTACCCATAAGTCCTAAGAAGTCTTAACAGTTTTCCTCAGCCATGACACCAGTCCACTGTGTTTTGTCAGAACAGTGGACCCAAAAGAGAAGTGGTCTTTATTTCAGTGGCAGCTGGACTGGCCTGAACTCAGTAGCATCTAGTAAAATCCCAAGTAATAGCATTTCAGAAAGGACACACTAGAATATCAGCATGAAAAGTCCCAAACCAGGGACCTTGCAAAGACAGAACAATCAGTGTGTAGCAGAGCACTACAGCAGAGTACTTTAGCGCTGGATAGTCTGAAGCAGCAGGCCTGTAACACCCATCTGGCACATCCTGTGGCTTGTTTTATCTTAAGGAAAAACAAAGGTTCACTTCTAACTTTGGGCACATGGAATGATTCTACATTTAGATAGGCTTTGGACCTCTCACTTTTCACTTAAACATTAAAAATAAAACCTCAGTTATTTGTTTTATTTTTAAAAGAATTAATAGAATTCCAATTCTGGGTTTGTTTTGGTTTGAGTTTTTTTTCCCTCAGGATACTCAGACTCATAAAGCTCTATCTGGAGAACTGCAGACAGGCAGTGTGATAGAAATCTGCAGGCTTGACCTTGCTGCTAACCTACTCTGGGAGCATCTCCTTTCTGCATCTCCCCTCTCATCTCTGTAGTCAGACCGAGAAAAGAATGGCATTTCCCTGAGTTTGCAGAGCATCTGAGCAACTTTTTTTTTCCTGAAGAGTTGTGACCTCTAAGCTAAAGATTAGCACAACTTCAACTCCACCCCAAACCATGCAAATACCTCTAACCCTCTCTAACCCCTCTGCTCGTCACAGAGCAGAACCTTCTGCCAAAGCTGCAGGTGTTAAAAAGGAACCTGTATTGGAAGGAGTAGGGCTAAGGAGTGCCTCTGCTCCCAGTGGAATAGCTTGCTCCAAAGTAGCCCTCGCTCAGCAGGGTAGGTCATTCCTTCCTGCTGTACAGTTTCCATAGCCACGTTCTCTACACAAATTCCTGTGCTGATGTAAACTCAGCACTAGTATAGGTGAATAAACACTGAGCTGCTGGGCCCACCCGTTTGCTTCAACACATTGGGGTGCAGCTACAACACGTTAGGTGCCTTCTGAGCAGAGGCAAATCTGATACTTTTCCCTTGCAGTATTCGTTTAAAGCAACAGGTAAAGGGCCAGTTAGGTATCAGCAACCCAAACAATTGCATGGTCCTGTTCCAAAACCTCCTGAAAGCAGTGGAAGGACTCCCACTGACTTCAAAAAGGCCCTGCCCAAACGGCAAAGTGAAATGTTACAGAGAATGCTGTACATCTTAGTTTACTTCCTTTATGGAATCGAGTTCCGCCTTTTCTACACATGCTGGTAAACTTTCCCATGCAGCCACCTTTTTTTTTTTTTCCTCCTTATCTTTTGCCTCCCTGCTTTGAAAAAAGGCTGATATCACCTGGTTGTTTTTCAGTGCTGCAGCTTAGTTGTGATTGCCACTTGCTCCCACAATGCAAAGCAGAGAGCACTCCCCTCTTCTGGGAGCTTCCAGGACAGACATGTAGTGGGAAGGAGCAGGCTACCAAGCTGCACAGTGACAAAGGTGTGCTCCTGGCACTCCACGCTAACCACTTCACCTGCTTCACCTGCATTGAAAATTTTTGTCTCTTGTTAAGCTGGAGGGCAGCCTTGTTCCTGGGAAGGCAGCTCACTTGCTTCTAAAACTCTGCACGGACTTTGTGTTATTTTGGTTTTGTATGAAAATCAAGATTTCTGTTTAGGTTTTTAACAATGTTTTGTATTTTAGGACTACAAAGACATGTATCAGGGCACTTCACACAATGTTACTTGCTTTACTAAAGGAAAAATCCCACAGCTCTCACATTTCAGCTGAATTTTTTCCCTTCCCCAGAACCCAAATGACAAAGGACTTGACAAATGCAGGGATGGTCTTGACATCCACACCTATGACGTAGGAAAGGAGCTACAGTGCTCAGCAGCAAAGCTGCTGCAGTGTTATGTGAGGAACTGAACAGATCCCCTTCTCCATCACAAGCTCGCTCTGAGACAGTCAATGGGCTGCCCATTATCTCCCGTGTTTCAGTCAATGCTAAACACAATGCTAGTGCTTTAAAGCACAGAAAATAGCAATAATAGACTACCATATCAATGTTCTGCTTCACTGGAGCTAATCAGACCTGTTTTAGAACAAGCAATATAATTTTGCATGGGGATTATATTACCCGAGGACATTAAATGCTGGGGGAAAAAAAATAAAAAATAACCAATCCCCAAACTACAAACCAATTTTTGAGTTCTTTACAAAAAACCTGCTCTTACTGTATAGGACTTGCTTTCTCAATTCAGATTAAAATAAATCACAAACCCAAACAAACAAGAAAATATCATCTCTTTCAAACAGAGAACATCATCAAATAATTGTCTTGTATGTGTGGCCACATACTCGTGCATATACCTGTAAAAATTGCATGTGTCTCAGCATCACAGGACAGCTAATTTAGCAATGGGATGTGTTGCTGCAAATGTTGCAGCGTGAAGGGCAGCCCATCTGCCTGGCAGTGATGTAAGAAGCCAAGCAATTCCAGTTCTCTGAAAACTTTTGCCCCCTGGAAGGCTGTAGATAAAAGGGGAAATACCATCTTTGATCAGAAGATTGTGATGTTGTGATAAACAGATAATCTAAGTAATCAGGAGCATTTTGTCTGATTTGTGCAAAGTTGTGGCTGAGCAGTTATAAATTATATCACCATATTCAATTACTGGAAGCAACACTTCCTGCAACCTTTGCAGTCTGTAGGGAGATATCCCAATTTCAGATGTACCTTTGTTAACCACTGCGTTAATTTTTCCACTTGAAGGGGAAGAATAGGATTTGTGCGGAGCAGGAAGTTCAAAAAGTCTCTCAATCTGGAGCGTTTAAACATTTGACCATCTTTGTGATCTTTAAACTCATAACAAATACAGAGTGTAAACAGACATCCTAAAGATACTTTGATTGATGTGCACAACTAATAAGAACATTTCCAGTTTTCAGCCTTTCTATTAAAATGCTGATTAAGTCAAAGCAAAAATATTTCATCAAAATATACAGATTTTGATAAAGATTGTAACAGAAGGTCTTGAAGCTTTAAGGTGGATTCTAGCCATTTTTTTCAGAGACAGCATGAACTGAAAACCTCAGCTTATCCTTTGAAAAGCTTTGAATTTATTCCAAAGCAGAATTGGAAGCAGAATTTAACACTTCAAAAATTGTTCCAAAGAATTGAGGTCTTGATTGGAGACTGTCCTCTAGTGAAAAAGGACACCTGTGGTGGGTATTATAAGCAGGAATTCATTCAGCATTGTATATACGCGCAGACACACGCGTATGTGTGTGTCAGAAGTGGCAGGCCTAATTAAAGGAGCCAAATGGAGCACATGCCTCATTCTACTTTGTAAAGAATCCTATTATGCATCTGGCGAACAACTGCAGAACATCAGTGCACCATGGGTAAGCACTGCTGCAAAAGCAGAAACTGACTGGATTGCAAGCTGACACCTCAGGGCAGTCAGTGCTCCAAACGATACTGCAGACTCAGGAAAATCAGCTGTCATGGTGACACTTTTTACAAGGCCAGTGGGGATACAATGGTAAATACCACCCCTTGACAGGGTGTCATCCAAACCAACCTCAGGCACAAAAGCTTATCCTGGCCGCTAAGCTACCTGGTGTGTCTTCTTGGAGAAGGCATGGTGTTCTCCAAGGAGCCAAGGCAGGAGAAGCTAGAGGTATAGGACACAGAAATACCAACATCAAGGAGTATGATAGGAGTTGAGAGTAGGAATGAAGCAGGGTACATTGAAGCCTACTTTTATCTTGACCTCCTCAGTACCTGGGAGTGAACCCTGTCAAGCAGCTCGGCTGTCGCTCCTGGGAGTTTGGCATTCCTGTGTGCTGACGTGACCATCTCTACCTCGAGTCTTGCTGTACTGCATTGCATGAGCCTTTGCTCCAACTCCACCTCTCTCATCTCAGACTATCAGGGTCCTATCCTTTGTGTCACAGCACCTTACGAGCATTCACAGCACTAATGCAAGTGAGATGACAATGGACAAGTGGTTATGACAAAGGCTTTGTGAAAAGGAGAGTCCTAGGCCTCCTCTCTCCTACTATCTGTAACTATCTGTTTGCACAATCTGTTACCCCACTGGTTTACATCAAGTTACTCTGGCATGACAACCATAATTGGCAGTAGAAGATCCTCTTGGTTTAAATCCCAGGAGAAAAACTGATTTCTCTTGTCTATTTTGGTTTTATTTTCTTCAAGCTTCCTACATTATAACTCCAGCATTGTCAAGAAGGAAATGTAGCATAGGACACTGGCTGCCACTTTACAACCATGTGCCACTTTGAACAAGCATATGGTCAGAGGTGGTTGGACAGCTGATAGGTGGTGCTCACTTGCACTTCCACTATTCCTGGCTCTTGAATAGAGGTTAGAGTTTGTGCTTTAGATGGCTTAATCCTGGGAAAAAACTACCAGTGCCACCAGGGCCCATGAATGGTCACTGACAACTTCCGAAAAAAGGAAAATGAATTAGCCGTTCCATCACTGTTTTTCTCAATATTCTGAAATTTATCAGAATTTATTAGATCTTCAGCCAAGTAAGCAAGTACACAGAGATTTTTATTTTATGGATAATGAGTATCTCACTCTCTTCTGCTGTCCTGTCCTTTTCATTCTGCGCTGCACCTCACCAAGCAAACCTCCAGGGAACCAGCCTGCCACAACACAGCATCTGAGTGCTTGCGCTTTCCTGTCCTATCAGTCCTGTGGGCTGCTTGCAGGTAATAAGAACAATTAATAATGTTTTGGTTACTTCAGGTGAGGCAAGACAGGACATGGAATGAGGAGATAACTGGGAAGCAGGATGATTATGTGCACAGCATCTTCCTAGCAGCACCTTTCAGCTGTGCAGTGAAGCCTCACAGAAGCAGAAGCAAAGAGCAGACCCCTCCCTATGACCTATGATCCTTCCCAAGAGCATCTACAGAGCCTGCCTTGTCCTGAGCTACAATACAAAAGATTTGCTGGAATAACTCTTTCAGTGCAGTGAGATTGTAACATGATCTTCCAGTCGTGGGTGAAGGTCAGGGAGACCCTTTGTGGGGCTCCAGCCGACTGCAGTGTGCCGTCACCAATCATTACACAAGGACTCGCTAATAGGGGTGAGTGCTTGATGGGCTTTTTTGTAAGGTACTCTGATGCACGGAGACAGCTGGAACTGGCCTGTCTTGTCAACGACTGCATATGAGAAGCCTGATTTTCACTCTGATACTCACAGAAAGGACTTCCATTATTGAACTCCTTACAGCCTTACAATTTGGGAATGAAAAAACAAAAACAATAGCAGCCCTTTAAACTTTAGCCCTTAATGACCTCAGTAGCAGATTTCTTTATGAGGCAAATACTTGTAATACTTGTAGCAAAAAGCTACAGCTTTATGCAAAAAAATCCAAACCAAACAAACAAACTTTAACAAAAAAATCCCATAGAAATGTCAGAAACAAACCCACAAGACCTGATTTAGGAAACAGCTTAAGACACAAGACAAGCTGGGAACCTTCATTTTCAGTTGGTCTTTGAGACAAAAATGAAAAGCTTAAAAAATACGTTACTGCAATACTTCAGATGAGAGCCACAACATGGAACAGCTCTGGAGCTATGTGGCTGTTGCGAGTTATCCCTGTCAGGCAGCTAAGCACGACCCAGCCACTCTTTCAATTCCTCCTGATAGCAGGAATGGGAAGAGAGTGGGAAGGGCAAAAACTAGAAAACTCATGGGCTGAGATAACAGCAGTTTAAAAAGTCAAAAAAGGAAACAAGGAAAAGCAAAAACCAGGAAAAAATAAGTGAAGCAAAAAAAAATCCTGTCTAATTGCTTGCCACCAGCCAACCAGTGCCCAGCCAGCCCGAGCAACAGCAGCTCTGGTAAACTTTTACCCCTAACTTTGGCTGCTGGGAATAGCATATGGTACAGAATATCCCTTTGGTCAGCTGAGGTCAGCTGTCACCGCTGTGTTTCCTCCCAGCTTCTTGTGTACCCCCAGTCCACTTGCTGGCAGAAGAGGTGAGAAGCAGAAAAGGCTGTGACGCTGAGCAGTACATAGCAATAACTAAAACATTCCTGTGTTATCAACATTGTCTTCACGACAAATCGAAAACAGCAACTGTGATGGGGAGAATTAGAACTCTCTTTCAGCTAAAACCAGTACAGTGGCTTTGATGGGGTAATGCAGGGTTGGTGGCACATTTTACACCCCATTATAAACTAACCTTCCCTCTCTTCAGAAAATGCTGGGCTAGGAGCCAAGGAAATGAATTGACTTTCTGAATATTTTTCCTTCTGATATTTGTGTTTAGAGCTGCTGGTGATATGCTTGAATGGCTGCTGACAGGAATGACAGAGCGTTTCTGATTGCAGGAGCGTTATCAGTTGAGGCACCACCATCAAACGCTGCGCAATGATTGCCTGCATCCGGCTGCCCTTCTAAGACTCTGTTTTCTCTCTCTCTCTCTTCCTGTCTTTTACCTTTCAGGCTGATTTCAGCATCACTGTTCCTCCTTTCTCCTCCCTGAGAGGGTATTTTGGAAGTATGGCTGATTGTTGTCAGTTGTAATTCTTCAAAAATGTAAATGTGCTTCAGAGAAGAGGAAATACGGTATCTGTGACTCATCCGTACTTCAGGCAAATTCTCTAGTTCAAGGAAAAATAAAAAGACGTGCCCTAAAAAAAAAAAGTTTTAAGACCGGAATAATGAATTTAAACAGGAAGAGATATTGAATACAGCCAACAGGCCTCAGAAGCAGCAAACATCTGATACACAAGAAAGTAACAATAGGCTAAGAAATTAATTATTCCAGATGTATTGCGTATCCTGCACGCAAGTGGAATAACAGACCTCCACTTACAGATAAGTACAGGCTATTTTGGTTTGTTTGAGGACAGGCACCCTTCTTATACCCATACAGTGAGAAGCACCCGGCCCCACACAATTCCGTCAATTGCCATGCAGGCAGGGCATCAGCACCTGGCTCTCTACCAGGAGCCCTCTCGCTTGGAAACAATTGTGTGCTGCTGTGGTATTTCCTTTCTGCTTCTCCAGTGTCCCTCTTGACAAGCCACTGAGCTCAGACAGGACGGCTTTAAAGGGCCACAAGCTGTGCATGGGCAGAACAAGTGGGACAAATCCTTATCATCCTTCTGCTGCTGCTCATGAGCAAGGCTTGCAATCCTGTGAAGCAATGCCACTGTGTCAGTGCCTGCCTTGCAATGACAGCTCACACACTTCACTCCTCATTCCTGGCCATCCTGAGGACCACAGCTCATGCAGCACACTCATCCTGGGCTCCTGGGCAGCTGCTGTTGGCATGGGGGTGATCACTCTGCTGGTTTGTACAGTATTTAGTACTGTGTTTCATGAAAGACGACAATAATTATTAAAGTCAGGGTTTGGGTGCATGATTCTGCCTGCCATAGCATAAACAGAAGCTCAGGTGAGATGGAGGAATTTGGATCAGGCTCTGTTGTCATAAACAAGAGTGAAGGCAGTCTAATCCCAAAGCAATACAGTACTTCATGTTTCTGATCCCAACACAGACATCTGCAATCCACTTTTTAACATCTCTGCAATGACCTAATGCGTGGCAATTGCTGGTGGACTGGAAGTGTTTCCATGGCAGGCTGGCTTTGCAACAAAAAAGCATAACAGGTGGTTGCCTAGAGCAGCAAAATATTGAGAGCTGCACAGTGTCAGTGCGGCGTGTGAACAGTGGCAGGTCTAGAAAAGCTGGATGTTCTCTGGTCACGCTGCTGATCCCAGTGTTGGATGCTCCACTTACACACACCTCCCCACAGCCCAAAAGGTGCAGTGCCAGTGATGAGCTTTCATGATGAGCAAGGTTATAGTAAATAATTACACAGAAGGGCCCATATCACTGAGCATTAACAGGCAAATTTTGACTGGGTTTTGATCTAATGTTCATTGTTCTCATTTAAGGTAAAGGACAGTCTGAGTATCCAATTAAAATCTTCTGAAATTAGTGCCCAGGCCTGTTTTTTCAATATAAATCCATCTCCAGCTTTTGCACTATTTTGAAAATTTATTTTATTTTTTATTTTTCTCTGGGAGAAGCGCAAATGTAACCCCCCATTACCACACATTATATAGACAAACTTCCTAAATTTGGGGCATTCAGAGAAGATCTGACACAATGACAGTGTGAGGGAGAAATCTTCCCTGGGAAACCCCTTGCCTGATCATGGTGTCATTCATACCAATGCTGGTAACCCATCAAGCACAACTCTTCCTAGTGATTCACTGACCTGATCTGGCATGGGGAGTTAGTTTCAGTGCTCAGGGTGCCCTCACTGACTCATTGTGCAGCCTTGCCCCAGGGGCAGGCTGGCAAAAATGATTTGGAGCTTGGTCCAACACCAGGGAAAGCAGTTGTCAGATTAAAGTGGATGCAGCTCTCTTTTTTCATGAGCTACTTCTGCTTTTTTCCTTATTGTAAATCTTTTCTCCTTACCTGGGGATGCCCGCAGGTCCCAGCAGCAGGGCTGCCAAGGGGGTATGGCTGGGAACTAGGGGTGCAAAGAAGGGATGGGGTGCTGGGGCCAGGGCAGGCAGCCCTGGAGACATCCCTGAAAATGCTCCTGAAGTATAACAAACAGGGAAATACACTGCAACAGCAATTTCAAGAGCAGAGGGTAACAGCTCTCAAGGAAGAACATGCAAATCAGTGAGAAAAAAAAAAGAGAACAGATCCAGACAGCTGCTGTCTCACTGGCATAGGCTTCACTGACTGTGTCTGTTCCTGAGGGACAGATCTGCTGGCAGCTTTGTGCAAGCACTGTGCAGGGTGCTGTGCCCAGGTCAGGGGTAAGGTGCAATGGCAGCAGCTTTCAGCGTGTACCAGGAAAAGTCATGCTGCCCTCAGCAACCACCGGATTACCTCATGTACCATTCACGTACCTCATCCTCTACATTTCGCTGCCCATATTTCCTCAAGAGCTTTCTGAGGCAGTGTCATGGTTTAACCCCAGCTGGCAGTCACAGGACAGGCAGCTGGAAGGAAAACTGGATGCTGCCTTCCAGCTTGCACAGCAATAGCTGCCTTCCCACCTCCAGGCACAGCTGCTTCTCCCTTTTTTCCCATGGCTTCCCCAGGCCTTGCATCTCTCCCTTTATTCAACCAAGTATTCGTCGTTAGGGGAAAGCTTGAAGGGGATCAGGTGAATTCAAAGAACATGAGGGTAAAATCTTTGCCACTCAGCCATGAGTTTTCCTCCTGTCCTAATTTCATCTGAAATAGTGTCAATTTTATTCCTAGTAGCTGATGCAGTGCTGTGGTTTTGGTTCAGAATGAGAAAAATGTTAGTAACACACTGATGTTTTAGTTGTTGTTGAGTACTGCTTCTCTAAGTCAAGGACTTTTCAGTTTCCCATGCTCTGCCAGCCAGCAGGAGCACAAGAAGTGGGAGGGAGCATGGCTGGGACAGGTGATCCAGGCCTACTTTATAAACTCAGTGCTGGGTTAGCAGCAACAAAAGTAAATCCAGTATTAGGAATTATTGGGAAAAACATAGAGAATATAGCAGAAAAAAAACCAAACAAACACCCAAACATCATTGTGTTGATGCAGTTTTGGGGGCCCAAAGTACTTTTTTGTACTTTTGGTGGGCTAAAAGAGATCAGTACTTGAGATCAGCTGAGGGGGATTACTAAAAAGTACTGTGTCAGTCTCGAAAATAATCTGAAAAACACTCAATACTGGAAGAGAGGAGCATTGAATGGTCTTTCTCCAACCTTATTTCTCCACCTGTCACTGCCTATGGCACAGTCAGAAAAAAAATCATGGGGCCGAGGGACCCAAGGCCTGAACCAGTACTGCTGTTCTGATGTCCTTACTTTGGTGCATGACTCACAAGCAATGGCTTTTGGTTAATAACCCAGCGAGGACAGGCACTTGCCAGAGGTACATAGGGATACACATTTCTGTTAGTGTAAACTGGGAATAAAAAATCACATTCTTTTAATTCACACAGGCAGAAGTGGTGGAGCAGGTTGCACAGGATTCTGCTCTCACCCCTGGAAATGTGCTGACACTCATGAATTCCTCTGCCAAGAGACCTGAAATGAGCCTGGAGGTGCAAGAGATCAGCAGATTATACCCAGAGGGCGTCTGAATTACTTGCTCTGTTTCATTCCTACTCTTTCCTGTTTGGCAAATTCATTCCAGTTCTGAGAGGTCAAGAAGCCATGCCATGTTATGTTTCACTAATTGACCACTTAACTTTGTGTTCAGGCCCCCCAGTCCTTTGGACACAGCCAGGAGTGTCAGGCTGATTTTTGTTAACCGGAACATGATGTCCAGGACTGGGGAGCCTCCAGCATTGCTACTTTTAGTTCTCCAAGTAGCTGAGGAATGTCAGCCTGGCCAGGCTGCTCTGAAATAGGAATGCCTTTATTTCCAGACTGCACTGGTGGCAGTCAGGTCTGGTTTACTAAAAACAAATATTTAAAGTCATAGGTGGTTCCAAAAAACTTGCCTTCTTTCTTATACTTCCTCCAAGGGCCAAGTTTTCCTGATTTCTTAAAGGATAGTCTCTTCTCTTCTTAGGGCAAAATCAGACCTGAGTGCCTCTAAGAATGGAGACTGCACATGGAAGCCTCTCACCCTTTGTGCCCTTCCTGAGCCCTGCTCCCACAACAAACAAGTACTCCTTTGACATTTCACCTCCATGTTCCTCCTTTTTCCTCCATACCCACTGCTAGCAAGGATGGGTGGTAAAAATACTCATGACACCAGAATACTTCCTGGAGAGATTGGTTTGGTTTATGTGTTTGTCTAGAAAAAGAAGTGGCATGCTGATACAGGCTTTTTTTACTCTCTCTCTTCTTCTGTCATGCTGTTTGGTATTTTTGTGAAGTCTCAGTTTCTAGAATTATGTACAAGGATCTCAGCTCTCATTTTGAAAAACACAGTGAGCTGTTACCCTCATAACTATAAAAAGTGAAGCATGTATCTCCAAAACTAGGTGGCAAATGACATCCTCTGATTCTTGAAATCTTACTGCCTTGAAGACAAAATGATGATATTAGCAGTTACAGCAAGAATTCTGGCTATAATTTTGAATATACAGAATCAGTAGTGCTGTCTTTGTGATTTCATGAGCACTGAGAATGGAGGACGCTTAAAAATAATTTCAGACAGCCTGGGGCTCAAAGCAATACATCCTCTCTTCCAGCTTATCAGCTGCTAGAACAGTATCTTCCTGCATGAGTGTGCATTCCTGAATGAATAACATACACTGAACCTGAATATTTCAGTTTGCACCTTGAACACCAAACAGAATGCACAATTTGTTCCTAGGAGAAAATAAACTTCACGACACTTTTACTAAAAAGCTGATACAGGACTAAGCAGGACATCTTGGGTTACTGAATTCAGTCTGACAGGTGTCATTTGTCACCTTGGTAAATTGATGCCATTATTTTTCAAATTGTCTGGGTTTCTCCCTAGTCAATTTCTCTGAAAAACACCCCAGAATGCTTTTTCTCAGATGATTTGACAGCTTACCTATATGCAGCCTCTTTTTAACTGTGGCTACTTCATAGTTATTTGATCTTGCACCATCTTTGTCCTTTAACCTACATAAATCATTTTCTGCAGTGTCATTATTCGTAGATAACAAGCACATGGCTTCTCAGCCCTTTTTTTTTTCCTGTCTTTTTCTCTTCCTATCTAACCCTCTCTTCCCTGTCCACCTCATCATCTTGCCTTTTTCTTCAGCATGGTTGGCTGGGATTGCATGTGGTGCCTCCAAAGGAGTGGTTTGGTTTTTTTCCTGTGTTGACAATCAATTTTCTTCAAATTCAGCACACTGAAGTTCTGGGGGTTTTAGGATGGAAAAAAAAAAAAAAAAAAAAAAAAAAAAAAAAAAAAAAAAAAAGTAATTTCAATTCACACCACTCAGATATTTGATAGTTCAGAAACATAGTCAAGCAAAGCAGAAGAGAGAAACTATCATTTCAGATTCCAAATCATCCATCTGTGAAAGGACATCAGGAATCTTTAAAACCTAAGTCCCACCCAACAGTCAATGAAATTTGTGCATAACATAGCACAGTCTTTGTAAACCAGGATAGCACCTGATTTTACACAGTACCTTACAGAGCTAGAGAGTCTTAAAGTACTTTAAATAGTCTCCCTTCCCAGATGGCTGCATTTAGTAGATTACGCCTATAATTAGCAATAAGAGGCTAGGGAATGCTTCTCATAGGGCCTGTCTCCTCAAAGGGACTTTGCCCAAGTATACTGAGATGTGCCTAATACACCTCTGTGGGACTGGCTGTGAGAAACAAATTCAATTTGCTCTTTCTGCAGACTCAAGCCCGTATCACTCATCTCCTGCTAAAAGGGTGCCCAGCCTGCCAATTTATGGGCCCTGTGATCCACCCCTGCCATGCATTACATGGGGGAAAAGCAGTAAACATGTGAATGGTTTTGTAAACCAGTGATGCTGATATTCACTTCTTGGAGAAAGAGGAAAGAAGCAGACTAGATCCTGGATCCTGTGTTTTATCCTGTGTGGTTGTTAATATGAAAAAGCAAAACATAGAATAGAGACCAGCTCTATGTCTTCCCTCCCAAGCACTTTAAGAGTGATTCCAGAGACTTGCAAAGCTTTATGTTCTTCTGTGGATCTGCTTCTAACTCATTAGAAATTTAAAAAAGAGTTCATAATATGCTATTTCACCTGTCCTATGTTTTCCTGTCAAATATAAAAAGAGAGAACTGTTTACCCTTTGAATCATCTTGGATAGATGAGGAATACAGCACTCCTATGCACTCAGCAAGGCAAGAAGATACACAAGATTATACAGGCAAGTAATACAGTCTCATTAATGTGCTTTGGTTTGCAATGGATGCCAGATTAGGCAGAAAAAACCCCAAACCCCACAGATTAATTACATCCAGGCAGTGCTCAGCTGTTGTAAATCAGCCTAGACTCACAGACTTCAGTGAAAGTACATGAGTTCACATGGGTACAGATGTGAACTTTGAGACTGAAACAGTCCTAGATTACTTTCCTCTTATTACAACCTTACTGGAATCTCCTAGATTGCACTCTGGAAATGGTGCCTCTCCATGGACAGTAACAGCTCATCAGTCAGCAATATAGCTTCCCATCCATTAGCTTTCAAGAGGAGCAGAGTGAAAGCACCACGTCTGACCTGTGCATTTGGTGATCTACAACTCTCTTAATTCGAACTCGCTGGATCTACTGGGTTTCATAGCACAAACACCCAAAATGTGTGTGCAGGTCTGTGCAAAGGGATGTCCTGGGCAATCAGAAAAATCGACACTAAGGAGCATCTGAGTAAGCATATGAGAAAGGTTACTGAGTGTAACTGCCATAAGGATTTAATATATGTGGGATGAAGAAATCATTTGTATTTTATTTGCTTACAAAACAACCATAAATGTCTGCTTGAGTAGGAAATTTGGGTAGAGTAGTCCTTCGGTATTGATGAACACGATTGCTTGTAGAGCCTTCACCATTGTTTTGTGGGAAACCAAGGATAAGCAGAAATCATACAACAATTTCTACCCTTAGCACAGGGTGTTAAACACTCCTTTGATAGTTGAAGTTCTCCATTTGGAGAAAACAAACAAATTTGCTCACTTTGTTGAGTGGTGGCTTTCTAGTGAACCAGTAAAGGCCCAGTGCTGTCTAGGTAGGCAGGACTACCCAATGCAATAGATACATAGATAAGTGCCTGTCCTTAGGGAGGAGAAGTTTGTGTGAGGATGTATTTGAGACAGTACTGATTGTGCTGTGCCAAGTCATTGCTGCCCAGCTTCAGGGTTCAGACCCCATCAGATTCCCTCTGGCCCAAAGTGTCCTTCTCTGCAGAGGGAAGCTGGGCCCTCAGTGCCTGGAAATGGTCAGTACTCAGAACAGGGCAGCATTTTGCCTCCTTTCTACCCAGCACTGAGTTTTGGGAGCTCCTCTGTACCTGCTTCCTGCAGCTCTCCTGGAAAGTGGCTATGTGGTGCAAATACATGACAACACAGGAGAGACTACATGGTGCAGAAAACTAGGAAACAAACGGAAAACTTTGACCTGCAAAGGAGGGAAACAGGATTTGCTTATAGAGCAAACACATGGATCTTGTTGAAGGTTGGATTGTGGGGATCCTGTGTATCTTTTCAATGCAGTCTAAACTGCTTTTCAAAGGTTCATCTCCAAAATGGCAGACTAAACTGCATTTTCTGCATGTTTTTATTCTGAAATTTGGCTGTCCTGATAAGAAGAGAGAAATTATGCTTAAACAAGTAAAAATAAAACCTGTTTTTCTAGATGAAGTTGTGTTTGCCAACATCAATAGTAGTAACTTTTATACAACATGAAGAACAGTGACTTCTATATTCCTAATTTAACACTGACATTTCATGACAAGTGCTGCTAGTACTTCTTTTCATGCTACAATATGCAGGTCTGTTAAGTGATTTTCCAATAACTATTATTGCATATGGTTTGTTCTCCTAAGACAGTTCTTTCCACCTGTACATTTACTTATCTGTCCTTAAATTCTGCATATTACCATCTCTCTTTCCAGTTTTTCCTGGAGACAGGGAAAGAATAAAGATCACATTTGTCGTCAGAAATTGATGGGGAAAAGTTAAGGAAAATTTGCACAATTGTCTGTCACCAAAACTTCAATTTCCAGGAAAAAAAAAAAAGAAAGAAAGAAAGAGTAGATCTATTTGTTACCAAATATTTGTTGAAGGGAAAATGGAAATGAGTGAAAGCCAGAATGGATTTGTTAAGAACAAAACATTATGTCCCACCAGTAGAATTTCCTTCCTATAACAAGTAACAGGCCTAGTAGCTAGAGGAGAAGCAGTAGGAGTCCCTTGTCTTCATTTTGTTATGTTCCTGTCCCTGGTTCACATGACATTTTCATAAGGGAGAGAGAGTATTGATGAAACTAGTGCAGGTTGTGTGCGAGCTGCTCACAGCTACACTCCGTGACCACATACCCTGGTTCACAACTGGAGTGGAAAGACAAACTGAATGAGGTATTGTTGGCATCTATCCTGGACCTCCTCCTGTGTGCTGATTTCACACATCTAGAGGCCTGAACACAGAAGGAACTGACTGCATCTTCAGAAGACACTGGAAGAGACCACAAGTAAGACAGGATTAGAATTCAAGATGATTTTACAAGTGTCATTCAAGACTTTATAGACAGGAGCGTCATCTGCCAGTCATACAAAATTCTGTTCTGCCTGGCGTTTGCGAGGCCACAGTATTTCCTATAGAAGGAAGAATGACTAAGATTATATATTAAAAGAAGGTTGTAAGAGTAAAAGGTCTGAAATAGATTGCCAAGGGAGGTCCATATCTACTCCTTACGTGAACATCTTTAGGGAGAGATTGGACAAATGTTTAAAAAATTGTCTAGGTAAAAATGTTCCTGCCATGGGACACACAGATGAACTAGAGGAGCTCTTCAAGTCACAGGTCACATTTCTTTTTCTCTTTCAACTTTTTTCCTTGGTACCCGCATTCTTTTTCCTGAGGAACAACAGCATCAAAAAATGTTATTTGATTGCCTCCTTTCTAAACATAGTGTGATTTTAGTATCTACACACAAATAAAGTAGTATTTCATGTTACCAAACTGCCAAATATCTGCCTTGGTTTCTAAACTCAGTAGCTTATGAATATTAGATAAAAATTAGGTCACTTGATTGGTCTGGCCCCAGTTTTATGCGTACAAACTCAGAATGTCGTGACACAGTACCTACGTATTAGCCACCCACAAACCCCATCCTTTGAAAGCTGCATTGGCCCTTATGGATCTTCGTGCTGACTTTGCAGTTTTTAACATGATGTCTGACTTCCTTTTTCATAAAGTATCTGCCAAGGAACTTCTAAGGGAGCCTTCAAGCCTTTGGAAGATAGCTTTTTTTTTTCCATTTTTTATGCTTTGTGATACTAAATAGATCTTCACAGAAATTTCTTAATGAAAGCAGAAAGTCGGAGGCAGAACTCCCTTTGGTAATTTGCAATGCCTGATTTTGTTAAACAGAGTCAGATGCTGAAGAAGCAGATTTCCAGGTTCAGGTTGACAGGTCAACTGCATTGCTATGTTCAGCTTTTCTCTTTATCAACTCATGGCTCAGAGACTGGAGAGGCTAAGACGATGAAATAAGCAGGGTAAAAGAGAGATCAGCCATGACAAAGGTGAGACTAGCAACCTCTGAATAAATATGGAAACAATCACTGAGGAAAGTTAGTACATTGAGCAAGTCCAGGGAAGTTACTGAGACAAGGTGTCAAATGAGTTCAATACCTGAGATTTGATCTGATGGAAGGAGTTCAACCAGACAGAAAGAGCACACCTGAGTAGCAAGTCAAACAGTGCCTCTGAATTCTTATAGGAGTCATAAAATCCTGTAGCGTTTGGAGCAGCAGAATGCTCCACTCAAGAGAAAAGGATCTGTTGTTAACTGTATAAAAAAAGTGTATAAACCCCACAAAAACTAACAACAGGTTTTCTAAACCTCTATCTAGACCAGAATTCTCAGCCCTCCAAAAAACAAGTTATTTTAACACAGTAATTTGCACTAGCCCATTACTTGCAAAATGATTGGAGGTATGAACTGAAAATGAAGACTAAGGAACAATTGGTGACTACAAGCCTAATTTTGCACTACAGTCAATTCTAACAAGTAGAGACCACTCTGTACTACTTACTGTGTAAGGCTACAAAGGGTACCCAAGCAGGCTGTGAAAGAGCAGGCTCTCTCTGTAAGCATCTAGTGTGTGAATATGATGGTCACTTGTGTCTCCAGAAGATGTCTCAGCAGCAGGGCTTCCTGCCTTAGGAATAGGATTCATCAGCAAAACTGTCCACAGAAAACTCCCACTGTCCTGTGTTATTTCATTGGAGAGAAGTGCTGCAGTAGTCCTTGGTACAGGAACAGCAGCTTCAGCCCAGGTTGTGTTTTCCAGGCCTCCTGGCTGATCTGACTGAGTGCTGGTGGCAACAGAGCTTGGAGTGGGAGGCAGGACTAGTTGGAGTCCAGTGGTATGTTCCTCCATGTTTCACGTGATTCTATAACTTTTATCCAAAAGAACTGCATTTGGATCTGCTGTGAACGAGTGATACAATGCACTTTGATTTTTGCTTCTCTCAGATATACATATATTTCCAGAAGTCTCTCAATTATAAAAATCAATTTCACAGTGAGTAAATGGTTCCTTTGTTGATTCTCATCTACTAAATCCAAGCAGCTCCACAAATAACAATATACTGGTGATGTACTTAGGGATAAAAGAAATTACTCACATTTGCAGGGAGGAAAAGCACAAAGGTACAAACTGACAGCCTTTTTTCTGTACTGGCGCTATAATTTCAAATGTCAAAAACCTTTGACATGCCTCATAGATTACATCTTTAGGAGAGCCCTACTTCTGTTTAAGAGCTGAAATGAAAGGACTTTTACTTATTTTGAATTGTAATTTCAGCAAACTCTTTAGGCTGCAATATTTAATCTATTTCTCTGAGGTTTGCATTACTCATGCTGCCAAAGAGCTCTTAGCAGAAGCCAATCTCCATTGGAATTCTGCACCTACACTCAAAATGTAAATAGAAAGGAGAAAGATTTAAAAGTATAATTAATCAAAAGCCCGTATCAGGACCTTGACTGCTAAAGGGTAGAATAATGCTTGCAACCAAAAGATAGGTTTGAGCTCTCCTTGTTGCAAAACGAAGCCCCTGGGATTAAGGTCCTGGTGATTCTCCAACAGCAATGCCAAGGACAAGAAACAGATGACTTCTCCTGGCTGGGTTTTCATCTCTGCAGAGGGATTCTGCACAACAGACTAGATTATAGCCTGCACCATTACATACTGAACCACGTCTCATTACAGCTCCAGCTCCTGCAAAAGCTACCATGAACAGCTGGCTTCATACTGGAGTCCCACTTGTTTTTACCGTTCCTCTCCATTGTAGGAATGCCTTCTGGAGAAATAGCCCATGCACCTTGCACTGCCTAAATTCCATGCTGATCAAAGGCACCATAGCTGTTCCCAGGGACAATAGCTTAAAGTAGCCTCAAGGCTCAACAAAGGTTCAGCTTCAAAAGTGACAGTAGCAGAGGGACTTGGGCATATTTACAAACAAAGCAAAAGTAATTCATTATGAAAGTCAAAATTAATTGCCATTCTTTGCACGTTTTTGTAGCATGGTTTTTGTATGTTTACTGAAAGCCTCTTCATGCAAGTTCTGCTCTTTTAATAGACAAGTGTGAAAGTGTATCTTCCTTAGAAGATTTAAAGAGGATATGAAGATTTTGATGGTTTAAGCATTTGGTAATCAGAAAAGCAAGCCACTAGTTTGTTTGCTTTTCTCTAACTGCTCCAGTAAACTCCCTGGTGCTCCTTCTCCATATGGTATGGTTTTACTCCCTAATTTCCTCCTCCCTTGCAGAGAAGAGATCTCTCAATTAAAAGACACTGAAATTTTCCGTAGTATACTCTGGATTTTTCCCTTTTTGTCTGTTTAATAAAAACACTTCTAGTCACTTAAAAAGCTATCTCTGGAAGAGAATGTTTAAGATAAAACTTAATTAAGCCTGTCTTTAATGCTGAATAATTAAAACTACCATACCTCCAGAGGTCTGGCATGGAGAAATCTATGTTTAGCATAATTTTTGTAATTTCTGACAATTAATCATACTGATTTTTTTTTAAAGTAGCTACAGACATATTCAGTCCACTCTGATCTGTTTGTTGGCCTTAGCAACAAACAGAATAGGAATGTCTTCTCTCACAAAGAGCCTATTGAAGTCTGTTAGGAACTACATATTGCTTCTAGATTTCCTGCCCACTGCTCTGGAAGTTTTTCCTCTACCTTTCTTCAGAGCTGTCCTACAATGCTCGGAACTATTTAGCCTCCTGCTTAAGCTGCCTTCACCAAACTTTAACTCTCTCATGTGGGAAAGCCAAGGGCATCCATCCATGGGAGTATGAAGGGCTGAAGCAACTGTTGCCAAAGTAGGCAGTCTTCCAGTGATTGCAGTGGATCCTGGAACATGCTCCATGAGTGACTTTTAATAGGAGAAAACCCAAGAAGAATGACTTTCCAGATACAATGCAGGCTGAAACTCTCTGCATGCAGACTGTTCCTGTGGTGCTGCTAAAAGACAAAGGAACTGGTGGCAATAGGCCATCACTTTTCACTTTCAAGCCCTCACTATGAGCCCGTCATACTGTGGTGTGGGTGACTGATGGTCCCCACCATCCTGAAGTTATGGGACAGCTTCTGTGAAATGGAAGGAGTGACTCTGATTAGGAATCTTAGTTTTTCTCTGGAAGCAGGAGTAGTTCCGTGGAACAAAAACATTTCACAGTGAGTGATTATGCAAGCAAGAATGAAAATAAAATAATAATTACTCTTTTTTCAGACGATAAGAAGGAGGTGGAGTTGTATGTGACCTGTCTTCCGACATACTTTCTTGTATAACATGCAAGCTTACGCTTTCTTGCATAACATGCAAGAAGCATGTTAGCTTCTTGGTTCAAGTTTCATATAAGTACTGACAAAAATGATGAAGAAATTCGAAACAAGGATGGAGTAGGAGTTTTGCAACTCTCTTGAGCATATTGGGGCAGCTTCTGTAGAGATCAGTGCAAGTTTAGAAGCATACAGCTTGTTCAGAGCAGCAACGATCAAGATATCTCCACCTGGATTCTGGTACCTCTTTCCCGGGAGGTCTGTAATAGCTTCATAATTTCAAAGTACAGGAAGCCACTGGAAAAGGTAATTTGATTTGTTTGAATGCAAGGATATGCAGACTAATGGGCCAGTGATTGGAGGGAGAAGGCGGGGCTGCAGCTGGGGGGAAAGGGATCAGGGACAGCTGGTAGAGAAACAATGTCCTGGATGGCTTCATGATTTACAGACACTGGCAAGGAAAAGTGTCTTGTTCAGACCTGGGAGAGACTCTCTATCCACCCTAGGGGAAGGTTATGTAGCTTCCCCATATTTTGTATTACAGAAAAGGCCATGTAAAACAGGTAATTACCTGCCCCAAGCACCTGATCGTATCTACTGGGATAGGGAAGAAATTTTATCATCAAAATTTTCTGCAGGATTGCCTATTCTGATTAATTCCAATGGATCTTCTATTTTGTCCGTAACACCTTTCTCTCATGCCAGCTTGTACAGCCTCCTTTTTTAATATTTCACTCTCTAGAGCACCTGCTTGCACTTCTGTTTGGTAGCTCTTGCTCTTACATGCAGTTGTAGCATATTCAGAGAAAGAAAGCAAAAGTGAGTGGGAGCAAGGCTTGCAGAGGAAGATACTCAGGCTGTTTTCCCTTTTATCTGAGATATCTTTATATAGATATTTACATCGATGGCAAGTGGGTGGTAAATAGGCTGTAAATATTCCCCTTATATTGGTGTCCGGTCATGGGTGCAACCAATAGACAAGAGAAAGATGAAAGGCATCGGAGGTGAGAACCTCCATGTTCCAGGACCTATACACCAATATGCCTTTAAGCAGCTCTGCTGTCTGGGATCAAGCCCCGTTCTCTTCTTTTTATTTCCACAGGCTGATAAATTCATCACAAATCTTAGTGATAGCCTTTAAACAGCAGGGGCATCCTGACTGACCACTATAGAGGTTTTTTTGTGCTAGCTTGATAGTGGACATTAATAACATGAACTGGCACCTCTTAACAAAAGAGAAAAGGTGAAAATGTATATTATATGGGTTGCTGATGGAGTCCCATCCTCCCAGCCCATATCATGGGTGTGTGCAAGGAATTTCTCATGCATGCTCATGTGAACAACCAGTATGCGGTCAGACAGTTTCCAGTAAATGGCTCTTAAGACTTCAGAGCCACTGCCATACAAAAGTCCATTGTTCATATGCAGGATCTGCCTCCTTACCCACTCATTATAAAAGCACAGATCACAACAGTGGCATGTTTATCTAAGCAGGGTGTTAAGTCTCACCAACTGAGTCACAGTCGCTGGTTTAGGCTTAGAAATGGGATTACTGCAGCTATTCTGAAACATCTAAAATGCAGGACAAGGCAGATGTACAATGTCAGAGCTCAGGCAACAGTTTTAAGAAGGTAGAATGTTACTGGGCTGAGTTTGAACCAGATAAAAGCATTTTATTATAAGAGAATGAATGCAAGACAATTTTGGTGGAGAAACAGGGGCTTGTTCACAGGCAGCTGTCAGCCTGGAGAGTCCAACCTCCTTGGCTGTCCTCTGCAGAAAGGTTGACTGATCTACAGCACAGTGGCTTACCTTCAAGATGCTTGAATTTCTCCCTAGGCTAGAATTAGCGTCTGTGAACACTCTCATAGACGTGTTCATGCATTGAAAACTCCAGCCCAAAATGATGTAAATCTCAGGAGGTGAGTAACAGCTATAAGAAATTCAACATTTAAAGGAACCTTTTCTCCAGGTCATCAAAATTTATGAGTGAGTCTGGACTGGCATCACATTATCCTATCCTAAATTGAGTCCTGTCTTTATTATAAAGACAATATTGGTTATTTGGACAACTGCTTTCAACAGAGCAGACAAGTGTCCTGCAGGGAAAGTCTCCTACGTGGCCCTAAAGGAAAAAAGTCACAATTTCATTCAAGCCTGTACCCTCTATGATCTTTTTCCATTTGGTTCCCTTTCTATCATGAGCTGTTTCCCAACCCAGAAGACAAGGTGTCTCTCTCTGCTCCTCTTCCTTAAGGAATAGGGAGTGGAGCTGGAAGAAATGGACCTCCTGAGAAATTAAGAGCAGTGAGGAGAGAGAGAGACCTTACAGCCAGTGAGGCTAAGAGTAGTGTAACAAGCTGTGAAACGGGAACACAACCATCAGTTTTCGGACCACTCCCTTAAGAATCAAAAAGTCTGCTGGCACTCAGGAGATGAGGTAAGAAGGGAGAAGCAGAGAGACAAAGGTGGGGTGATGGCTAGGGAACAGCAAAGCAGGAATGAAGGAAGGACGACATACATCAAGGACATAAAGGAAGATTGAGATAGACAGTTTGGTTCCTCCGGAGAAAGACAGAGGACAACAGCAGACAGGATTCAGACAGAAGTGGCATACTGATGTCTATGCAGCTATGCATTCAGAGAGAATCCTAGGAGAAGACATGAAAGGACAGTATCTGTGGATGCTTTGCATGGTGGGAGAGAAGTATTTGGAAGTGGAGATGAGAAATACAGGAAATTTGGAAATGAGACCTGAAATACTGAAGAAGAGTGAAATATTCAAACCTTTCTAGACAAACAGGACCAACTTCAATTCTTGAGCCTTTGACACAATAAAAATTATTTTCCTCCCACTTTGCGGGCAAAATGCGTCACTGAATGGCAACTCCCTTATAACCCCCTTCCTGGAAGAAAACAGCAATTCCTACTTGATCTCTTCAGTTCACTGTTACCTCACATTCAAGTTTGAGCTTCTCTCAACATGTGGTGGTATTTTCCAATGCCCCTGTCAGATATGGCTGGGCTTTGCAAAGCTCATGTCACATTTAGTCACTCCTGGTCCAAATCCAAAATGAGCAAGGCACAAACACAGGTGAAGGAGGAGGAGAAGAAGAAAGTGACATGTCCAGGCTTTCACAGCAAGAGAGGAAACGCTGTGTAGGCAGTCATCCTTTCTACTGATAGATTCAAGGGATACTGTGTACCACCAAGGAGCTAACCAATTAAAAGCCTCCTAAGACAGAAGATCCTGTGATGGGTATCCTGGATGTTGTGGGGCTTTCTTCTCTTATTGTTAAAATTACTGCCTAAACAATATATTTGACTAGAATAAATAGGGAAATGACCATTATGAAGCACAAAAGCCCCCAAAGATTAGCCTCTGGTGCTATAATCTTTTGAGCAAGGATTGCCCTCATTTACACTGAGAAAACAATCAGGTGAAAACAAATGTAATCACCTGTGAGATAGAGTAATGAATTTAACCAGCCTCTTCTATCTCCCGTGTTTATGATTGTGCTCTGCAAGTAGTTTTCCTTTGGTGGCTGCGGTTTTCTGTGTGAAACTTAATCCCCAAATACAGCACACAGCTCCTGAGGCTCACTTAATCTTGGACTGGCAGAAAAAATGAAAGAGGTGTCAAGGGTGATACACAGCAGGCCTGCCGGAGCTTTAGCTGCCTGGTACCAAAGGAAGAGATCCTTGGCCTTATCAGATCTCTTTGGTAAAGACTCTGCACATTCCTAAGGAGGGGCTTGAGACCTACTGGTTGGATAACCCAATGCTCTGGGCAAGGGATGTTGAACAGACTGAAATGCCTTTGATCAGCGGAAAGAAGAGAAAAAGAACCCCTACACACACAAATTACCACTATCCCCCATATGGTCTCCAATATTATGCTGCTGAGAAGACATGACTGAATTAGGAGTTAGGAATTCCTCTAGAGCAGAAGTGCTGATCAGATAACCTGTCCAACACTGCATTTTAAAAATAGTGTCCAGTTAATGCTGGGTTTTTTTAAGCTTTCTTGTTATTACTGCTAATGTCAAGACAGAGGACTAAAATAAATAATGCTCTTTGCACTATTCCTGGTTCTTGCCTGTGCTGGAGTGGGTGATAATTGTGCTTTTGTTTAGGATAAGCATTATTCTTACATATTCTCAATCATTTTTTCCAGTTGCTTTAGACCTGTGACTGCAAATTCCTATAATTTTGCAGACTTTTTCTAAGGGATCCAAAACAGAAACAAGCATGTTATCACCAGGTGTAAATTTCTTCTGAAATATTGTCACATGAAAATTGCAAGGATCCATAAACCTGAAAAGATGGGAGAAAGTACCACCAGTTTGGTCTAAGCTCCTTGTAGAGGCTTACAAACACTGCCAAACAAGAGCAGCATTGTGATTTCATTCAAAGTGTTCACATGCTGAGCATAGTAGCCTGTAAAATAACAAGCCACTCTCTGGACTTGCAACATAGAAGTACCAGTAATAATAGAGAATTAAAAGATTATGTTTTCTGCATTATTTCATTCAAGAAGATTATAAGACAAAAGAAGAAAATGAAAAGGCCCATACTGCAATTTTCTCCAAAGCAGAAACTAGCTGTGACCTCTTAAATGTATTAAATGAATTTATGCATTAGAGCTTCCTCGCCTCACCCTCGAATGTCCCCGTGGGAAGCAAAATTGTGCCATCTAGTGGCCTTTAGACCAAGTCGTAGCTGTGCATTCCCAATGGACCCTATGGGCACCCTACAGACCGTCTCCGCTTGAATCTGTCTACATTTATAGCATGGACATTTTTGGATTCCACAATGTTCCCAATCTCTCCTCTGCCACATCTGCAGGAAGGGTCCGTTCACCCTGCCAGGCTTAGGGCCAGAGGAGGGGAGGAGAAGTTTCTTTTTCAGTTATCTGCTCAATCCACCTTTTTTTTTGGCTTCTGCATTGATGAGAAAGACGGGGAAAAATCATTTTCATGAAGGACTAAAACCCTGAAGTTCCCCATAAATGAAGACTCTCCCACTTGCCAAGCAGACAGCAGCCTTGGGATTCTGTGCTGCACAATTATAGGGTTGATGTATGCAGACAGAGCTGTAGCACAATCCCATGTCCCAGCAAACTTTTGTAGCCTTAATTAAGCAATAGGCCTAATATAGATTTCAGTACAGTGTTTAATCTTTGCCCTTTATGGATTTGTGTATCTTTGTGACGGAAAGTGATTTCACAGCTTGCAATTTTTTTCTTCTGTGCTGAACATAGTGGAGAGCCATACAATGTTTGACTTGAACGCTCAAATAGGTGCAAGTGTTGCAAAAGTCTTATATACCTCTCTAATAAAACACGGGAGATGCCCTTGGGACCGCTGGCTATTGCATGAGTCACAACAGGTGAATGAGTAACAACTCCATAAGAAGTTTTCAATACTACTAAAAGTAAAGTTCACCAGCCAGTCTTCAAATAATTAACGACTCTCTTCTCTACAAACACAGAAAAAAGTGACCTTTTCCAACAAGGCGTAAGCTGTTTTTCTCCAACTCAAATCATCCCCTGGAATAATTGGATCATCTTTGCCCATCTGCAGACCTTTTGGCTTCTATGAATCAACATGGAAAGGAATCTTAAGAATGTTTTGGTCATTTCTTTCGGATTTTTACTTCTCTTTACTGCTTATGGAGGACTCCAGAATCTACAGGTAAGTGGGGCATCTCCCACTGGTTATCAGGACAGTTGGTCTGGAAGGGCATCAGGCCAACTGGTAGTGTGAAACACATCAATGTTTCCATGGTCTCTGTGAGGAAGGCGTGCACAGTATTTTTTGTGAGGTAGGTTAGGACATTAACTTGCTGCAGGTTAGTATTCCTCACCCAGATCTACAGCATCTACAAAATATTTCATTCTAATATTTCTCCAATAGTTTGAATACTTGTGTCATGCTACTACTTTAGATCCACAAAGCTTGTTTGAATGGAAACAGAAAACAAAATTAACCTGAGATGACTTTTCTCAAAAGAAGATACTGTAGAAGAGAAAACAAATTCAATTTCTGGAAAGCATTTGTTTTGAATATTTCTAAATTGCTATGACTTTATAATAATTATTATTGCACAGCAATGTAAAATAATAAAAAATTATGCCCAAACCATTAAATAATTTAAGTATAAAATAATACAGTAATTTCTAGGATTGTGATATAACACAATAGTAAAAAATATTATTTTAAATCAAAGGCAGTTGTGGCTTGTACTGGCATTAACATCCTAAAACATGGTAGGAGAGATGGGTTTCTAGAATGGCTTGAACACTCAGGATACCATTAGAGCTCAATTGTTTATCCAAAATAAAAGACTGAGGGTTGCTGTTGCTGTCTATGAATGCTTCTGAGTAGATAAACACAAGGAGAAACTGCTCAGGCTAGAAGGCTCTGCTGGTGTAATGGCTGATAAATGTATAGAAGACATTCATAAGCAACTTTAGGCAGGATATTAACATATGATCGTGATCAACTGGATTGGCTTTTCCCGCTGGAGTGGGAATCTGTATGCCTTAAAGGTGGAACTTGATACATAACACGATCAACTTCTTTGCAATAACAAGGGGTTGACCTCATTTCAGGAAGAGGTCCCTCCTAGTTCTCTACATTCCTCTTCTCCTCTCCTTGAAGAGCTTTTCTTTGCTGACATTTTCAGATTCTGAACTCAGGGCTGTTCTGCAAAAATTGTCCCAAAACTGGATGGAGATATTATGAGTTGGGGAGACTAATGAGGCAGGAGAAGATAAACCCTAGAAGCTGCAACACAGTCCCACCGTCTGAAATGGCTGGTTAGAGCATTGTGTAACAACATCAAGGTTGTGGATTCAATGCCCATACAGGCCGTTTACTTAAGAATTGGACTTGATGATCTTGTGGGTCACTTCCAACTCAGAATATTCTGTGAATCTGTGAACCTGTAAGTACTGGAATGTTAAACATTTTCATAATTCATTTTAATATTCCACTACCCAGACCCCCCCAAAAAACCCCAGATGGTAAAAATCATATGATTTTGGAAGCCTGGCTTCTAATTTTTGGAAGCTGTAGCTGACAAAACTAAGCATGTGACATTTCAAAAATAAGACCTCTGAGATCAGGAAGCCTCTTTACCTGTTTACAAAACAACCATTCCAATTCTCAAACACCTTGACACTGCTCTATCAGAGACTGTCCTCACCTCACTGTTCTGGTGCCTGGACCTCACCAAGGGTGCTGCATGACTGCCACCATGGTCCTGCATGGCCAGCCTGCAAAGCCACTGCAGGCTTTGAAACTGTTCCATGAAGCCACTAACAGCTTCACCCTCCTACAGCGCTCTCCAGTGCCACCCCCTTACCATCCAGTCCCCCTTCCAAAATCATACTGGATCATATCAGCTATTAATCAAAACAATCAGGAAAACACTGATAAGCAGCACAGAACTGTAGAATGGTTTGGGTTGGAAAGGACCTTAAAGATCGTCTCATACCAACCCTCTTGCCATGGGCAAGGACACCTTCCGCTAGACCAGGTGGCTCAATGCCCCATCCAACCTGGCCTCGAACATCTCCAGGGATGGAGTACCCACAAATTCTCTGGGCAACCTGATCCAGTGCCTCACCACCCTCACAGTAAAGATTTTCTTTCTAATATCTACCCTAAATCTCTCTTTTAGTTTAAAACTGTTGCCGTTTCTACTCCTATCACTATCTGCCCTTGTGAAAAGTCACCTCCCCACTTTTTAATGTCCACTTTGAGTACTGGCAATGAGGTCTTCCTGGAGTCTTCTCTTCTGGCTGAACAATCCCAACTCTCTCAGCCTGTCTAGGAGAGGTGCTCCATCCCTCTGATCATCTTCATGGCCCTCCTCTCCAACAGGTCCATGTCCTTCCTGTTCCGGGGACCCCAGAACTTGATGCAGTGCTTCAGATGGGGACTCACCAGAGCAGAGTAGAGGGGGAGAATCACTTCCTCTGACCTGCTGGTCACACTGATTTTGATGCAGCCCAGGATGCAGCTGGTCTTCTCGGCTGTGAGCACACACTGTTGCTCTTGCCCAGCTTTTCATCCACAGAATTCCCAAGTCCTCCCCTGCAGGGCTCAATGAGTTCTTCTCTTAGTCTGTACTCATGGCTGGGATTACCCTGACCCAGGTGCAGTACCATGAATTTGGACTTGTTGAACCTCATTAGGTTCACATGGACCCATTTTTCAAGCTTGTCCAGGTCTCCCAACTTGATCTTCTCATTTCAACTTTCAGAGCATCAAGACAAGAGGAGAACTATTTTGAGCATAAAACTATAAAACCTGGTTAGAGCAGTAAAATGTTATTCCTTCTTTGTGAAAATGTGGGTGAATCAATTACTTCCAACTACAAAGGGCTGCTGTGAGCCTATTAGGATAGTTGGACCTTGGCCTCTGAAAAATTCAGAAATTATCAGACCTGTAGTTTAAAGCAAAGAATCTTCCACTGTTGCCATGCCAGCCCTTGCAATGCAGATCTGAGGACATTCCTGCCTGAGACAACAAATGAAGGCCAAGAAAAGAGGTTATCCTTCATTGAACTTGCTTTCAAAGAGAGACTCAAACAAATAACATCAAATAATCTAAAGAATGACTTACCAAAGCTTTGAATCTGAGCAATCCTCACCTGGTTTTATATCATGTTTTCATAAATGGTCTATCATTTTGAGGAAAATTCTAAGTCCATAACCAGGCTATTTTGGGGAAATGAGAGAGTAATACCCAGCCCCAGATGCTGTGTCTTTCTATTTCTGCCCGAAGCCACTCCCTGTACACCATAGTGTTACGTACCTGTGATAAAACTTGTCTCAGTCACTATTTTTGTCCATACAGAGCAGTCTCAACTCAGAAGAAGGCCTGGGTGTTGCTTCTCTAAGTGTTCTCTATGCTGCGCTCATCTTATCGTCCATGTTCCTCCCTCCAATCCTCATCAAGAAGCTGGGCTGCAAATGGACCATTGCAACCTCTATGTGCTGCTACATCGCTTTCTCCTTAGGGAACTTCTATGCTAGCTGGTATGACTTAAATACTTTAACCCTCTCTGTTATGTTCAAACAAAATAAGTAAGGGCAAAGTTCTTTCTTCTTTTTCTTCCCCATTCCTACTCTAACTCTGTGTTGCAGATTAGGAAGTTGAGTGCAAAAGGTGCTACTTGCAACCAATAGAGATAAATAAGTCCAGTAGTAGGTGGACCAGAGAGGTGAAAATGTACAAAGAGTCGAAATAAATGCATCCACCTAGCCACCTAAAGCTGCTTCTCTAACTCATGTTTGTAGCAGAGATTCCCCTTTGGGGAAAAAAAATAAATCAGAAGTTTCATTTAAAAGTCAAAAGACCTTTAGTGCTGTTTTCGAAAAGGTTGAAGGGAAGACTATCTCCCAGCCAGTAGGTCTGGGAGAAGAGGACTGCAAGAGGAGGCTAGCTCTTGCCTTGCTCTTTCAAAAGGTGGATGAACAACTTCTGCTCTCCAGTGACAGGGGTTGCAACTCTGTGGAGGAAAGTTGTCATTATCCATCTTCTGAAGTGCATGTGCAATTTAATTCTCAGTTACGAGAAGTTAAGGCACATGAGCACAGACCTAGCCAGCCTGGCCTAGGCCTAGTCCCCACACAGAGCTGGATATGCTTGCACATCCTGAAGCTCACAACACTGGCCTTTTCTTGATTCCATGTAACAGACTTATTGTATCATACAGAGGATAAATCTCTTTCTTTGATGTCTATTTTTGCCTCTGGATCTTTGGGGAAACGATTATTATGCTAATGGATAACAACTATGTTAAATAAAGTGTTCTTTGGCAGGTACACGTTAATTCCTACCTCTGTGATCCTGGGCTTAGGAGGAGCACCACTCTGGTCTGCCAAATGCACTTACCTCACCATTGCTGGCACATCATATGCTGAGAAAGCAGGAAAACATGCAAAAGACATTATCAACCAATACTTTGGGGTCTTCTTTCTGGTGTTTCAGTCTTCCGGCATCTGGGGAAATCTTATCTCATCCTTGATACTTAGCCAACCTTCCACCAAAGGTAAAATGTATTTAAAATTTTGGCACTTCTTTCTATAAACATCAGCTAGTTCTAGATAGATAAGAGGTAAATTTCTGCAGCTGAGCTTTCATAGTCAGTGGAAACAGGCACTTCAGATCAGAGTTAGCCCATCTGAGGACAGATGTCTGAAATAGATGAGATAAATTGCTCTCTGAAAGTGTCTATTTTCTATCAAAAATCAGCCATAAAGACAGTTCAGACAAATAGCTAAAAAATAGAAATCTATTGAATTCTGTTTGAAATCTACCCCCGTGTTGCAAAGCATAGATATGCTGCAGGAAGTGGCAGTCCTTCACATCTGACTTCTATTAAAAGTGGATTAAAACAAAAGGGAAAATACTGAAGCAACATTTTTGTAAAGCTTGTAGTATTGGGTTAGGTTGCTGTTAAATAGTCAAGTTTAGTCAGGCTGGTGCTGGTGCTTGCTGAAAATGAGTGCCTTATAGAACTGTCAAGAAGAAATAGCAGTAGCTGTTGGGAGGAGTCTGCTCTGCTGTATTTCAGGCTCAGACAGCAGATGCTGATGCTCAGATAGCTTGAAGAAATCACCCAGCAGTGGTGCCCTCATTTCTCATGCATGTAATTGGTGTCAATTTTAGAAGGGCACTTGTGAAGATAAATTAATATTTGGATGCCATCTGAGAGATTCAAAATGCTGTGGTGTCTTATCATTGCAGTCTCCTGTACATTCCTCATCCTGTCAAAGTCAGAACAGGGTTGACATGGAGAGAGTTGTCCATATATACTGCTACTATGAGTAGCAAGAAGTTACCTCTCTTCCCTGGCTCACTTAAGCAGTATGTCCTCTGAAGAGTTTTCATATTGCTACTAGGTTAAAACTAAATGTCAGGAAGTTGGCATCAGGTTTTAATCTTTGAATCTTTGGGTTTTTGGCAAAGAAGTTGTCACAAAGTGTGATACTTATGTAGAATCACGCTTCCTTTAAAACCAAGTTACTGTAGGTGAAGCACCATTAAAGCAGAATGCTGACAGACCTTTTCAAGTGCAGTGGAGCCCTGCTGACCTGATCATAGAGCCACATGATACCTCAGGAGGGACTGTCTGTTCTGATTTCACTTGCAGGGCAGAGGTGGTGGTGCAGCTGTGGGGTCTGTACAGACTGCAACCATTTTACTCTCCTCTGCCTCACAGTACACATCACTTTAACAAGAGGAATAAACCACTATTTTTTTGGTCTTGTAAATCTCTTCCTAGTTTTATATCCAAGGATGTTCCTCCAAATTTTAAAGACACTCTTATTTTTTTAATCTATTACATAGAATTTCAAAAAATGCTGTGAACAGTTCTCAAAGCCAAAGGCCTTGCACATCTTCACAACAGTGATGAGCAGTTATACCACAAGTTTCTCCACTGTGCCTTCTCAGTGAGACACAGCTTTAATCTAGAGGGAACTTCTTTTCTGGGGAGAGGGGGTAAGAATCTCCAGTCATGTAATTATTTTTCTCTCTTCTGAGACTTGTGCAAAGGCATTCATTCATATTTTCATGTGCTTAAAATGTATCATTTCACTGAGCAGTAGGAAAGATATAGCATGTATCTGGAGAATCAAAATGCGTTAAATTCAGACGTACCTACTCTTGACGTATTGCCTGCATCACTGCATCCAGACACAGCAAGGCAAAGTTACCCCCTATGGAAGAACCCCAACTGAAGACAGTAATCAGTGTAAATTACAAGAGTCATCCTTTCTCACTCATCAGTATTTCAGTTTTAATTCAAGAGAAACAGTGTAAACCCTGCCTTGTAGCTTGCATATTAGTAATTGCATGTGCATCTTCATCTTCTGATGATGCAGGAACCGATAAAAACTTGTTTTACAGACTTCCGCACTTCACTCATGTGACTCACCTTTTGCATATGGTAATTTTGCTGAAGGTCTGTTTGTCCATTTTTTGCTGAAGGTGGTAGCCAGTGACTATAATAAGGTAATGATTTTCTTTAAGTTACTGAATTTATCTTATGTGGAACCTAAAGTTGTTTATGAAGCTGATTAGACAGCTGATTCACATCACAGCAGCTTTGATTGGAAGCAATGAGGAAAAACACCCTAAAAGTAGTTACACAGTAACCTTAATTGAAAAATTACAGCTCAGCTCTTATTTAAGGAATCAGCCAAGGTACAGCTGTATTGCCCTTTATTGTGCTTGAACCAGAGACAAGTTCTGCAGTGAAAGCACTAAAATAATTGTGTGGGGTTTGGATCATCCTTCTCCAGTAGACAGCTTATTCAGGCTTACACTTCAGGTTAGCATTTATTCTTTACCAAGAGGGTACTGGAGGCAGTGGGCACAGTGTTGTGGCGACACTGTGTGCGCGAGTACATGCATGTGTGTGGCTTTGACTTATGCCCTGCACAGCAACGATAGGACTGAACAAAGCAAAGGTCTTACTCCAAACCCTGCTGAACTGTTCTGGTTTCCATTGTGTTCTCAGAAAGTTATAAAGCCAGTAGTAAAATAATAAAGTCAGGAAAAACAGGCTCCTTGGAAGACTGCAATACTGGGTAATCATAATTTGAATTTATTAAAAAAAAAGATGTCTTGAGGTGGTTTATGTTCCTATAACATCTACAGAAATTAGAGAGGGAAAATGCGGGATGTCTGTAAGAACTGAAGTCTATCAGTCCATTGCTGGTGTAAACTAAGGGACCTATTTCATGGGGTATTGTGATTAAGGGGTAAAAATATACACCCAAACTTTGAATACTGCAAATTGAGCTTGGACTCAGAGTTCAGCCTCTAACTTTAGTCACTGTCCCCATGTAACCATTAATTCAGTGTTCAGTCTCTCTTTCGTTTCTGTTAAATCAAATTTTTTTGTGTTAAACTGTGCTTCTGAAGTTAGATATCTCTAATCAGGAAAGATTTGAAACCAAGACTTATCACTGAGCACTGGATTGCTTTCTTCTTAAATCCTTACACATAGTGTGGACTTATCTGATCTTTTCACTGACCTGCCTTTCTTTTGTTTCTTAATTAGTAGAAATCTCAGAAGAAGACCTGGAATGCTGTGGAGCATACAACTGCCTGACTGATACCACTAACTCCACTGGGTCAGCAAAACCCTCCAACTCCTTAATCTACACACTGCTAGGGGTCTACACTGGTGAGCAATTCATGCAAAATTTAGTCAGTATCACTGATGGAGAGCCTAGTACTTGTGGAATCTAGCATGGCTTTGCAGATTAAGTTTCTGACTTTCTCCTTCAGTCTAATTTACTAAAGGAAAATAAGATATGTGAGAGCTGTAAACGATTCCTTCCTAAGTAATTCTAATGGTTTATGCCAGAGGTGTATCATTTTTATTTAAAGGAGAAATATATGCTTTACATTTTTAACCTAGAATAAAGCTGAAGCCCATTGTGGTGACCCAAATTCAGCCAGGCAAATTGGCATATCTCCCATTTGGTAACTACAGCTGCTATAGACCTTCCTTGTACTAGGCTAGAAAAGAATTAAAGACAGGGAAGCTGATGCCATTAAAAGACAAAAACAGATGTTCAAGGATTCACTGAGTGAGGAAAGTTTCAAAAACTATCCAGCTCAAAAGAATTTATTCTCCGGATAAAGGAAAGTATCTGGCAATATGCACCTTAGCTCTGTCAAAATATCTTCGAAGTCTCTGAACATAGATGTACTCTCTGTGCTGAGACAGAAGTATGGAATTTGCCATACACTCCAACAGAGTGTATGTGATCCAGGCAGAGCCAGCTCTCAGTGCACAAGGGCACTGCAGCAAACCCTTCTCTGTCCCCAGCCTCCATTCCTAATTGGTGGGAAAATGAAAAGAATATCCCCTCACTCTCCTCCCAAAGTGTACTGGAGCTGATGACTTTCTCCTAAAGGCATGTTTGTCTGTAAAGTTTAAATTTAAATTTGATGACTAACATATACAGCACTCCCTTAGGCTTCGTGCATGCAAAATGAATGCAACCCTGCTGTCTACTGACCCCGTGTCAGTGGGGTTTCACTTTTTTTTAAGCTCTCAATAAAAGATATGGCTTTTCCTACCTCAAGGGAAAGTAAATAGCTAAATATTTCATTCACAGACATTTTTTACATGTGTCCTCTATTTGGTGGCTGAATACATATTTTGCCCAGCTTGGGTGGAGACAATAATGGATAAGTCTTCTGCTGTTTAGCTTTCTCAAGGATTGTGAATGTGTCTGTTTATGTTCATACCAATCGCTATTAAGCCACGCTATTATCTCCTATAATTGCTCTTGATTCATTTAACATATTTATTAGATATATTTTTCCTGAAATTGTGGATGTTCTGCTCTCACCCATTCAAGTCCAGCAATAAGTACTAATAAACACACTGGCAGAACCAACAATGACTTGAATCATGAAGGGTTTACAGCTTGGCCACAGTGGGGAACCAGGACGCTGGAGAATACAATTTCATTCTAGGAGACACGGATGGAAAATAATGAGTAATAAAAAAATGAGGCAGTTTATTGTAAATCTGCTGATGTATTTGGATATTAAAAGTTCACAGGAGAGACAATATCCATACACGTAACATAGAAGCACATAAAACAAGCAAAGTGGATGGAAAGAGGTGCCTGGTTCTCATCTTACTCTGAGCTGTAGTTGTTTCCATGGATGGAATTCTAGTCAGCGTAAGTGAGGAAATATTATCATGCCCTGCATCTGTAATGAAGCAATCAGTTGTGACTCTATGGCTGTCTCATATATATTATGAGACATGGTTATCTTCTTGATAACATGAAAAAACTTGTTTTGATTCACTACACAAGCAACAAATCTGGACAGATACATGCATGATCATTTTCTGATTAACTACTCTATATATTCTTTTATATGCTGCTTCTGCTAGGAAATTATGGGTTTAAAGCTATAGCTTCCATCTTTTTCAAGCTAGCTAGAGCTGCTCATTATCATCTTCAAAACAGTACATATTCCATACTCAAAGCAGGGTTCTGAGCTGAAAAAAAAAAGGCACAACATATACTGGGTTTCAAGACAGCATTTATTTTTCTTTCTGTGTATTTGAAAGAAGATCCCCACTAGCCATGAAAACCTTGGCACTGGAAGTGAATACTTCTCTCTCTTGCTGATTTAAAGACTTCTGATAGCTCCCGAGGGAGCTGTTTCTGGCCGGCTCCCATCCCTACGCCCCTGGATTGCCCTGGAAGGGTGAGCCCTCACCCTCTGCGGCTGTGCAGCTGGCCCGGCGGCTGTCACAACAGGCCAGCCACAGCTAAGCTGAGGGGATTTGCAAGTGCACAGCTGTATGAAGAAGAAGTAAATGTAGATCAGGCTTTCTTGTTTATACAGAAATGGCCTTTACATTGAAGCAGAGTCAGAGGCATCTGCCAAAATATCCCATAGAGAGCTAAGCACCAAGTCAGAACAATAACAGCAGCAAGCGACTTCCCATCATTCTTTCAGCATTCCTCAGTTTTTCATGAACTTTTTTGTTTTGTTTTTTTTTGCAGCTAGTGGTGTGCTAGCTGTGTTGCTGGTTATTATATTTCTGGACCAGATCAAATCTGACCAAGCAGAGACTGAGAAAGAAAAACTAGAGGCACCATCCTTTTGGTCTACATTCCTAGCAACTTTCCGGCATCTTAAAGATAAAAGACAGTGTCTTCTAATCCCGCTGACAATATACAGTGGGCTTGAGCAGGGATTTCTTTCTGGTGACTACACAAAGGTGTGGATGTCAATGAAAATCTGTTTCTGTCTGATTTTTTTGTGCCATTGTGTCTTACTGTTGCATCTGATCTATATTTACTTGTCAAATGAAGATGTTTTTAATGGTGATTTGTGGATTGCAAAATTACTGCTTGCTTCTACTTGAATGAACTCTGAGTAACATCTTCAAACAGGCCAGCAGTAAATATGTCCCTTGGAACAGCCTCAAAAAGAATGCAGTAGAGAGCTTAACTCACCACTGGAGGTCACAGCAGAGAGCTACAGGTTCAAACTCTTCACCTTGTTGTAAATAACAAACTGGGAGAAAAGCCAGAAGCCAGCAGAGCTTTTATATCTTCCTTCCTTCTGGTTTCCCTAGAGTTTGTGTAAGTGCAAGCCAGCACACATTCCATGTATTTTATTTTGACAACCTTTACGGTAAGAGGGCAAGTCCTCCACACGGCTGGCTGAAAGCCCTCACCAGTCACTACTGCAACAGGTCCAGACCCTGACAGACTGAAATTATTAAAACCACCTCTGCTCCTCCAGTTTCTCAACAAACCTGGACACATAGCAGGTGTGTTCTCCAGGCATTTGTTGAGAAAGTCTCCAAAGAAAGTGAGCAACCTTTCTGAGCTGCTTCTTTCAGGCTTTAGGCTTTCAAACCTTGCATATAAATCAGATGGAAGAGTGCACTTGTTGCTGTGTTGGAATGGATTGAAAGGGGCACTCCATGGCCACCTTCACTGGTCATATGCTCTTATAGATGCGGTCCTCTTCATTTTTTGGGAGCTGCTCTGTGATGACCATACTGTCAATTGTCCATTTTCATCTCTTGGGCTATAATGGGAAGGGCAGAAAATTTCTAATGCTACTTCCAGGAGTTTTATTTGTATAGCAAGCAGTGCTCAGATTTGTTCTGCTTGTTATTCCTCTGTTTGCATGGCATCAGTCTGATTGGGAACTGGGGTAGGAATGCTGCTGCTGAAGGCCAGCTATGTCAATATACCAGGGACTTGTCGGCAAACTCTCTAGCAGTGCTCTTTTGATCTCGTCCATGCTGGCTATTTACCAAATACTCAGGCTAGAATCCTTGAACTTTAGCTGTTTATTTTCATCAAAGAAAACGTGGCACCACTATCCCTTCTCTTCCAGGTATATGTGACCTGTGCCTTGGGGATACAGTATGTTGGCTATGTGATGATCTGCTTTGCAGCTGTAAATTCCCTCTGCTCTCTGCTCTTCGGAAAGATCTCCAAGTTCACGGGTAGAAAACTTCTATTTGCATTAGGTATGTAAAGGTTTCTTGAATGACTGATCACCATATGTAATCAGATCCACTACTCCTCCCTTTGCATGTACAAAGGGATAGCTTGCTGTCAGCTATCAATTAAAACCAAAGTCAGTCTGGAGGCAAACTTCACAAACTTCATTCACGGGAAGAGAGGCAGCTCAGCTCACAGTTAAGCACTGTACTGCTGTCTTTGCCTTACATCACTTTGCTGGTGATGTAAGTTCAGCCTGCTTTTGGGGCACTATCTATGCAGAAAGGGCCCAATAGCTTTGATGCTTTATAGCTCTAATGCAGCCAGTGATAGATGACCTCACAATGCAGATGTTGAGACTTGCACTATAACAAGAGGAATTTCTCCGCTGAGCTGAAACCTCCTCACCCTTATGGAGTGAAAGCAAATCATCATTGACCTGAGTCTCAGGGAATGACTAACTTAGAAATTTGAACAAAATTTCAGGAAAATTTTTAAAGGTTGGCCTGTTGTCCTTTTTACTACTTGTTCTATAGGGGGAAAAGTAGAAGAAAGTCATGTGTCAGGCTAGAATAACTTAAGGGCTTGTTATGGGACAGTAATTTTTGTGCTACCTTGAGAAGGATTTGCATAAAGAACACCTCTCCCTCCAGAGAACATTGTTCCAGTGAGTAACACACTAATGGAGGCACACAAAAAAAATACCAAGAAACACTTCAAAAATACCAAGAAATACTTCTTTTGTGCCTCTCTATGCACTATGCATGCTGAAGTGGACTAATACCTTATTTCCACTATGCAATAATTTGTATTATTAGAACCATCACTTAATGGATCAATATGTATCAAGACATTCTAGGCATTTTCTCCACAGGAAATTTTAAACCTGGATAAGGAAGAAGAAATTTAGAGCCCTTTCTGCTACAGTCACTAGCTCAAAGATTCTTCTGTCTGTTCTAAGTGTCTGTCTCAGCCTATGAAACTGAGATTAAAAAAAAGAATCAAACCACCTAATAGTAGCAATAAACAATTAAATCTTCCCCAACACCTTTGTGTTAGAAATGGAAGACCTCTGAACCTCTCAGGTCTGTTTAGTGGTCTTTGTACTCTGCCTGTGAATGTGCACCTGTGGAGGGAGGACTCTGTAACTCATTTACAAACCACTTTTTAAAAGAAAGACCTAAAGCCACCAGAACCTCTAGAAATCCTTTACTGTCTCCTCTGGCCCTGAATGGAAGCCTCATTTAAGGACAAGGCAGGGAGAGCAGAAGGGTGTTTACTCCCCCTTCCCACATGCCTCACATGGTGACTGCAAGCCTTGCAGAAGCTTCTGCTCCTACTCAGTGGTTCATGTCCTTTGGGCTAACAACCATATCAGCACTCAGGATCTCTCAGCTCAGGACACTGCTCAGAATTATGAATTAGAGACTGTCAAAGGCCTGCATTGTCTTGTATTTCATGTGATATCAACTCAGTCAGCACAAAGCTCAATGAACCAGAAATATTTTAAGATTGCCTTGTGCTCTGGTTGGGGGTAGAATAAAAAAGGGTTATCTAACACAATCTGTCCTGATTGTATATGCATCTATATTTCTCTTCTTTCTTTCCTTCTAAATCAACAGCCACAGTTACAAACACGGCCTGTATAATAGCACTACTGCTGTGGAAACCTCATCCCAAGCAGCTTGCTGTGTTTTTTGTATTCCCTGCTCTTTGGGGCCTATCTGATGCTGTTTGGCAAACACAAACTAATGGTAAGTCCTGGTGACAATGAAATGTATTCTCTTGAGATATAAAAATCTGCATCTTTCCATCTATGAAACAATGCTGCATAAAAATTATAACGGCTTTAAGACAGCTTCTAAAAGAAATATGTTAACTCATTGGAAAGCAGAAGAAATAGAACAAGTTGGGAGTAAGAAAGCAAAATACTCATTAAACCAATTTTTCCAAGATGAAGAGAGAAGAATACTGCAGAAGATGATAACGGGTATTCAGAATAAATATTCTGGAGGAGTATAAGTATTCCAAAGAAATTTAGCAACTAAGAATAATTACACTTTTAGTCTGTCTTTTGCAATAAAGGAGAGCACTCTGGATAAAAATTAACTCAAAGCTCAGCAACAAAAGAAGAAGAAAATTGTCTGTTAGGAGTTATTGGAAAAAAAATTGTAGGAGAAAACCACAGAAAGCAACATTATGCAGCCAAGTAACTTCATATAGCTCTGATTTATTCCATTTCAAAACTCATAATCCAAGGAGATAAGGCATAAAAAAGGCAGTAAAAAGGAGTAAGAACGTGGCAGACTTCTGCTTGAAGGAAGATAAGCTAGAACTCTTTAGCCTGAACAAGAGGTAAGCATGGAAAGCAAACAGTAAGGTAATTGATTGTATGGAGAAGGTGACTTGAAATTCACTATTTCTCTTAATAACAGAACTAGTGATGCTGATAAAGTTATCAGGAAGAAGTCTTTATAGAAATCAAAATAAATAGTATTTCTTACACAATGTATAATTAAAGTATGGAATTAATTGCCAAAAATTTGAGCTGGAATTGCATCACTTCAGGGGACAGTGGTTTTTGAGACTATTAAATGGTGGTGATCCAGTGAAAATCTCCAACTCAGAACATCCCTATGTCTTTGATTGCCAGAGTCAGGGGGACTTTGCAGGGAAATATCACTGTATACTTGCCTTATTTCTTACATTCTTATCCCAGGAGTCTGTTACTGAAAGAATACCATTGGACTCCTAATCTGATGCATGAGATTTATTTTAACAATCTTTTATGTTCTGCTCTGCTATACAGTGCAATTAATTATTATTTACTGACAGTTCAGATAATGAGCTGATACAAACAGACTTCTGTAAGGGATTGTTTAAACCTATCCCTTAATGAAAACTAGAGGAAATTCTTTTATGGAGACTAAAACCAGACTCTCAAGTGCTGGAGAGGGCAAGAAAGAGCTATAGCCTGTTATGACTTGAAGCAAAATCTGCTCATGACTGACAGTCACAATCTTTTAAAATCAACTCCATAGCGTGGGTAAGTAAGGCAGTTAAATGGTCTCCCACCTGCTTCTGTATTTTACCTCTTATTTCTTGAGTACTGTTTTCCTCTCTCCCAAGTTCATACTTGGCAGATGCCATAGGAATATGCATGTGTCAGAACTAGCTCCTTTGGGCACACATCAGGTTATGTGTCTTGGCTTTCCTTCCTCTGATCCCTTTGGTTGTTTCAGGGGCTTAGAAGATTTCACCCACTGGATAAAGTGTCATGTTCCTCCTGGAGAGCCAAATGGAAAACATGGCAGTCCATTGCCTGGCACTGACAGAGATCTCCTTTCACGCAGGTGTAGAGTCCCTGCCTCTGCACCCAAGGGAGTGACCAGCCAGCATCCTTCTCTGCCCATCCAGCAACTCCAGCTCATATCCCCTAGAGGAGAGCTAGTACATACATCAGGGACACCCTCCCATCATCTCACATCCTAACCCAGAGCCTTGTGCCTTAGGTAAAAAATTTAAATCAGTGCTCTTGATGCTCAGGGTCACAGAAGGACAACAACAGTGAGGATTTGCTCTCTCTGAAGGAAAACTGTTCATTCATTTCCTGCTTCTTTGGCCACAGTCTTTCTGACTGCTCCACAAGCTTCTTCCTAACACTCTTGAGAACCATATCTTAGTCTTCCACTGGGATAAAAGACCTGTCCTTTGTCCTGCTTCTGTCTTGTCCAGAAAGCCTTGTCCTCAGATATTACACTTCTTTCAGAATCACAGAAGAGTTAGAGTTGGAAGGGACCTCTGGACTTCAGATGGTTCAACCCCCTTGCTCAAGCAGGGCCACTCAGGCACAGCCACTTACTCAGGACCATGTCCAGAGAGCTTTTGATTTTTTCCAGAGAAGGAGACTCCACACACTCTCTGGGCAACCTGTGCCAGTGCTCAGTCACCTTGACAGTAAAAAAAGTTTTCTTGATGTTCAGAGGAAAACTCTTGTATTTCAGTTTGTGCCCACCGCCTCTTGGACACCACTGAAAAGAGCCGGGCTTTGTACCCTCTCTTCTGGGATTTCCATACATTTGAGATGCCCTTGAGGACCATGTTTCCTCCATAAGGTCCCTGCACAACTGACAAAAATGGATCCGAGGCCTACATTAGGGAGAAAAGCGGTAAGGACAGAGGAGCTAAGTATTAGAGAAGGTGGCTGGGAAGTGACTCTAGTTTCCAAACCCCCAGAAGACGCAAAGATAGTGGACAATGCTTCATGCTTACTTGATGGCGAGTGAGCTCTGCAGCTATGTGACAGGATTAAGCTCTATTTACAGCACTGTATCAGATCATGTCCATTCTCATATTCCTGCAAGATACTTGTGAAAATTTCATGTTTGTGTTAGCTTGGAAAACACCCAAATATTCATTTTCTTTGCATAGTATCTTTTTTTGCATCTGTACCTTCCTCAGCTGTTTCACAGCTCCCATTTATAAAATTATACAAACTTTGCTTTGTCACATTGTCTCAGTGAAACATCAAGGGATGACATGAAACCTTAATAGAGACATATGGTGGCATTACCCCACAATGCTGCATCCCAGAATAGGCTCTTCAGTTTGACATACCCACATAGGACTAAATCTCATCTCCCCTTCAGAAGTGTTATACAGATATACATCACATGAAAAATTCCCAGCAACAAAGACTGTGAGGTGAGATAAGACCTCCAAAATAGCACTGGGGATTAAGATCTGTGGTTCTTCCTTTGCTAAGCTCCTGTGAGTCCTGCTTGGGCCTCAGTAGATTAACCAGTGAACACATAAATGTTATTGTGGCACATAAGGCATTCTGTGGCTCACTTTATGCTGCTGTGGATATTTAATGCTCGAGTACCCTCTAGAGGATATGTAGGCTCACAGTGGATGACTCGCTTCATCTTATAAGGGTTTCCTGACATATTTGTGTTCATGACACTCTCACTTATTTCTAATGAAAGCTACTTCATTTCAGAGCATGTAGTGCCCTTTCCTACCTAACTTGAGCATTGATGCTGATATTACCCATTGACAAAAATTGTACTTGCGGCATAACAATTGTGTAACACAGAACTATCAGGTGGACTGAAGTAAAACCAAGTTCTTTCCAGGCTGATTTTTGTCTTTAGAAAGGATATGAATGAGTGTAAAGAGTTTGTAAACCTGGACTCAAGTAATTTCCAGCAGTCCTGTTGTATACCCATGCCTACTAGTACCAGGGGAGCAAGTAGGAAAACAGGCAGTGGTAAAAAAGCAGGATAATTTCCATTGAAGTGAACTGTAAAATTTCAAAACTAGCAGACTCTCCACTCAGCCCAGAAGGTCCTGCTGAAGCTCATCCAGGTAATTTGCTTCAAAATAGCAAACATGTACCAGCTGAAAACCAGAATCTTTACACATAGAACTGTCATGGCATCAGCAACCTTCCTATATTAAACTTACCTCACTAATATCTTTCCAGAAGATAACACTGAGCATATCAGGAAATTAGTATGAACAACTTGTACTTGTTCATTTATTAGGCAAAACTATGAAGGACTATCATATCTACACTCCACTCAGCCAATTTAATGTACTAAGTACATTTTGTGGTGCACTTGTCCAGATTTTCCATCCTGTCTAAATGGAAACAGTTCAGTAAATGGCCTCTTACAGTCATCAGGATACAGTAAGCTTTTACATACAGATGAAGTCTCCTCCTACTTAACAAAACTGAAGGGATAGTTGAGTCTACTCAGATTTTCAGAGAACTTTGCATTCCTCTTTGCCTTTTGGCTGAATGTAGGTATTTCCAACAGATGTGTTGTTAGACAAGTGGATGAAAGAGTCAATGTTCACGATATTCTTCTCCTTCCCTCCATGCACGCCACGTCTGAGTCAGAGGAAATGCACTGTTCTTTATCACCGCTGGTGCTAGCTCAGCGCACAGAGGAAAGCAATCTCTCTCTCCCCTTCCTTGTGTGCTTCACTAGTCAGACCTGGAGGCTGGGAATCCCTCCCTGGATCCCAGTTGTGGGTGTGCCACTGAATGAACTCAGTGAACGCAACTGCATTAGGATGATCACTTGAACTGAGTCTCTATATGAAGTAAGTTTTCCAGTTGCTGCCTGGAAGTTCAGTATGCATCAAGGATATTCTACTTGCCAACCCATCCAGGAGCTGAAAATTCTAAAACCTGGTTGGTTCAGAGACACATATCTTCTCTGCATACTAAATCTGGGCCCATGTTGTCCTTAGTCAAAACCGCCTGTTCTGTGAAAGCCTGTAAGGAGTTGGTATGAGCTTCTCAACAGTTATACATGGAGACTCTACAATGTCAAGGCCATATTTGGACATCTCCTCTTTCTCTTTACTTGTTCATCAGTGCAAGAACCTTGATTTTTGTAGCTAATAGTTTGAAAAAGAAATTTCCTGCCATCTTACTTCAACAGATCCCATCTTTTCTTCCTTCCTTACACTTTTGTTCCCTTTTTCTCTGGTATTCTCTATTTTGTCATGTTTGCTCTGTTATTTCATGTGTTACAATTCACAGAAACACAACAATTTTTACTTGTATTTTTCTTTCTCTGACATTTATGAGGGAGGGTCTGTATTCCACATTGTGCTCTATTTATTCCCTTTGCAGAAAATACATGGTTGCAGACCTAATCTTCACAAGACGTTTTCTCTTCCTTTCTTCCTTCCTTCCTTCCAGCACTCTATGGCATTTTATTTGAGAAGCACAAGGAGGCTGCCTTTGCAAATTACCGTCTCTGGGAATCACTTGGATTTGTCATCGCCTTTGGTTACAGCACCAAACTGCAAGCCTACATCAAACTGTACATTTTACTGTCTGTGCTTGTGTTGTCCATGGTGATGTATGGAGCAGTGGAATACCTCGAGGCTAAGAGATCCCCTGGGATGCCTACTGCTACAAAGAAGGAAAACGGAAGACCCCACTCCCAGGAAACATGCATGTAATCCAACAGGTTCAGAGTGATGGAGGCAAAGCAAACTGGCCAGCTCCTTACAGACATGTGTCCAAGGTCATTCCAGTGTGTACTGTATCCAGAAAGATGGTAAAGGAGCACATTTCAAGGCCATTATAATGCAAATGTCTTAGGAGTAAAAATCTCCTTTGACATCTCACCTTTACAAGGGAAGATTGTCTGACTTCACCCTTTCATGAAGATGACCAACTGAATGTTTTCTCTTTTTATTTTAGTTAATAAAGTCTTAATAAATGTAAACAAGATTCCTAAAGTTCTCACATTTTTGTTTCTGTGGATAAGACGTGGTATAGCTTTACAATCAAACCACATGTGGCACGATAGGAGCAACTGAGGTTGCTCAGTTGATTGCAGACAACACACACCATTTCATGGAACCATTAATTATAAAGATTTATGTTGGTTTTATGCTGCATTCTTTAATGCCTGCTGTAAATAACATCAACCTATAGACTGGCTATATCTGCAGCTCATATCTGCGCACCACAGAATCAAGTAACCACTGAGCCCACCAACTTGTCTTAGGTGAACAGACAGCTGTGAATCTGCCCATGTCATCCCTCTGTCCCAGCACTCTATCTGTTTTTGTTTTCCTGTGTCCAACTTTTCTGTCACCACTTACAGCAACTTCATCCTAAAAGAGATGCCTTCTACAAGACAAAATACTTCAGTGATGATAACCTTCCCCCACTTTCCCATCCAGGGACATAGCTCTTTTCAAGATGAGCAACCAGGCCACGGGGAACCTAGCCATGAGGAGAGTGCAGGTAACAGTGCAAGTCACAGAGAGATAGGGAGAAAAGGAGGATGGGCCTACACTGTAATAAGTCCTTGAGACTTATATATATCCTGCAGTGGCTCATCTTATTTCAACTTCTCTTTAGTTTTATCCATATTGTTTCTAGATATGGATTTTTGTGGTTTTTTTCTGAAAACAGAAGAGTGTTACAGTACAGTTATTGTGCAGTGTCCCTGCATCTTAATGAGAGAGCAATATACAGACATCGTGTTCATTACTGGTAATTACACTATTCAGATTCTCTGTGTGAGGCAGACAGCATCAAAGGAATTGCAGACAAGCACTCTTCATGTCCAGTATGAGTGCTGCCTCTGGAAATAAATTACATATAGGTAGTTAAGTTGTTGCTTGCATGGAGAGAACACTTGAAACTACTTCCTCTCAGTTACTAACCACAGCAGGAGGGTGAGGCACCACACAGTGTGACAATAATGATGCAATTTGTGTGACAAAAATCCCCAGATTTTTAGGTCTTTTAAATAGCAGCAAACTTCATGCTACTTTGCTGTCTCTCTTATATTTCTTGTTCCCAAGCATCTGGACTCCCCTTCAGACTTCACTTGTGTTGATTCATTGCTTATCAAATGATGAGCTTTTTTCCAGGTCTCGTACAATAAAGTAAAATTCATTATGTCCTGCAGAAAAGAAGGTGGCAGGTGGGCTCCCTCACAGATGCAGCTTTCTCTTGCACCTTTGCCCTGTCAGCTCAAAGGCACGCTGTTGATCTCTCTGTTGGAAATACAAATGGCAAAACTATTGTGGCTGCAGAATCCTGACAGCCTCCTATCTGCCCAGAATGCACAGATGGATATTCTAGGCTGCTGCTGATTTTCACCCTGCCCTGCTTCCATCTCATAGAGAAACCAGCATCGTGTTTCAACACATCTCTGAATCCTCCTCTGATTCTCTTTTGCAAAGTGGTATTCAATGGCAAGTGAAGCAAAGAGGATTTTTGAGGGCAATATCATGATGAAAACCTGAATGCAATAACTTTTTATTTGTAACAACCCAACACAAAAGTCAGTATCCTGCTACGAGATGCTCTACAACCTCAGAACAAAAAGATGACCTGTACCTAGAAACTATACAGCTTTTTTTAAAATGTAGTTTCTCTTTTTTCTCCTGTGCTGAGTCTGGCTGGGATGGAGTAAATTTTCTCCATAGCAGTCCATATGGTGCTGTGTTTCAGATTTTTATAACTAAAACAGTGTTGATAACACACCAGTGTTTTGGCTATTGCTGAGTAGCATTTGCAGAACATCCAGGTTTTCTCTTTTTCTCCACTCTTCCCCCTCAGTGAGTAGATTGTAGGTGCCCAAGAAATTGGGAGATGGCACAACCAGGATGGCTGAGACAGAGTGACGAAAGGGATATTCCATGCCACATGAAGCCATGCTCAACAATAAAAGTTTGGGGCAAAGGAGCAGGAAAAAGTTGTTCTGATCTTGTTGAGGACCTCACTATCAGACATATTGAATCAGCACAGGACATAAGACATTGTGGGCTGTGGTTTGGGGAGCTGTTTTTCACTCTTGATTTTTCACAGGACTTTATGTAGTCATTTCCTGAATGACAACTCTTCCATTGCACAGGTACCATGAGGAAAAACTCTGTTACCTCAGGAATGAAAGCCACAGCTCCAGGTGGCGATGCAATGAACATACTTTTGCCTGGGACAGGATGAATATGAAGGTGCCCAGCAGTCTTGGGCACGCCTTAAATGAAAATTGCCATTTATGACGTTATTATGCATGGACAGTACACAATTATAAAACTTATATGGTTTTGTTTATTGTAAAGGCTATAGGGGTTTTGCTTCATAGTATATATAAAAAAAATTAGGCAGAAGTTCAGCTAGGAACACACATTCACTGAAATGCAAGAAAAAAAATGATAGTTGAAGTTGTTATGACATGAGACATCTGCCGTTTCATGGCCGAGGAAGACTCCACAAGCCCTGCTTCAGTCCAGCAGGCAGCGAGCAGCACAGGTCTGTCTGTGCTGAGGTCTCAACTAGCAGCAGGGTGCAGGTAGACTCACCCTTCTTCACCTCATGTGTCACTACCAGACAAGCTCTTACCTCACCCACAACAACAGTGTTCATTTTGCAGTGAAACAATAGCTTTTATCAGTCTGACTCTGAGTGTGCGAGGTTAACAAGGGCAGGTGTAGCTATCTCAATGGACACCAGCTTTGGGGTTTGAAGTGGTAGCCAGATTAATCCTGCCCCAGTCATGTGCCTGAAACCTTCAAGAGCTCTAAGCCAGGCAATGGGTAATACACCTGTCGATGCTCATCTACTGAATGCTCTGTGTTCCCTGGTGTCACAAAGGATGGCATCCTGCTCTCCTGGGGGGAAAGCCAGGCTGGATGGGGCATGAGCAACTTGGGCTAGTGGGAGGTGTCCCTACCCATGGCAGAGGGGTTGGAACTCGATAATCTTTAAGGTCCCTTCCAACCCAAACCATTCTGGTTCTGTGATTCTAAGCTCTCTGCTTCCGGGTGCTGGTTGTCAACAGCAGTACATGGGTGTTAAACTCAAGCATGATCGGAGAGAGCTGTGGCAGGTTTTGCATTGGGGAAGAATGTCTGCAAACTCACAGGTGGGTTTACTAGTTATTATGGGCTGAACACAGAGCCCCCTGGGAATGAAGGCTGGTGAAGAGATGGGCGTTCATCTGGGCACACATTTATACTTAGTAAGGTGAGTGAAATTTATCTTCATTCATTTAGACCAATGCCTAATCCTGGAGTTAATGCTTCATAATTGCACTTCAAGAGCTTCTGCTTATATGTGATATGACTTTCTTAGAAGTGAATAGGTGTTCTTTTTTAGTTCAAGTGGTTTGTTTTCTTTTCTTTGCATTTAATTATCTGGGAAATTGAAGCAGACATTTGTTATAGCTAGGTTTGGTGAGCCAATTTCCTGTAAACTGCCATTCCCTGAATGCCAGAAGTTTAATTTCATTCCCTGGATGCCAGAGGTATGAAAGATGTTCATTAATACAAGCTAATATGAACAAACCACCAAAGAAAGCTTCATTGTTTAGACATTACTAACAGCTTAATTTATGATTACTAACAGATTAATTTATGATTACCTAAATTTATTTAATTTATGGAGACTATGATGGCACAGTTTACCACACACTGGGCGCATGTTCAATCGCAGAAGCACTGCTAATTGCATTGTCCAGCAGTGCTGAAAAGACAAAGCTAACTGCAGTCTGTAAGGTTACTCATCCAAATTCTTACCACAATTATGTATCCAATTACATAATTTTTTTCTTGATTTAATAATATTTGCCCCAGGATTTGAACCAGCTACTGGAAATCTTGCTTAGTTTTGTATGGTTGGGTTTTTTAGTGTGTTGTCTTTTTGGTTTTTGGGTTGGTTGGTTGTTGTTTGCTTGTTGTTTGTTATTCTTTTTTTTCTTAGCATGTGACATAGTGCTGTTTAATAAGCAGACAGAGCAAAGAATTCCCAGGAAAGAAAGTGGAAGCAAAGATAACCATAATTTTCTGGGACCACCACATTAGATTTGTGCACAAGCTCAGCAACAAGCCCCCAGATTTCCAGGGCTGAAAAGAATGGCTGACTGCAAGAGACACAACAAGGCTACTTTCCCCTTCTTGGTATTTTATGTAAGTCCTATTACATCACGACCATACTTCAGTAACTACTTCTCTCCTGTTCCCTATAAACCCCTCACTCAAGGAAAGCTCTCACTAAGGATAATTGAACTGCACTCTGTATCTGATCTATAAGGGGATTCTCAGAATTAATCCCAGTGCAGTTTAGATCTTGCTCCCTCCCTTCCAACACAAGTTTAAACCTGAGATGGAAAGTTACTGCAGGTCTAACTGTAAAACATCACTAAATATATTAATATACATATTATTATTGGAATATAGAATTACATATTACTTTGCAATATGGAATGTCATAGTATACAGAACCTCAAATTTTGGCCACAGTCTCAGCCATTAGTGATGCCTAAAGTGTCTTTCTGATAGGAGCCTTATTCCTCACACCCTGGACCAAAGCTTGCTTCAAATCCCTTCTTTTTTAGGCAACAATTCCTTCACTACACAATGTAAGATGGTCCAGGACTATTTTTAACAGACACACACTACAGGGCAAAGAATTCCCGGGAAAGAAAGTCCTATGGTAAAGTAATCATATGCTTCCAACACCACTGCCCTGCTTCCCAGCCTTCCTGAAAAACCTCATGGACACTTCTCTATGCATTGGACAGCCATGACATAGTTACATCATATGAGAGGGCCACAAATGTGAGAGTGGAGAGAGAAACATGTTTTTTCTTCCTGAAAGACTTTTTCTTTTTTTTTTTTTCGCATTCAAGTAAAGTGATAAGAATCCTGAACTATTCTGTGACTTCTGAAACTTTTGAATTACGTTAATTTACATTTTGATAATGGTAAAGCATTTCATGTTACATTTGGGCTTTTAGTTTTAAAACTAAATTGGCATTTTAAAAACTCTTCCTGAACTATTGTCTCTTAAAAAATGAAAAGATGATATTCTGACAATTTCAAAACAAGAAAAATAAAATGAAATAAAAGCTATCAAAATATTATGTTTGTTCTCTGGAAAAAAAGTTTTCCATTTCAATAATGGCATTTTTTCCACAGAAAATTGTCCCTGACCAACTCAACTGCACATTGCTCAATGCAGTACTTACAGGTGTGACTTTTTCCCTTTGTTTCTGTAGTTGTTTGGAAGGCAGAGGTTACTCATTTTGTAGTCTAAAACTCAACCTGAAAAGAAAAAGCAAGGATGCCACTACAGTAACAGGACGTGAAGGAGTCTTGTCTAGCATACAGACCATTCACTTTGTATTTGTTTGCTTGCTACTTTCTGAGAGAAGGTGGGGGTTGGTATGTTAATGTTTTGTCAGAATGGTCCTCAGCTCACTCTTCTCTTATCCAAGACACTCTCTGCCCCAAATATGGAATCTAATCCTCAGGGACAATTAGACTGTAGGGTTTCAGCACTGTAGGTTTCCAGAAAAATAAAACTCAGAGGAACAGCAACTCTTTCAAATCTACAGATCCATGGGCCTTTTTCCTCTATGCCATCAGCCAGCTGGACAGGTCTTAATTTGAGTTTTGTGTATGTTGAACTAGCTGGGTAGGGAGGAGCACACTTCATGAACTGTCTATGTGAGAACTGCTATGTGCAATGTTAACTCAGAATGCATTTCCTACTCATAAAAATAGAGGGAGTCCCTCACCCACTTCCATTCTAGACAATGGGAAGTGATATTTCATTCAGAATCCACGTATATTTCTATGGAACATTATTTTCTTGAGAGGGAAGTGATGAGACAAGAAGGTGCAATCAATAGGCATTTTCTTACTGTCTACTGTCAGTTTTGCATTGGGCTTTATGATCTGAACCAAGAGAGTTTGCTGAGAGCAGGGCAACATACTAAGTTAGTATAATGTGCCAGTAATGCAGCAGTGCAAAGAAAGTCACCTTAAAGTAAGATGGAAGGGAAGGCAGATGACTATGATCCAAGAGAGATCTTGAAGCTGTTGGAGTTTCATGTCCATGAGAATGTTTATGACAAAATCAAGCCGTGGCTTTTAGAACTCAGCTAAAATCCAGCCTTCTGTTCAGGCTGTTCCATGGATGACACTGTGAGAGTAAAACTTTTTCACAGTATTGCTGAACTGCTGAACTACAAGCAGGTTGACGCTTGCAGGCCAAATCAAGTGGCTGGGATGGAGGCTGGCAGAAGGCGTGTGGCGTAGAACACAGCTGGTGAGAGTGCCTGGCTTATTTACTTATGAAAAAGTGACTAAATGTACTTCTGCTTCTTCTCTACAACCTGTCCTGCAGGCTGCAAGAGGATCAATTCCTAAGGTGGCTGTCCTAACTAAGAAAACTGCAAGAGCACTTCCAAGAAAAACACTGACTTCCCAGCTGCAGGAAAAAATACCGTGGCAAAAATACCCTTCCAAGCAAAAGGTGAAGCTAAAAATAAACTAATCCCAGGAGACTGGGCATTGTCCACACAAGTCTGCCCAACTCAGCTGCTGGTTACCCACACCTGACTTTTGCAACTATGAGCTAACCCTGCACGTGTTTCCTCTGATAAAGACCAGCGGCCCACACCCCTTGGTGTCTGAATGGAACTAGCTCTGTTCAGAAGTCGCAGCATATTCTAAATTTGAACAAAAATTGAGGCCAAATACTGTCTGTAGCATATTTTTGCTAATGCCAGAAAAACCTGTGAAAAGACAAAATTGGGATTTCCCAAATGTGTTCCACCTGCCAGAAGGATTCATGAAAATTTCATTGCAAATCCTCCAGGACAAAAAACATTGAGAAGTAGCTATGTGTGTTGCTACAGTTTAAGCACAATATGCAGTCACACTTAATTTGGATTCTTTTTGGGTTATTTTTGTTCTTACAGCTATGAACTATAAATGGTAGAGCCATGCTTCTGGTTAACTAAGGCAAGCAGAAGGTGGAGGAGAGAGGGTGTGAGAATCAGCCTGTGAAAAACAAAGTGGGATGTGTCAGAACTCATCTGTGAAGGACTCTCAGTTATAACATACCTGACAGAGCTTGTCATTCATGCAGGTGTTTTTCTGCCTTTTTATTTTCAAACGCCGTGTGTGCCCTTTATGCCAAAAATCCGTTTACTATTATACTATCACCTGAAAAACGTGTCTTGATAGCATGATGATCGGACATGGGCTGGTGAAATCTTTAGTAACCTCACCCTTGATTTCCCCAGAGAAGGTTTTGCCATTGATTGTGCCAGAGAGTAGCACCAGGCCCGTGCCTATGCACCACTACAGCCTCGCTGTAAGCTGGTGCTAATGAGGTGAATGTACACACGAGCACGGTGGGTGCCTACATCAGCAAGGTGTTTGCACTCAGGCATCGCTGCATGCACAGCTCTGGGGGCTGCCTTGCAGGTTCCCCATGTGTCACACAGATGCAGGACCGTGGGCCAAATTATTCCACAGTCAAAATGCTTCCTGCAAGTAGAGTCAAGTGTGCTTAATGAAGCAAGGAGCAAGCAACACGATAACAAAATTGTTACTTATTTATTTTACAATTAGGAGGGATTATTTATCCACAGAATTCTGTGATTCAGTGACAGGTTATTGAATAGTAAACAGCTATTTAAGGCTAACAGCTGTGAGCAAAGCCTGTTTTCTAATTTACTATAGAAACAAAAAGAATGTCAGCATTTTAACTGGAGAACAGGGACCTTTTGTTAAAGGAATTCTTGGGAATAAAAACAATGGTCCTTTATAAAACAGTGGTATCATATCTAGTTTCCCAGCTAAACTGAAAACACTAGCCACATTCACTTTTTTAATGATGCTTAATCGAGAAAAAACAACATAGATTCGTTTTGGTCAGTATAAGGTAACACAAACTGAAATTCTTAGTGAAATACATGGAAAAGAATGGTGTCTTGAACTCATTTTGGTTAGAGTTTTCTTTTACAAAACAAATAAAATATATTAACTATTTCAGTAGCGGAAAGCAGGAGTGTAATGAAGCAGTTAAGGGAAAACAATACAATTTAATCATTACACCAGCTGATATCAAACTGCATGGATGCTCATAGCTTCATAATTAAATTGATAAACTGAAGTATGCATATGATCAATATCAGCAATGCTTGCTCTTTTTTTGAAAGATACTCTGCAATTTGAGTGGTGATTTGTTGATTGTCTGAGACCCTCAAGCAATTCCATAATGTTGCAATTTTTGCACTTAGATGTGAGAAAGGGCCAAAGCAGCATGCTATGAGAGTGTATTTGTTGCTACAGGAATTTGAAGGGCATGAGGAGATAACTGGGTATCTCAGTCAGTGGGCAGGTAATGAGCTGAACTCTACAAGAGAAGAGTTTCAGTGAATTGAAAAAATTCACTTCACTGGACGTGTTGAAGACCAGGTTGGATGGGGCTTTGAGCAACCTGGTCTAGTGGAAGGTATCTCTGCCCATGGCAGGGGGAGTTGGAACTCGATGATCTTTAGGGTTCTTTCCAATCCAAACTATTCTGTGGTTTTCTGACAGGCAGTCTATGGGGAAGGCAGTTGAAAGCAGCATCTGATAAATTATTAATCTCTCTAAGTATCAAATGCTATCCAAAGAACCTTACAGATGGAGAGATTCACTGACCAGAAATATTTTTGCACTACTGGAAGAATAAAAGCAATAGTGGGAAAGGTTATTTCAAAGACAAAGCAACACAGAGGAAAGACTGCTGGAGGAAGAAGAAAGATCCAGAAGATCCAGATCTTTGCTCCAGAATAATCACTAGGATGGAACAAACATTACATTTTGTTTTTAAATGCATGAGGGAGAGTTCTTAGATTATGATCTTATAATTATTGAATAACTTTGGTTAGAAGGGACATCCAGACCTGTGACTATTCACTCCACTCCTGCTCTGGTTTTGGTCTAATGTCCAGCTCATGATAAGCCCTGATACACGCTGGGAAATTCTGCTCCAAAAAATCCAAACAAACTGAAAACATTAATCAGTTCCACACTTCTTGTGATGATTAACTGAGGAAATAAAAACCCTATGTAGATTTATTTTAGTCAGCATAAAGCAGCACAGAACTATTGATTCTTATTTGAATTTCTTATGCCATAGTTCTTAATTGTAGTCACTTTCACAACAAATTGTAGAAAAAGCTGGGGAAAGTGTGATCAGTACCATGAAACAAACACTTTGATATTAAGTACTGTAGGTATTTATTTTGTTTTGAATGCACAAAGAGGGTGTGACAGCATCTCCTTCAGTCTCACTCAAGAGGCATTTCATTCAGGTAAGGTTATTCCAATCTAAGCACCAGTTGCTGAGCCGAAGTAATTTCAACCCTACAGATCCATCCATTCTTTTCACAAGTTAAATCCTCCTAACAGTTCTGACCTGCCAAAAAAACTGCTTGAGCTACATATGCACAGTGCAGCCCTCTGCAGGGAGGAATCATTTCTTATCTAGGATGAGATTACCCTCCTCATCTTTGATTTGAACTCGTCCAGTGGAGTACTTGGTTTCCTGTCTGCCGTTGCAGAACACAGTTTTCACAGTGCCATCTGGGTACTCCCTCCTCCTGAACTGCGCAGTGTGAATCTCCCTTTGTCCATCACTGAATACGACGATTTTATCTCCATTCCTGAAAGAAGCAGCAATGAATGGAGTGATGAGAAAGCACTGTCTGTTATTAACCTGTCTCACAGAGCTGTCTAAAGTAACTTAATGAAATTGGAAAATAATGTCAAGTGGACAACCTCGGGATTTACATGGTATGGCATTAGAGATCTGGTCTCACAAAAAGACTTCAGTACATAGTATAATAGCTAATGGATGGTAAGATCTGAATTTTACATGACTTCATCAAGGGATCTCAAGGCATTTTGCAGGCAGAAAATCTATTTTACAACAGGATCCTTCATCTTCTCCAAAAGAGACATGTAAGAGAGTCTTGTTGCTGTTTATCTCATCTTGTGTGGAGGAATAGAGAGACAACACAGATTCACAGAATATGACTTGGAAGAGACCCACAAGGATTATCAAGTCCAGCTCTTAAGTGAATAGCCCATTCAGGGATCAAACCCACAACCCTGGTGTTATTAGCACCATGCTCTAACTGACTGACCTAATCTCAGTCCTTGCCCAGTATTAGAGGGGGAGCCAAGCACCCGGGAATAGAGCACAGGAGCCCTCATCCTGAGTGCTTTAGTACCCACGTTGCTAACACTGACAGCTGATCTCCCAACAACTCTGGCCAGTGTACATTTACATGGAACTAAATGAGGAATATTTCACAGCCATTTTGCCCGTGGTAAGTGGTCACCTATTATTCGAGGTGGAAGTGAATTTTCAGTGCCATAGTCTTGCAAAACCCTTGTTATCTTACAAATTCTTTTTCCCTTCATCTGGAAATTTCCCAGGTATTCAAAATACAGCCACATTTCTAAATGTCAGTATTGTTGTACCTGTGTCCAGTGCCTGGTTCCTATCGTTTACACAAGACTTACTTTTCTACTTTTACTACTGTGCCATCTGGGAAAAAAGTTTCCTTCAGTCCATCACTGTAGAGACATTTCACTGTGTGATCTGGGAACACAATTTCTTGTGTGCCATCAGGATAATGCTTTTCTGTGGAAAAAAAGATGTAAAAAGTCTGCCTAGTGTTCTTTCATGTCGCTTTACACAAATCTAGGTCAGGATTATTTTTGGACATTGTAGTAAGGATGGAAATTATATCCACAATACTGGTAAAAAAAATGAAAGAATCACATAATCAGATAGTAAGAATTGGAAGAGCTACATTCACATTCCATTATTATATTTGCTTTGTAGGAGGAAACTGAGCAGTGAAGTGATGGAATATACCAAAAGTGAAATGCAAAGACAATGTGAAATGGCAAGAAAATACCCAATCTGCTGGAGTCAGAATTCAGACCACACTTTCATAATAGAAATAAACCTGCACATATAGTTCACATTTATGAGCTTTTGCATACCTATCTGATTATTAGGGAACTTCAGCACCTCCAGGCCATCTGGATAAGCAATGTGAGTTGTCTGTGCATCTGCATAATAATAAATCTGGAAGGAGAGTGAGATGATAGCAGCATGTTCACAATATTTGCATAAGCAGATTCAACCATAACAATGTGCTCAAAAGTAAGCCATTTTAAAAAAGTCATTTCAAGGTCATTTTCTGTATCTGCCACCTGTAAAAGTAGCTATGTTCACATTGCTGTTCCTTCCTCTTATTCACCCTCATGGCTGTGTCTAGATGATGGCACTTTCTTCTCTGTAGAACGCAGGAGAACAGCGCGCACTTGAAAGTCACCCTCCCACCTCTTTGCTTTGGCTACCTACTCCACAAATGTATAAAAACCAATCCTTGCTTCAAATGGCTGCCCATGCCCCTTGCCTTTGTTCAGTTTCCTGCTTGGCCAGCTGTACATTTGTTCCTTCTTTGGCTGTTACCTTCATACTTTTCCACTTTTGTCTTTGTAGATGAAGCAGTTTCACTGCTCAGGGTTGTTAAACCAACACCCTTCCTCATCAGTTTCTCTCAGAATTGATAGATCAAGATAAATTATAGAAATTGCTGGAAAATCAGTTAATCATTTTATTTTCCTTGAAGAAAATGAACAGTTACACACCACCCTCTGATCTGGCATGATCTTCTTTACATCTCCATTGGAAAAGCTAATCGTTGTCATCCTTTTGTCAGCACTAATCTCCTTTTTAGTACCATCACAGAAAGTGAGGATTTGGCATCCGTCAGAAAGCACCTCTTCTACCTTCAAACACACAGAGCATACAATGTAAATTAAGTCAAAGGAAATGAGCGGCATTGCACTGCCTTCAAATTAAATTGCAGCTTGAAGGAAGTCATGCTATATCTTTGTATTTCAAAAGTTATCTCTGCAGAACAGGCATTAATTTTGCCTCATTTGGGCATAAGAGGCCAAAAGAAATTTTCTTTTCACAAGATGAACTTGTAGCACATGTTCCAGGTTCTCACCCCACCACTTTGTTTTAATGTTAAGCAAAATAAGGTGCACAGTCTTGTGGTAATAGGGAAGATAGTTGGGCTTTTTCTTGACCAACCTTAGTTAATTATTATCCAGACTCATTTCATATATGCTTGTACATCTTCCACACAAGTCACTTGAGAGATACCTTGTTCTGGATTGTGTGAACCAAAATGATTGAACTTGATATATCAACACAGATTGCTGACATGGTAGTTTAAGAACTATTTCTTTCCAATTAAACCTGTACGGACATTCAGTACTACAGAATTAATTTTGACTGCATGCATAGACCTGAAAATTTGCTTGAGACTTCTTATCAACAGCAGGCAATAATGCCATTAGTATGCTCTTCTACAAAAAATACACTAGTCAGAGAAGGCTTCATGCCCAGCATAGCCTCTGGTTAACCAGTTTTCCTGGTATTACTATAGCAGTTGGTTCTGTTCATCATATATCAAATCCCATAACTTAATACATTTGGTGAAGTCCAAAGAAGAAGACAACCAGAAGATGCATTACAGCTTTGTCAAATGGTTCCAGTCAGATTTTCCACAAAAAGGGAATATCTCCAAGCAAACAAAAAAAATCCCTTTTTCTCTCACCTTTCCATCATGATACTCTATTTTTTCCTGCACCTCTTCCTCATGCTTTCTTCTTCCTTGATGTAATGTTGATCTTCTGGATAATATTGATTTTGGAGGCTACATTACAAAAATATCAAAGTCAATGCTATATAAACAGAATTGTTTTAAAAATATGTTCATTAACTTAACTGTGCAAAAATCTTATTTACTTTCACACACAGAGGTAAGATTCCCTGCTTTCTGGTATTGCCTTGTATTTGCAATGAATTTTCATATTTTATTTGTAACTAGAAATGTTGCATATTAATTGCACTTTTCTTCAGTTTGCAAAGCAAAAGATAGCAAAACAGAAGTCCAAAACTGAGGTGATAGAATTGCATTCTGTCAAAGTTATGCAGTACGAAATAGAGAGAATAAACACAGGAACAGAGAGCAGAACTATCTCTGAGTATTGGGTTACTGATTTATGAAGAAAGGTATTTGTATTAGCTAGAATCACTCTTCCAAAACAAATTACATGGCTCTTAGCTGCTAGGTAGTGCTATCTAGGTAACTAAGGGCTGTTCTGGATGCTACAGTTCCAGTTTACCATTACCATGCGTGGTCTTTGCAGTCTGGCAGCGCAAAGGAGCCTTAAGTTAAGTGACATCTGGCAGACAAAATCCAGGGCAGTTATGAGCTAATGTTAATTACAGTTTGAAGATGTGGTGAATTTTCAATTATGGGATCCAAAGGAACAGGGAGAACTGCTCCCCACAGGGCAGTGATATGCTTCAGTAAACAGCTGTAAACACCATGCTCAAAGTTGCCAGATCCATCCCTAAATCTGTGTCTACTGTACAGCATAGGAAGTGGGAACAGAATACTTTCTTTTTCTCAATGTGTTTTATTTCTGTTCACAAATAGAAAGTATACAGTTGCTGCTCATGTAAGAACCAGAATCTTGAGTAGCTCAAACCTTTGCTTCAGCATCCAGAGAAGAAGGAGAACTGTCTGTAGATACTTTGTTGTCATATGCAGTTATGCCACTTCTCCTGTGTGTGGTCACAAAGGCCACTTTATTCTGAGTTCTTAGCATTTTTTCTGTCTTTTTAAGAGCTTCTTCCTGAGGCAAAATTAAAATATTAATTAACAACATAAATCTATTATTGCTCAACATTTGTGCAGAAATATATTGATAAAGACATCTAGACTGTTATTTGAAAGCCACTGCAATATTGTTTTAAAGACTGCACTTATATAATGAGTAAAGGCAAAAAAATAAAGCCAGGAGAGTATTGTTCCCAAATGAATGAGAGTTAGCATGCTGTTTATGAAAACTAACACTGCAGACCCACTGTAACTCTATTTTATAGAGTTACATGGCAAAATACCTCTGTTTCTTCATTGTTCTTGCACTGTGCAAAGCTGCAAGTGTCGTTGCTGTGGTTATGTGAGAGGGATGCATCTTCTGAGCTATATGAAATGGGCAAGGGTGTCCCTGTAAGAAAAATCAAAGGAAAAGGGGTCGTTGAAAGCACATGAAAATTGTCGAATCACATTTCCATATGTATCTCAGGCTTTTTAATTATGCTAACTCTTAGAGTCTTGCAATACATTGCTTCTTACACTGATAATGTTTGCTAACATCTTGTCTGTCTTCCCAAATGTGCTTTGTCCTGGACCAAAATGAAATGCAGTCCACAGCTATTCTCTCACTCTCTGAACCTCTGAGACAACAAACTCAGTGAGTAAGAAGGCAACAACATAATCTGCTCTCCCTCTCTCTTGAAAATACTTCTAAGAATCATAGGTGAGTTTTAGTGACTCACATTCTCTTTGAGTCAAGAGCTGGGGACTGGTGTCTCCAAGTCATTTGCAGACCACTCTAAGCAGGCAGGAAGTTTCCACATATCTTACCTTTTACACAGGAAGATGAGCTGGGCTCCTTAAAGCAAACACTCAGATGTGAGACAGCTCCAGGTGATTTCCTACCATTATATGTTCCTCCAGTAGGAGAGGGTTGTTGTAGAACCTGAAGAAAAATGGAGAGGCCCTGACCTACAGTCATGCTTCTCTTTAACACAGGAGCTATCAGTGATACGGCAAGAGCATGCCATCCACTTCTCCTTCCTAGAAGTTTCGCTGTCTGTCTGTGGATATTGTACAGATGTCTAAGCTTGGTTCAGACTGTTGTGGAGAAAGAAAGGAGGGTGGAAGAGCTGAAAGAACCCTCAGACAGGGCCAAGTCCCCCCATTTCCCTCATCCCTTTTCTTGGGAACTGCACTTCATTTGCTCCATGGTGGATTGCATTGCAGTAATGCTTGTACCTGGCCATGCACCTCCCTGATCCAAATCCCAACCCTGACCCATGGGATGACTTCCTGTCATGACCCCAGGCCTGTGTCATCAATATGGGCTTTGACAATTGGGATTTTGGTCTGAGCCTCCCTTCCATACCCAGCCTGCCCCCCTCCCTGGCTGGGGCTATGGGATAGGCACTGCCCTGCTGGACTCCATGAGTTGCTCCAAGTCCCTGGCCTCCCTGGGAACCACTGACCTGTGCGGTGCCCCAGTGCTTGGTGCATGTGATCACCCTTGAACTTTTTCTGAGGCAATGGGTGCAGGTTTCAAAGCATACACCCACACTCTGGCCTGCAGACGTCTAAATAGCTCAATGTAAGAACAGTCTCTAAGATAATTTCTGACAAAAAAATTTGCAGTTCCAGGGAAAGACCAAGCAGCAGCCATTGGGATCAGGATCTCAGTACAGATTCTGAATGATATCATAAAATGAAATTAAATAGACCTTGCTACTGACTTACTTTGTCTGGTTCAAAAGGTGTCAGTCTTCCCTGATGAGGGGTCCTCCTGCCAGCTGGCGTTGTTCTTCTACCAATGGTGCAGCTAGATGGTTTCTTTCCTTGATGTTCGTTTGTCACTGATCTCAAAGGATCAGCTTTTTGCACAGAGCTATTCATGCCCTAAAAGGTGTAAATACATTTATATTAAGTTAATATAAACATCTTCAAATAACATTAAAAATCCTCTTACGGTGGGTGCATCATTAAGTGGTTAAAACTTTAGGAAAATATTTAACTATGTCTGTGGGCATATGCACAGAGACGCACAAGAACACACACACATTTTATATGTAACTCCGTATTTGGGGTCTTGTTTTTCTTCCCACATTTCTCTGTGCCTGGACAATGATGCGAGTCAAGAGTAATCCAAGGGGCACAGTGTGAGGCCAACAGCTGCTGTCAGGCTCTCATCCCTCCGTCTCACCAGCGTGCCAACAGCAGGAAAGATAACTCTCCCTAGGTTATCACAGCTGAGCTGAGCCTAGTAAAATATATTGCACAACAGTTGATTGTTGCTTGCTGGATATCCACCCTTTCTATGTTTTGATCTCATACATCTCCATCAATCAAGGCTGACACAAGACTTGTAGGACCCTAAGAGAGGTGTGAGCCATAGGAGGGAAATGACAGGCAAACAGTTTCAAACAAACTATAGCAGTTATTCAGACTGGAAAGATCACAGACACTCAAAACACTCCTCCAATTTTTCATGGAGACCTTAGAGCAGAGGGCGGAGGAAACATAAAATATTCCTGCATGCTCTCCATGAAATACGTGGGATTTACAGGATTTACACAATGGCTCTCAGGCGTTCGCAGTTGCCAAGAAAATATTACATCGGTATGACAGGAAAACTGATGCTGTACTCCTGCCTAACCAAAATTAGGTACTGTACCTAATGTAGAATTGCCTGTGAGTGAGACAAAGGCATAGTCTCACTGCTCACATTGCTAAATTGTCCCAGAAATGGTAAGGGATTATATCACTGTGTATCAGAATTGATAGCAGAAGAATCTCTAGCGCATTGAGCTGATGGATGACTAGGAGTGAGCACATGACGGTAAGAAACAAAGAAACGATCAAATAAAAAAGTTGGAAATGGCACCAATAACTCTGATTTTGAAATGTCTCACACACTGAAGAGTGGCTGCTTGAGAAGATGCATGTAAGCTATTCATGTGAAGAATATATTTGCCTTTAGCTTAATTTACCCAAGACCATGAGCTATTGCTCAAGGGACGTGGGACTAGCAAAGCACAAATGGGAAGACAGCAGTGCTCCTCTGATAACAATGGTCAGCGTCTGACAGCTGTAAAATTTTTTCCACATGATCAATGAAATTTAGGAGATCTGCTGTTACTGTGGATGGTGATGTCTTATTTATATTAATAAATGACATTAAAATTTAATGTATGCTTACAAGGAAGGAGCCAAGAAAGAAATCCTATTGCAACACCAGAAAATTGTAGGATTTTAAAAGGCTAAATTTTTCCTCCAAGCATAAAATGATTCTCAGCAGGAGAGAGGCAACTGATTAGCTCTTTCAGACAAGGTTGCTAGAAGATACATAAATTAATAGAATTTATTTTTAAAAAGAATATAATTTATATTTTACATTTGGTGATATTTTCTGCAAGTAGATTCTCTGGATATGCCTGAGTTCTCCAAAGGTAATCAGATTTTCAAATACAAGTGAGTGGGCAAACTGTCAAAATATGCCTGGGACTTCAGCTTGAGACAAATGGTATAGAAGTGAGGACCTTTAAGACTATTTCTAGTAAAGAGGTATTAGCTCAGAAATTGCAGAGTGATAAAAGGAAAGAGCTCCTAATCCATCATTTCATTGCTAAATATCTCAAGAGTGAAACTGCCAAATGATTTAAAAGAACTTGAAAAGCCATTGGAGCAGTTTCACAGGTGCTCAAACCAATTTCAGCCCAGATTGCTGGAGTCCCACCCCTTTTCTTCTGTCCCCAGCCACGTTTTCCTTCCCTACTTTATGAGGCATCAGCAGCCACAGAGGGGAATTTACCTGGTTCATTGAGTAGAATCAGGAAGAAATGAACCATTTTTTTGCTGCCTGGTTAGTTTTGAGCCAGCTGGCTCACCATCTTCAGAAAGTGCCAATAGGGTCACAGCAGCTCCGATATTCACCAGCTTCAGCGAGACGCACTAACATGTGGCAGCATTTTTTCTCTTTGTGTTTCATTATAGAAAGAATGTTGCAATTATAGCTTCTGAAAAACTTACATAAGACTTGTAAACAGAAGATACTTCATGGCAAGATGGAGCCAGAGAGAAAGTAGAAGTGTTTCTATGAACACGATGAGATGTATCAGCCAATTCAGTTGAGGGAGCATCCATGCAGAACAGTGTTAGTACTCCAGCTTGTTACACATGCCATTGTAAAGGCCCCTGATTTCATTTTCTATGCATTGCGTACACTAGCATACCTATTTTTAAAGCAATAATGTCAAAGGAATCAAGACAGGCTTACACGAATCACATGTAGTCTCTGTTTTCGTTCAGAGGAACGTCATTTTAAGAGATCGTTTGAAAAATCAGAGCCAACATATCCCAGGCAACCACTGCAACTTTGCTCTGCATTTTTATGAAACTCAAGTACTAAACATTTGGACTAATCACACATGGTTCTTGATAAAGATTCTCTCAATTTGATCACTTTCATAAGCAAAGCCATCAAATTATCTCAATTTTCTTCATTGGAAATATGTGGATGACCAGTAAATGCAGCCCCTTGATACACAGGGGTTACAGGATTGGAGGAAGAAGCAGCCTCCCAAAATGCACAAGGTAGACAATTTTTTCCAATTTTCATTGAAAACAAAAAAAAATAATCACTAGATCAGCTGGTGAAAACAGGTGTATTTTAGTTATGAAGCTTGACTTCACAAAAGAACAGGTAGGCAGCTCATTCTGGATCTTTGTCATGGGAGCTAGTGAAGCAGTTTGAATAGCCATCAGTGACACTGATGCTGCTCTTGGCAAAAGCAGGGACCTCTTGACATTCCTCTAGTCCTACAGATCTATGCTATCAGGAAGGCAGTGGAGAACAGGAGGAGGTATTTTTACTGTGTCCACCTAGACCACAAGAATTCTAAAAATATGCTTTCCTGGATCTTCATGCTCAAAAATAATCAGCTACATTTTCTAGTGAGCTTTTGCTTCCCAGCTGTTAATACCTACAGTTCTTCATCAAATTGTCCCAGAAATCTCTCACTTGTCAATTCCCCTAAGTAAGGATCTCTTACTACCTTGAAATATCACAGTTTGAGTCATGCAGAGTTTGCATTCCCCCTAACAGACAAAAAACCTGAGAAAAAGCAAAAAGTACTCATGGATAAAGCAGTGAAATTCAAATGCTATGAAAGTCTGTCCACATATTCACAGACCTTCCCTGCTTCAGAGTTAGTAATTTGTCAGTAAGAACATTCATAGGCAAAGAAATAACATGCTCAAAGATCATCAAAATCCCTTTCAAGATTAGACAGCAAAATACATCTAAGATTGGAAGTAAGCACATTTCACCTTGGCTGAAACATTAAGAAATGCTATCAGTATACCTTTCAGTACAATTCCCTTCCCCTCCTCCCACTTCCACCCCTGCCATGCAAATGAATTCATCTTTTTTCACAGAAGTAATGAAAATCTATCCAGATCTGCATGTTGGGCAGGAAACTGGCAACTTGTTCTTGCTAATGAGCTGCATTCAGAATACAGGTTGTTTTCAGAGGATTCATATTAGTAAATATTAATAATTAATAAATATTAAAAATTTTGGCCCATCTGCTCATTCTTTCATATTCTGAAAGAATCGCTGATGATGTACAGTTAAAATGGACATTTTAATTGTCTCACTAAAGCACAACTCGAACTGGACAGTTCCTCACCTGCTAGGTCATGTTACAGTACAGAGATCATCCTTTGGAGTATTATAGCATTATTCTAATACTTAAAAATGTTATTATATCTTTTTCAGAGATGCAGAACATCTCTTAGATATGGGGGGTTTTTTACTTCATAAAATCATTTCTAAATGATTCAAAAAAATCTCTATCCTTAACCTGTACTGATCATTATTCAGACTTGCTTGCCAATTTTTTTGTATATATCCTCAAATTTTATTAGCTTTGACAGAAATAAGTCAGATGGTAATTATTGTTTGGCCTTCTTGGTTACAGCTGCTTAAACTCACCAATCCAAGCCAGCTTTAACTTATATATGTTATACGTGCATGTCTCCTTTGAATCCTAGAACCATAGGATATTTTAGATTTCAAAAGACTCTAAGATCATCAGTTCCAGCCATTGACCTAGAACTGTCAGGTCCACCGTTAAACCATGTCCCAAAGTGCCATATCCACACTTTTTTGAACAGTGTCAAGGATGGTGATTCCACCACTTCCCTGTTCAGCCCTTTCCAATGCCTGACAGCCCTTCTGTTGCTCACAGTTATCCCATTCACTTTGATGTGCTCCCATGCTCAATTTCTCAATTTTGGATAGAAATAGTATGATAGTTTGTTTTATCTATATCCAAAATTCAGAATTATCCAGATTCACAGGATCTGTGAGGGAAAGCATCCACCTGCTATCAAAAGAGCTCAAATGCAAAGAAAACACAAGTCACCATGTTCAGATCTACTGCTATGACATGGATTTTGGGCTTCTGTTTAATGTTCCATTTACCTGAGACTTCAATTCTAGAGTCAAATAACTGACAGCCACTCTATTCATTGTAAAGCCTTTTTGTGCCATCAGATCAGATAAAGAGCACGTCTCTCTGCCAAACCTTTTAGAGTTCACTCAGGACATCTGGGAATTGTGCCCACCAGTCTAGCTCATGCTTGTGCTGGATTCCAGTTGGACTGGATTCAATGCTGGCTAGATGGTGAAAGCCCAGATAGCGGTGACCCCAGAAGTCTGCTGTCCTCAATTTCCCCCTTCTCAAAACTGTTGCTGAAGTCACAATTTTTTATTGTGCATGGCTGTGTGCCATAGGAGGAAATTATCATTATCGCTTTTCGTATCTGGCACCATATAGAATTCGCTAAGGTTACTGTCTAGTGACTTTCAAAACACATACTGTCATGCTCACTATAGTGGAACAGTTGCCTCCCTTCTCATCTGATCTATTTTACATTTTATTTCAGTCCCTATAGAGGCACAGAGTGTGTTGGCTAATCTGTTTTCCTTTAGCCAATGGAATAGTTTCCAGTAGACAGGATGAATTTCAGAGAGACTGTACACTTGAACAAAGCACAGATTTCAACCAAATCTGAGCAAAAGTAAGAAAATGGAATATCCAAGGTGCCCATAATATGAAGCAAGAAATACAAAGACAAGAGAAAGAAAAGCATAAAGAGATATTTAGATATCTATATTCTGAGCAGTGAGATGTGCTAGAAATGTGGTAAGCTGTCTGTGGAAAAGTCATGGACACACCAGCCAGAAACAAGCAACTCACTTGACATACTGAGTTAACTTGTCACGACTTATAAGAATCTGAGTGGTTTTCCCACTGAGTTGAACCAGGAGAAGGACACTGTTACATATTGGCAAGTCAAGCCTTGAATGGCAAAATACTAGATTTATGGTTTGCCAAGGCAAGGGGATTCCCTGTAAAATCAGCCTGTGGAGTAGCAGGTGCAACAAACTCAGAGCAAACCTGAAAATAACAGACAATTCAGTTAGGTCTAGAAAAGGGGGGAAAAAAGTTTTTTCTCCTGCTACTGGAAAACCAGAAGATAATCTACAAGGCAATTTATGTAGAATGAGAGCACATGACCATGCTTATACACACTTTCATTTGCAGAAATTTTGATTCCAAAGAACATTCTCTCAAATACATATTTGAAACTGTGGAAAAGTGACTACTGCCTATAGGGATGCATACTTTACTATTCACATCTCTAAGGAAGCGTTTTTGCAAAGATGTCTTCAGCCCCACGTGAGAGGTGCTGTGGCTCTTGTGATTATCTCTCCATGAACTTTCTTCTGGTTTGGATGAAGATGCTGTCCCTCGCAGAATAGCTTCTGCAACCTAGTGGAGAATTTATTATAAATGTGTGACTTTGAGTCACAGCTAGTATAATCAAACAGCCTTCAAAGCCATCTGGCTCAAACTTAAAGCCATTTTCCTTTCATAAAAATGACTATATTTAAACACAATGAATGAAATTCCACATGTTCTGCTAGGGACTGAAAGTCCCCACTATCAGAAGAAAACTTTGTAGGTACCATCCTAGCATCTTCATATACAGCGTCCTAGTATTACTCTCACACAACAAAAATGCTCAGTGTTTTGAGTAGTAGTTCTACATCACCAAAGCAGTAGAAATAAAGCAGAAATCTGGCCAACAGCAGAAGTCAATTAGCCTTTTCTTATCCTTGCTTTTATTGGAATTTTTATGTATTTTAATTCTGTACCTATGACTAATCTTTTTTCTTTCTGACCTTTGCAATTTATGAAAGGATTAGTCATATGAGCAGATAGGTTTGGGAAAAGTAAAAATAAAGTGAAATTTAACTTCAAATTACATTTCCAATGAAACTTAAGTGTTAGGTGAAAAATCTCATGAACAAGTACATTACAATCAAATAAAGAAAAGAGACACAAAACTTCTTCAATAAAGCAAAGGACAGGTTAGTTTGTGGTTCTAAAATCTTTTAAAGATACTTTACTAGAAATTAGGTTTGAAAATTAGGGAAATGCCTAAGAGTAAATGGCTCAATTTTATCTTGTTCTAGGTTCAGCCATTTTATGGAAGTGTAGCATTCATCTCATCAGACTATACCACCTAGGAGACAATCATTTTTTCTAGTTTCCTTGACACATATAGGATGAATCTGATCCCTCAAAGTTTGTATTCTTCTCCTTTGAATACACACAGGGAAATTAAATTATTCACTCAACACAAATTCCTTTTTTTTTGTATTCTAGTCTGAACCATTTAAGTTTATCAAGACTTTCTGTCTCCTGTGCAAGAAGTGGGTAACTTTACTTTCCTTTAACACCCTTACAAGAATTTACTCAGTTATATACTAAGGGAAAAAGTAAAACCCCACAAGTACATTAAACAAGTGGAATACTGAATAAAAAAATTACAAGAGACTCTGTAAACCTACCATTAAACCATTTTGATTTCCAGAGATCAGCAAAGACATTTAAATTAGTCAGCTATGTTTTCCACCCTGGTTATCCCTCCTGCTCCATCCTAGTGTAATTCCTATTCAAGAATCCAACTTGTGCCTATGTAAGGCAAGCCTTACAGACGCACAAGTGTTTCCTTCTAGAAAGTTTACAGCATAAAATAAGAACCGAAATAATATTTAATAGAAGGTCCAACTATATTTTTTTCTAGGCTGAAGAGATGTTTTATTAAGAAGTTAAATGGCAATACATATATAAAGAGTAGAATTATTTTCAGGAGACTTTAGGTGGCTAATTTAGGCCACTGAAAGTAAATTAATTATCTAAACTCCCTCCCTAGTTAGTGGAGGGAGACATCTGACCTGACACAAGTGTCTAGGATGGGCTGGTTGTATCACCTGGTAAAGCTGCCCACCTCATGGATGAGTAAGGCTAGGTGGAAGAGGACCACACAAAAAGTGTATTTGAACATGGTTTACTACTGAGCTGACTTTTCCCCCTTCAGACTAAGCATGGCAGGAGTGGAGGAACAGTATTCGCTCATGACAGCTCCAAAGAAAAACTACTGAATTTTTCAAACAGTATTAAGCAGATAATATCTTCCAGTACCGGGGTATCTGATTTTCTGTCCATGAAATTCATAGCTTTGGAGTTTTTTTCTGCTTTCCATCTCTGATGTTCTGAAACTCTGAGCTCATCTCGAAGCTCCATATTCTGCCTGGTCAGCAACTCAACCTGGTCTCTCAGTTTGCTGTAGGCAGCACACCAGTAGGACTCAGTTCTCTTGAACTCCTCCTGCAGTCCAGCAATCTGCTGTTCTAATATCTATCAGTAAAAAAAGAAAGTGTGCCATGTCATTGCCTGCTCCGAACTAGGCATGCCCACCTTACATATCCAGAAGCAAGCATGGAGCCTTCTGTTCTGCTTAAAGGTCCACAGTACTAAGGTATGCAATAAAAAACAAATCACATTTGAAATTATTTCAACAATGAAAGAAAACCTGCCCAAACAATAAAAAAATACTGCCTTGCAAACTCCTATATTTAAAACAAACCAATTGTTACAAAATGAGCAGAGAGAAGTCCGTGCTGAGGAAAATCAGGAAATTCAAACTAATCATGCAAATAATCAGCATTAAATGTAAATGCCTTTAAGAAAAGGCAAGAATACCAGGTATATTTTAATGACAAGAATGTCAAGTAATCAGATCTTCATGTGGTGAAAAGGGCATGGGAATAGTTAGATACTTCTTACAAACAGCAGGGGATTGCAAAGACATAATTTTCAGATGAATTGAAAACGCAAGTAGTGAAACTTGGAGAAGACGTTTCCATATACATCTGTCTCCATTATTTTTGCCTTCTCCCTTCTTCCCTCACCCATGCTGATGCAAACACTGAGTCCTTTTCCTTCAGGGCACTCATGCTGGATGCTGCAAACAGAATACTGGTGGAGCTGAGCTAGAAATGTGCGATTCGTTCTGTAGTCAACCAATTGCCACATGCAACCCTTTCTCACTTTCCCTTCGCTTGTGTCTGCACACTTGTTTCCTGATCACATTCCTTTCTTAGCTGTGAGCTTCCTGCTCTGAATTTGGCACATCCTCCAGCCATTTTCAAGAAGAAGCAGACTTCAGAAGTTGGGAGTTACAGAGACAAATAACTCCAAAAGTATTTCGGTTTTGTTTTGTGGAAAATTAATGTTTTGAACCTGCACTTATTATGTTTTCCAGGTGGGAACAAAAGATTAAAACAATTCTATCAAATTTCATCTGTAGAGCTAGGCATAGTCAAGAAACACAATTGTTCCCTGGCATAAATTCTAATTTTTTTTTTCAATCCGAGGTGGAAGGAAAGCTGCTTTTAAAAATATTGTTCAGAGAGTACATTCAAAATATTTTTAATCAAAATACTAAAATAGGCTCACTGAAACATTTCCTGTTGTAAACAGGTAATTGTAAATGTTGTAAATGTTCTCTAGAGAAATATGAAACATAAAGAGAGAAAATATTCACTACGTGTATGGTTCAAAAATATGTATCTCAAAAATGTACAGATGAAAAATAAAGTATAGAAATTTTGAACAAAGTACTATGTTGCCAGTTATCATTGTTCTGAAACTTTTCTGATCATGAAATTAATTTAAATTGTCAGTTTGCTGTCAAATATATCAGTTTGTTTTAGACATCCTTTTGCAGCAGAATATTGTTTCAGACACTTCTGAGCTTTACCACTGTCTATTCTTCTATTCTATAAAAATATAGCTTTTAGCTCCCCCATCTGTTATTAGTTTCACATGGCTTACCATCTTTTCTCTGCTTATCACTGATTCTTTTAGAAAATTGCCCCTTAAGTCATATTACATCTAACTCTTTTTAATAGGGATAATGGCCACAGATAATCAAAGATGACTTTATCACTAAGAAGTCTGAAATAGAGGATTCAAACAGATAGAATCCCCTAAAGGAACTTAGAAGAAACCATAATATATTACTCGGGAATGTTATTAGGCAGGTGAGAGTGTTAGACACAGAGCTAGATATCACAAAAATACCTCAAAGCCAAAGATCAGGATAGTTTAAAGGAAACAATAATAACAAATACTCAGCACAGGGATGAGAATAGAGAATGGTGGCCATTAACTGTGTTGAACTTGGCACAATGAGTCCTAATAATAACAAGTAGGAAAGTCCACTATGCAGGAGTTGCAAATTTTTCAAGAGTCAGCTCAGCTGAGCAAAACAGTACATAGAAGTATGAGGAACATGGGAACATTTTAACTTCCTTAAAAAATGGTAGGCACAACCTAATTTTGTTTCTTAGACAAAAAAAAAGGATATTTAAAACACAAATCAAAGCAGTTTCTTATTAAAATTAAAATCTTCACTGTATATCTAACTGTCCTAAAGAAGTGGCATGAATAATTTGCCATGTGTGGCAAATGGGAATATTCAGGTGAAAACAAAGGGTGTCTGTATGGAAGGATATTATTTGATGAGAACTGCATATTTATTCTGGAGAAGACAGCTTACTTGCATTTCTTCTGATTTCACTTGTTCTCCAGTGACTCTGTCTGCTCCTTTGAACTTGCTCTGGGCAATTTTTTCTTTCTGCAGTGAGTGAGCTTGATGTCTACGGTATTCTAAAGGGTGAGTCAACTCCTGGCTCCTGACAGTCTTGAGCTGGTCTGTTCGTGTTCTGTTCATAAGGTAAACAAAGAGTATGAAATTGGCATATGAGACTGTAATGAAGGACTGTCTTCAGATGTACGTTCTCTGGGCATGATCTTTGGAGGGCTTGGGCATGTCCCTCATATCCTGATATCACTGGAAGCAGCAACCAGTTATCAGCCCTTGTCAAAATTAAGGTAATTCCTCCATGGGAACACTCATGTATGCATTCAGCTGCAAAATTTATTCTATTAGCAGCTGGAAACAATTCTAATTGAAATTTTTGACAATATAATGACCGTGAGCTTAGAGGCTTTTAAGCACGTTTTGTGTTCAGATAGCTAAATTAGGGCAGACCTGCAGAAGGCACAGCTTGTTACCTGTCAGTGTATCTGTGAAGCCCTGCAATCATGCAAGGCTGGGGACTGAGCTGTATTTTCACCAGCCCAATCATTACTACAAATCAGATTACCCATGGACCCGAATGAAATGGGATAAAGTATTCACTTTCCACAGGTAAATATGCTCCAAGAGTTAAATGAGGGTGTTCAGAAGAGATTTTGCCTTTGAAATCAATGTCTCCGGACATGACTGATCTGGAAATGCACTTAACACTCAGAAGAGTACAAATCCTTACATATCCTCAAATAGAGTTTATTTATATGGCTAGAATCTAATGTCCTAGTTTATTTTTAATCTGACATGAAATTATTTGTTAGCTTCCTGCTAACAAATAAAAAGTGAGCTTCCAGCTCCCTTTATGACCTACAGCCACCATCTCTCCTTCACTATTACTAGAAAAGCAACATGAACTGCAGGAGGCAGCCATGACCTCATGTTTCCCTCTCAGTAATGGGGTTTAGCACCTCAGGAGCAAAATGTGGAAGTTCTCACAGAGACTAACAGAAAAACAAACCCCCTATATCCTTCTGTTCTTTATAATTCATTACCTAATTTTATCGTTGTTGTTGTTTTCTATTCTAAATAAGCTTGGCTAATATTCTGGTTAAAAGCATGCTAGAGAAAGCCTTAGTAATCAATATAAGTGATAATTCTCCTCAAAATAATCAAATTGAACGAACAAATAGAGCCCCTGTGTGATTGTGTCCAGTCTACCACTCCTCCATATCCAGACCAGTTACTCTGAAATACAATGCACTACAACAAAAGCAAGATCCAAGATCCATGTGTAACATTTTCCACTGAAGACTGAACAAAACTGTGTTAAGTCAAGGCTAGAAAACAGACCCTACCCTGAGGAAACACAATAACCAAGGATACCAGGAGCACTTACAATACTTCTTTGGAGCTGCTGGCAAACAGTTCATAACCCAGCTATAAATTACAAATACGAGCCAGGTGCAGAACACAGATAGAAAATACATTAAAAGAGGCTGTGCACTTTGCACAAATGGAAATTCTTGCTTGCATGCCAGGCACACATCTGCATGAGGCAAATTGAGGCAGAGCTGTCTATGAGGCAAAAACATACACGAAGCAAAAGTCTTTTTTCCAAGAAAAGGTTTTTCAGCAAGATGCAGGTGGGAATAAATAAACCAACCATCAACACGTTGGCTGCTGCTGTTGGTTCAGAAAGTGTGCAGATTCCATACTGAAAGGGAATTGTGCATTTAAAATGGCAAACAAACTGCCCTTGTTGAAGGAGCAAGCAAATAACCATCAGAGAATCCTCTGGCTCATGCCAAGTGCCAGCAGAACTACCTCGGTTCTGCAAGGGTGGAGCCACAGGCTGATGCCTTGAACACTGTCCAGGCTCTGTTAGGCACCAGATACACACAACACGCTACATCCCAACTGGGTTTACCTTCTCGCTTAAATTATTTGTGCCTGGAAAAGTCTGAAAACAAAGTGCTGGGAAACAAAAGAATGAATAGATTTGGACAGGTTCGGGCATGTCATGCTGCTCTGAAAAGGATTTTCATTGCTTCCAATGAGCACAAGTTGTCATGTGGCGCAAGTGAGCTGCTATCAATGGGCAGGCATCTTGTGTTCCTAAAAAGATGCTACTGATTTAAAAATGCAAAGCAGATTCTCGGATTGCATAAATTAGCATAGGGCCAACACGGCTGGGGAGGATAAGGTGCCTTTTGCAATTAGTTTTAGCTCATAAGTTAGAAAAAGTGAGTGACAAGATGTACACCTTATGCTGGGTAGGTATTCTTAGATAAACATCTGTGTGGAAATGCTAGGGGCTACTATGGCTAATGACATGAATAAATCCATGGCAAGCTCTTTTAAAAATATACATTATTATGAAAAAGTCAAAGTAATTGCATCTGTAAGGCAGTACTGTCAGCAGGCAGAGAATACAGTGCTGGCAGAATTTGGCACTGCAGTAATTCTGCAGTACATCACTCCATAGTCAAAATTTACACCAGTAAAAGCAAAAGCAGCACCTAATTTCATTAGTAGTTTCATGAACTGCCAAATCTCACAAATACTCACATCTGGAATACCTGTTATGATAACCCAGAGATCAGAGATCCAAAAAGGATCTTTAATGAAACCATTTATTTTTAAGACAGTGAAAACCTTTTGCTGGAAGTCAGCTATAGGAGAAAATTGTACAACCCACTAAATGCAAAATAACCTTCTGCACTATTCCCATGGTCTTTGAAATGAAGAGGAATGGACAAGTAGATCTGAAAAATAATTTCTTACTTTGCATTATATATCAAGATCAATAAACTATGTTGATTTTGCACCAGTTAAGAACTAGGTTTGAAATGCAAAGAGGGAAAGAATCTCTCCTGTGTTTAGAGTAAACGGCACCTACTAATTTCTAACAGATTTCATCACATTAAAAATTCTTATTTGATTTGATTTGATTGTAAGCAAGCTCAATTTTTATTAGAGGCATTTGCATAGCCTACAATTAATTATAATTGTGAAGGCACTTCCATTACAATAGTTCCAAAATTATTTATTGCAGGGATTTTGTGTTAAGAAAATATATTTCTTCTATGTAGATGTAAACAAAAAACAAACAAAACTAAAGCTTTTACAGCATTTAATAATTACAAATTACAAAAGCAACTGTCTTGAATTTCAACTTCTTAATTTATATGGTATCAAATACATCCTCAGTCTGGTCTAAAGATTAGTATTCCTGAAATAAGAATGCTGTTGGCATTATGTATGCTTTGCACTTTTTATTAACCTCAGAAATATGTGCTACCCTGACATGAATGTGAGAAGTTTATCCTTTACTCTATCAGCAGCCTGATCATATAAAAAAAAAATTAGCCTGAACTCTTACTGAGTTCTTTCACTGTAATCCAAAGATATTCAGCAAATTATGAGAAGCATTTGGTGCTACTCAGCTTTAGACTCAAACTGCATCAGTGTTTTAAGAGCTGGCCTCCTTCAGTGACATGCTTTACTTCAAATCTAGATAGCTAAATAAGTGTTTCAGTTCAGCAACAACACAAATGCCCCTGGAAAGAAGTTAGCTGGTAAGTAAGAATTTAGCAGCCTGATTTTAAGGATTCTAAAGGAAAAATTTTCCTCACTGCACACACAAATCTGTTTCTTGTGTATACAGATTTACCTGCAAAAATGCATTGCTTCCTCATGTTCTTCTTTCACCACAGTCAATGAAGGGGTTCTTCTGTGGTGTACGTCAATCCCTAATCCTCTGCTAAGGATGTTCTGAGTTTCCTCTGGACAGGTATCTATGATAATACACAGAACTTGGTGAACATTTATGAACCCTCGCTATGTATTTAAACTGCAGACTGAATAAGTGCAGTAAGCTTTACTGCTTAATTTATCAAAATGAATTAATGTATTTTGCCTAATTATGCAAGTATTCCATTCCCAGAACAGGTCTTAGTAGTGCAATCCAAGCCCTACAAATCAAGTAAGTGAAAGAGATTTGGGGCTATATTAGTGTCAGTAGCTGAATTCCTTTTTAGGAATGTGAATGCCATGTGATGGCATGGCATGAATGTAACTTCCAGAGGCCTCAGGAACCTTTTTTTAACAGCAGTCTGACATGGAGTAGAGTGTGCTTAGTAGATTGTGACAGAGCAATTGAGAGCCATCAGAAGTGAGTATTTCTGCCCTGGTGATTACTGCAGACAGGAAAACTTATTTTGACTGATCTTACATAAAGAGAAAACCGATGGTTTGGGATAAGGAGTCAATGTGTGGGAAGTCCTTCAGTGGAAATCAAGAAAAGTCAAGAACCTGTTTAACAAAAAGGACTAAAGCCTGCTGAAGCAGGATACCATTTCATTTCCAGAAGTAAGGTCACTGGGCCAAAAGACAAGAAACAGTGATTGACCAAAGAGCTGGGACCACATTGAGGAAAAACTGAGTGAAGATGTTCTTGGGAAATTTTAATTTGCCACTGATCTGAAGCTGTCTGTGTCTTAGGAGAAAAACATGTACATTTGAGACACTAATTTGCCCACTTTTTAAAAAGTCACATATGTTATCTCTGGGGAATTTGAATAGAAAATGTGAACATGTCACTGTCAAGGGGTGAGTCATACCTAAGGTAGAGGGAATTCTATCCCTGACTTCAGAGATTCATTGAATATCGCAGCCATCTCATGGGATCAAAAGTCTGCACCTAAAAGCACACCTCAAAAAACAGACTTAGGAAGAATGACTAGTGATGATGGAGAACCAAGAAAAACAAGGGGCTTGCAGAGGTATCTCTTCCCTCTTCTCTGTTTTTTCCAGTTTAGGTCTGAGAAATACTGACAGGGATGGGCATATAGCTAGGGAGCACAGGCAGAATGAGTCATAAATCCAAGACAAAAGAATTTTTCCCAATGAAAAATAAATGTAAATCAACACTTGGGTAGCTCTTACCTGATGTGGCTGCAAACAGTTTTTTCTGTAGTTCCTCCACTTCAGGGCTTTCTTTAATCTTGAAAGCAGGAATCTCATGAGCCACTCTTGAAGATGGCCAATCTAGGCTTTTAACATTACTAGCCCTGTTCCCGTTCTTTGACTCAAGCTCATGCTCTCTCCTTTTCAATCTTGTGAGATGAAATAGGGACTGCCGAAAAGAAGAGCGAGCCTTGCTCCCTTTCAGACCGACAGCTCCAGTACTAGAATCACTGCTGCTTGTGCTGCAGGAGAGATCTTGTTGACCTGAAATTGCTTGAGTATCTTTTTTTCTTGGTGGCAATCCGCTATATTTCCTAAGGGAGATTTTTTCTGTTCCACTGGGTTCATCGCTAGCATAATCACCATCAGAAAGATCCAAATGCCTGTCAGTGTGATCCACTCCCTGAGGCACATTCTGGGAGGGATATTGAGCATGGTGAGATTTGGGGTCATCATCACTTTTTGGGGGTAAGCAGTTTGACTCACAGGAGAAAGATGCAACTTGCCATGTCGAGGCAACTGTTCTCTTCCTTTGCCACTCTTGCTGCAAGGCTGGGGATGAGCTTCCCTTCTCCACAGCCTCAGGTGAGCTACATGTAATTTTTATTATCTTATCATTGGCCATCTTAAGCCCAGTATGGACTTGCCTTTTGCTTTCTGAGTTCTGGCTCTCCACAACAACTTCCTGTGGGCATACCTGAACCCACTTCTGACCCTGTGTGAATGCAGGACCTGCACTCCACTCTGCTTCCTTGATGTGATCTGTATCTAAACCCTGGCGTGGATAGTGCCTTTGTTGGACTTCCAAGGGGGTTTTTGCCCCCTCTATGAGATGACCCTTCAGAGGCTGATCCACCCTACATAGGTCCTTTTGCAGAGTACCCTCCACAGCTCTTCCAGCAGTTTTGCCTGCTTTTCCTAAAGGATCCATGTAATGAGTCCCTATTTCCTCGCCCACTGCCAAGTTTGTGACTGTCACTGTTTTGAGACATGGTTGCAGGATTTCAGGCCATCTTCTCTGTGGTGTGTCACCTAGATTTTCCTTTGAGTCTTCATCTCCCCCAATCACTTCTTTTTCTTCTGCACTTTGCTCAACTACTTTTGTTTCACAGTCAGTCTTAACCTTTATCTCCCTCTCAGCTAAAGTACAGTCTGCCTTTTTTTCATGTGTATCCATCCGCATGGAGCTACTGACCTGAAGATTTAACTGAGAGCATTCCCCTGGCTGTAGTATGCCTCTGTTCACTTGGCCAGACTGGGAGACATGACCCCAGAAATTCAAACCAGCTCTTCTGGAATGCTTGGTGTCCTCTTTTAAAGGCCTCTGTTTAATTTTTTTGAGCCTTGCCATGCCCTCTCTTCGTTTCAGAAAAACCTTTTGAGGTGTTATTTTTGGTTTGCCCTGGAAAAAATAGAAATTAAATCCTGACAATCACAGACTGAGAATCATTCTGCAGAAAGGAAGATATTTACAATAACTGAAAAAACTAAGACATCAGAAGTCTTAAAGACACTGGGTATGGATAACTGAGTACATAAGAAACAGGCCTGAGGCTACAGGGAAGGTGCAAGAATTTTTGGAAGCAATCGCTATGTGATGCCTCCATTCATTCACTCATTAGTAGAGTCAAAGTGTTAAAATGGTGCCGAATGTCTATATGATAGAAGATGAGAAAAGTTCTATCTTGCTTTGTTTTCAGGGGAAGTTCAAGTAGTTTTTATATGTGACACAGAAATGTATAACTGCACCAGTTTGAGATGTTATTTTACCAGGGAGACACAGCGAAAATTTCTGAGTGATGAAACGTGCATCTTCCAAGTCACCAAGCTGAACTAAATGCTGAGTCTGACACCTAGAGGTGTCAGGCATGAGCTCGTCTCAAACTGTACCCATGGCAAAAAGCAGAACACTCTCACTGTACTTGGCCCTTGTTCAAAACCTGTATTTGGAAATGCCCCCATTCTCACAGTGGTGGCATATGAGAGACCATTTATTGTGGAACAAACAGAAACTATCTTGATTTAACTAAGTGTCTTGAGACCTGGGCACAAACTATGACCCAGAAAATAGGTGGAAACAGAGGAATCCAGTGGGAAATAGTGGGGGAATAGTGACTGAATAATACACCCCTTTTTTTTTCACTTTGGGGAAAAGTCTTCCAATATCCCATGAAAGAACAGTGGGAAAATGTGCTACCATGCAATGAGACCAAACAGATCCTATGCAATATCTATATCCGTGAGAATTTGTGTAAAACAAAGTGAATGCATCGATAGCAACAGTACCTGTTGCTCCTTCTGCTGTTTTTCTATGAGATGATAGTCTGCTGTAAATTGTTCTTCAACAAATTTTTCAAAAGTCTTCTGTGTAATACTGATTGCTGGTGTGATTTGCCTAGGCAGGGAACAAGAAGGTACTTATTCGTAATATTCTCTCGTTAGCTTTCTTTTGATAATTTGTATGGAGCTGACATGGAGTTTAGAACCGTAAATGGTCTCTGCAATTCTTTTAAAATGTGGACCATGTTAGTAAAATCTCCCTATTTTGCAAATCCAACTCTCACTTTAAAACATCCTGTCTAGACCAAGCATTAATTATACTTTCTGCAAGCAACATTTTTTGGCTGGTAACAGTCTGTCTTTAGAAATAGAAAATAGTCAAAAGGAAAAATATTTCAGTCATTTTCTGCAGACTAGAGCTGATGACAATCACAAAGAACTCACTATCTCTCTGAGAGTGGCTTGAATTAGATGGTGAAGAGTGATAGAGTAGAAAAAAATAATGTCTATTATGTTGTAGAGGGCCAAATTGAAAGCTGGTCAAAATGAAGCTTAATACAGCATACACAAACATATCTTATTTCAAAGGAAATGTGCTTGAGCCTAAATTTAGTCACTTATTGATAATTTCTACTACGTATTAAAAAATTCTAGGATTAATAGAAGCGCTGGTTGTGCAGCACATCACTGTCCTTCCTACACCCCATCTCTACCCAGCACCACTGTACCATGGATAATCTTTTAATTTGTCAGTCTGTCTCTGTTATCACACCATGACCTAACTGTATTAGATTTGGAGGGAAAACTCTTGCTGAAGAGGACTCACCATTAGACAATACTCATTTCAGCAAGGCTTGCTTCAAACCAAGTACAGCCTGGTGCCATAGTGAAAATGTCACGAAGAGCTGGAGAACATTCTGTGCTTTAGTTTCATCCAGCTCATGATAAGACCACAATGTGAAGCAAAGCACAACAAGTAGGGGTGACCGGGAGACAGACTTCAGAAGCTCACTGCTGATCCAAAATGCATACACAGGCAGGGCCACTTGACAGACATGCATATGGTGCTGCCACGTCTTCCCAGCCTTCTGTTCTGGGGGTCCCTGTCTTCCTTCTCTGTCCAACTCCCACACGGTTAACACATTAAAATATTCATGACACTTGCTCTCAGTCTTTGCTTTCCTAGAAATTTGCTGCTTCTTATTTTACTTGATGGAAGGCTCAGTGTGCCAAACACCTGCTGCTTCTATCTGCATTGGCTGAGGAAAGGTAACAACTCTATGAGCATTTCTTCCATCACCAGTGCCAGCCCACTCATTCCTGCCTGTTGTGACCACCCCCACAGTGTCCTGGTACAGTTCATTTTGCAGCACAGTGATGAACCAGATCAGAAAAATGATCCAAGTTAAGCATTACATTTCTCCTCTCTGCAGATAATTTTAACAAGGATTACTTCGCTGCCCTGTTCAATATATAGGCATATAAAAATTGGTCTTGGCACAGCTGAAGAGGCAGAGAAAGGATAGGAATGAATGAGCTACCATCACAAACTGATGGCCACTGCAGAAGTGATGGCATATCAATAGATTTTTTCTGTCCCTGCCAAGTTTTGCTTTACTTCTATACTTTGAAGATCACAGTTACAAAACCAGTTCATTTATATTGGCTAGACCAGCATCCCATTATACAGAAGTAGATCAACTGCCAGGCCATAGACCTGCCCAGTTTCTGCCCATGCACACCTGCCACTCTCAAGCAAAGGAAAGAGCCATGGTGTTGCACATATAACACAAACAGTGTGTATACAATCAAGGAAAACATATGTTTAAGCTTGACTGACTGACTAAGATAATTTCTCACCTGGCTTCTATATTTCCACTCTTCATCTTCCCCTCTATGCCAAAGTGAGATGAAGAAATCTCCTCCTTTAGTTGTTCTCTTTGTTCTTCTTTAGCAGCAGAAAAAGTTTCAGAGAAACTCCTTTCTTTTAATCGAAACAGGAAAAACGTCAATGTAAACCAAGTCTTTACAGAATTATTAAAAGAAAAATAAATATCCTAAAATAATTAGAAATGCCTGTATTTTCAACAGCATACACAAGGTTTTGATTTTTGAAAACACTTCACAGAATACAGTTGAATTAAGTAGGTAGAAGGATGCAACCTGTGGAAAAAAAGAGGCTTCTGATCCTCAAATCTAGAGCTGGAATCATGGAAAGGACAAAAGGTAAGATGTATGTTCCCTGCCTCTAGAGATTTAGAGTGCTTGCTTAATATGTTCACCACAGAACACGGCAGTGAAGGCACTGCTAGACAGTATTGAACTACTTGTATGTCTATAATTATGTGACTTGCAAGCCAGTTTGTCTAACAGTTCAGTAAGCAGTATTTGTACGCGAAGAGTTTCTAACCAGACATTTTCTATTCTATTTCACAAAATTGCAGATGTGTGCATCTTCCTATTAAAGCTTACTGCCTTTTTCACCAAAAGAAAGCAGCTTCTACTTCAATTAATTTTTCTTCTGAGTGTCAGCTAGCGGTGAGTTGCTCTTTTAGGTCAAGTTAGGGCTGACATCTGCAGCAAAAAGCCTTTACTTGCTCATTCATACTACACACTGTTGCTGAAGCAGGAATTATATGGCTCACTTCATCATGTAAATACAGCCAGTGCTATTGAAGTCCTCTGCAACATACTGGAAGGACTTTCTGGTCCAACAACAGGAATACAAAAGTTCATATTCATCCCTCAGTCTTTCCCAGCTACACACCAAATATCTCCAAACATCTCCAGTCCCACGGCAGACAAACATTGCTGTTTCTGCAACTTTCCCGCCTGCCTTGCACCAGAATATGGCTGAGGAGGCAGAGGTGACACAGTAAGTTGACATCAGCAAGAGATGCAGAACCCACACGTCCCTTCTCAGAGGTCTCACATGTGGGGCTATGCTGCCTCAGAATGCTTTAATAGGAGAGGTGACCAAGCTCTTTAATTTTCAACTAGTGCTTCCCAGTGCAAGGCAAGAACAACGTGTCCAAGGAGCTGTGTAATTCACCTTTCTTTTCTTTTCTGTTCTCTTCTTGAGCATCTTGTCTGGAAAGGTTTTTTGTGGGGCTCTCTGTAGGCTGAAGCAACGGCTCAGTGCTTATCCCTTTAAATAAGAACGTGAAATGTTAAGCAAACCGTTGATATGCTCATATTTATGTTTCCAGCAATAAAAACCCAGACTCATCACAACAGTCAGAAAAGTGTCAGCTAGCCCAGTCCTCAAGTGCAAATTCAACTGAAGCATATTTTGAAGACAGCTGCACTGACCAGATCCAGTCAGAAGTTACCCTGATGTTGAGGCCTCTGCACTTTCAAGCCTTATTTTTACACAAGAGGCAGATTGAAGTCAGCACTGCTTTCAATAAAAAGCAGTCATACCTCCTCCCTGTCCTAGTGTGTTCTTGCTGTCAGATTCTTGCTGTCCAGTCTTATTTAACTTGTTTATCAGCAAATTGGATGAAGGGATAGGGAGTACCCTAAGCAAGTTTGCTGATGATACAAAACTGAGAGGACTGGCTGATACCCCTGAAGGTTCTGCTGCCATTCTGTAGGACCTTGATAGGCTGGAGAGCTGGAAGGAGTGAAACTTTATGAGGTTCAACAAAGACAAGTGCAGGGTCCTGCACATGGGGAGGAATAACCCCAAGTACTAGCACAGACTGGAGGCTGACCACTTAGAGAGCTGCTCTGCTGGGGAGGACTGGGAGTATTGGTGGACGACAAACTGACCATGAGCCAGCAGTGCTCTTGTGGCCGGGAGCAACAATGAGATCCTGGGGTGCACTGGGAAGAGTGTGGCCAGCAGGTTGAGGGAGATGATCCTCCCTCTCTACTCAGCCCTAGCGAGGCCACGTCTGGGGTATTGTGTTCAATTCTGGTCCACACAGTTTAAGAAAGACAAAAACCTATGGGGGAGGGTCCAGTGGAGGGCCACAAAGATGATGAAGGATCTGAAGCATCTCTCTTATCAGGAGACACTGCAGGAGCTGGGCCTGTTTAGTCTGGAGAAGACTGAGAGGGAACCTCATAAATACATACAAGTATCTCAAACGCAGGTGCCTAGAGGATGGTGCCAGACTCTTCCGAGGTGTCCAGAGTCAGGACAGGGAATAATGGACATAAACACAAGAAGTTCTACCTTAACACTTCTTTAGACTGAGGGTGGCAGAGCACTGGAACGAGCTGCCCAGGGAGGTCGTGGGTTCTCCCTCTCTGGAGACATTCAAAACCCACCTGGACAGGTTCCTGTGTGATCTGCTCAAGGTGACCCTGCCTTGTCAGGGCAGTTGAAGTAGATGATCTCCAAAGGTCCCTTCCAACCCTAACTGTTCTGTCAGTGATTCACCCACCCGCAGACTATCCCTCAATCCCCCTCATTTGTACTGTCAGAAGCATTTCTGAAGATCTGCTGTAAACTTCACTGGGTGATGGATCCAAGTTCAGTGTAAACCAGCAAGAAAATAATAGTTCCAGGGACACGAAGGAGACCAGACTCTTAAAGTGAGAGTACTTGTCCTGAGCTAGCTTGAAGATTATGAAATTAAAATTTCAATTGTACTATGGGAGTGGCTCAGTCAGGTCTCACTATAGAAGTTCAAAGGAATCCAGGATGCATGTCTGGATTACATTTACACTCTCTTCCCTTTTAAGTGTTTATTCCTACTTTTTTTTTGCTCCTCTTCCTCCCATTTTGAAATCAACTTTTGATTTCTTGCAAATTGCTCTTTTATTCTTTCTTACCCTTTGGTATCTTCCCACAGAAGACAAGGCTGGCAAAGTGTAGCCAAGAGAAGATGCCAAGTAGCACCTTACATTGTTCTAACTCTCAGCGATGCAACTCTAGATCAGTGTGAAAAAAACCAAGATTGTTGACAGAGAGCAGGCCTTAGCTACAGAAATATGTTCTCACACCTTTGGAAGCTGTAGCCACATCCTATTTCTTATGCTTCTTCCCCTAAATACAACATATTCCCTACTTCATATAATTTAGCTTTTGCAATTTAATGACTTCCTTCTCCATTTATATCTAGAAGGTGCAACTTCTCTCAGTATGAGAGGCAGGAAGACTGTGATTCAAGAAGTAAAAAAAAAATCAAGTTTACAATGCTTTAAAAGCTTTCATTACAAGCAACCATAAAAACAAAACACCTTCCCCTGACCTGTAATAAAATCAGTTAGAATAACTAGCAAAGGCAAAAATTCACAGGAGTTGCACAATTGGCTTAAGTTTAGATTTCCAGCACTTTTTGCCCACCTGAATCTGAAAGCTGCACGTGTTCTCCTGAGATTTCTGAACTGCTCTCATTTGGCATGGACTCCGGGGATCTACTTTGCCAAGCAGAGCACATTGCCAAGGGAGATGTCTGTGAGAATTCCAGGCTCTCAGCTCGGGAAGAATTTTGTGATGGGAACTGGACAGGGATGAAAGAAGCCGGAAAGCATGGAAGGGGTGGCATCGTGGCTGCTAGGTGAGAAGGTATCCCAGGAGAAACAGAAAAGCCGAAAAATAATCACCAGAGAAGAAAAATTAGAGACGCTTAAGACAAATATTTTTGCATTGAACTAGAAATCTCTTGCTAAACTGGTACGACATGAAAACAATATTGCTTTTATGTTTCCTGATGGTTGCATGTTCAGAATGAAATAATCAAATTCTTTTTCTACTTGCTAAGCAGATGGTGTTTTCCAGCAATCCCACTGTCATAAGAAACTCTTCAAGGAGTTGTATCATGCTGTTAGGAACAGGCTGCACTATTAAAGGCAAGTATCTATTAACAGAAGCATGGTGTGTTGACTTTCTTCCTCTTCTTTTATCCATGCAAAGCTGGAACTTTCATATATAGGTACAGAAGAGAAAGGATATTTCAGCTTCTCTGTAATTTTTGCCACTATACTATAATTTTCTATACTACCATTCAAGACTACTTCAAAGAAGTCTATGCAGGAGGTCTTTTATTAAACATGAAAGTTCTCCTGAAATTTTAGTATACAGGAGAGGAAAGAAGTGTTTTCAGAAGTTTACAGCTTTTGGGTGCAATATTTGTAAAGAAGTGAGTATTTTAGCCCAACTGCCAGAGAAGGAGCCCCCAGCCACTGAAAACAACTATCAAACCTTCTCTTTCTTTAAAGAACTGCTGTATTTTGCTGCTGGAGTGCAAGCAGCAAGAGGTGTAAGTGCCACAGTGTGAGGAGAGATTCCCTGAGTACCTGGGTTGTAAAGTGCGATGATTTTCTGCTGTTCAGCCACCAGCCTTTGCAGTTGCTCCATCTGCTGCTTCATCAGCTGGTCCTGCTGCCCTGGAGCCTGAAAATATCAGGAAGATACAGTATCAGACTACACTTTAGCGTGGTTTTTAATCAGAAATTCACTGTATCTGAGCTTTGGGGGTAGGCGTTCCTTAAAGTGTGTATTACTTTGAATAAAGAATTTTAACATTTATATTTAAAACTCTTTTGGCATGTTAGAACTCAAAGCGTACACTGGCATTGATGAAAAGGAGCTTTCAAAAGTCAATAGCCACGGACCAGAGATGCAAATAGTAGGAAATATAAGCATGATCTGAAACTAGGGGTGAAAGGGTAGAAAAATGATTCTGTCTCTGACTAAATTGCTGTCACTATTTCCACAGCCCTTCTGCAGGCCAGGTACTCCCCACAGGTACACACCTATCCAACTTGCCTTGATTTTCTGAGTTTCACAGTTTATATCTGACTCCTTCTTTAAGTCATCTGTTTCTTCTGTCCTGTCCACTGAGAAGAACTACCAGAGATCACTAGTGAAAGTGATAGGTCTTTTTTTTCTCTTTTATTTATTTATTGTGAATTACCAGATCTGTCCCAGAGCTAAAACTTACAACATAAAGACAGTGTCATATTGCTGCTGTGTCAGGAGCTTCCCAGCAGTCTACCTGTAAGCACAATTTTCACTCTACTGTCTCTCTCTCTGTATTATTCGAGAACACCACGTAACAAAGCAAAGCCCAATGCCACTTTTTCTTCACCAGGCTCTAGAAGCAGAGTTCGAGTAATTCACATAGTCAAATGGCAGAAGGCACCAAAGAACAAAGATTGCCTAAGACCCAGTATCAGATTTTATGACCAGCTGTTTATAGTTTACAATATCACAGGATACATTCTGGTCATTAAACTTAATGATCTGGTTTACATCATCCGAGAACAGAAATAGCAGACTCCTGGGACTCACAAGAAATTATCTTCAACTGCAGCCTTACTTACATTATTACTTTCCCAACAACCAAGGAATAACAAATTTTCTGCCCCTATATTTAAAGTACTACACTCTTCCTTGGAATAAAAAATGTTAAAATAATGATAGACCTCTGGTGGAGAGAGGATTGAGAACTGCCAGCATAGATACGTGCTAAGTAATAAATTCAACTGTGTTGGAAACATAAGAGTTTCTTTTAAATATACAACTAAGACACTGTATTGTTTACTGTTTTATGAGAAGCAGATTGATCATTCAGTGGAAGAGATACTGTGGAGCTACTTCTGTGCACCACTTTGTCAAAACTAAGAAGAGGAGGAAGTCAGAAATGGAAAAAAATGTATAAAAAGAACATGGAGCATGAGAAGAGGACTGATTAAAATACAAATGAAAAAAGAATATGAACGTGCCCCGCAACCATTACAGACACAAGAGTGTGGAGCCAGAACATGCAAACCTTTCCACTAGAGGGAGGGAGGTAGCAATAACTATCAAAGAAGAGGAATAAGAGCAAGAATGTTTAATTGTCTCTTGTGAAAAGCACTTTATTGCATGGATGCATTAGAGCAACAGCATCAGATGCAGGGTTATGATGCACTTCCCAGTCTTGACAGTAAATCTGCCTACCTATATACGGACATGAAAGATACTGACCTTTTCTATCTGGACAGATTGGACCAATATCAGGAATACACAATGTGTAGTTAAAAACTCAGTGATTATTTAAAGCAAACCAACCTGCTCCATGGTTTTGTATGTGGTAGCACAATGGTTCATCTCTGAGGCAGGGAGGAAAGGAATGAACATTTCCAAGGTCTCACTAGCATCATGAATTTCAGCCTGGTTTACATTGGAAGTCAACTTCTGAGGCAAAAAATCAGAGTTGGTTGAATAAGATAATTGCTTTGGATGCTGAAAAGCTTGGTTGTGGCTCTGGTTATCTGTTGAAACATTACTGTTGGTTATCAGACCACTGGCTTCTGAACTAAGTGAAAGTGAACAGCTCTTGCTGCAGGACTCACTCATATTGTCAACCCAGCCTGGGTATAAAGAAGGCACGACCTTCTTGGTTGTACTGGAAGATGGTACCATGCTTGTCAGATCACTGACAGTCTGCTCTGATGGACGGTCTTCCTCCTTAAAAGTGTCTGCTTCTATGCCCTCCTTTCCGAAATCCACATTAGGGAAGTGTGACAAAAACCACCATGAACAAATGTGTCATGCTGATGTAGTAAAATGCTGTGGTTTATTTTCTGTCTTTTCTTTTTTTTTTTTTATCCAAGAGAGATTTTTTTTAGCACTGTCTGAATGCAGAGTATCTTCAGAATTCAGAAACTGTAAAACATATACTTTTATGTATTATTATATATGTAAAAGAATATGTAAATATACATATACATACATATAAAATGCTGTTAGGATACATGCAATACAAAACCCCTATAAAATCCTTTACATTCAGAGAAAGTGTTTCATGATCAAAGATGACTGCAGAAAGCAGATAATGAAGATAACAGAAGGAAAAAGGAGGAAACTGATGTTATGTGGAAAAAACCAAACAAACAAACAAAAACATCACTAGAAAACTGACTGATGTTTAAGTAGCTCAAAAGGATGTTTATTTCAAAAAGCTAGAATAATACTGCTACACTACTAGCTTGCATCCCTTCTCCCTGGGACCAGCAAGCCTGAGACAGCTGGGAAAACACAAACAGTTTGCTTCTCCTCTTTTAGCTACTTGGCTCCAGCTGTTCCAGGGCAGGGGCCAGGCTTTTGTTACTTACCTTAAAAAATTGGGGTGGAGGTATCTATTTCAGCAGATGAAGCTGGTGAGCATCCCCATCTTGATTCAAAGGCATTTTATTTCCATTCTTTGAGAAATGTGGAGTCTCCAAGAACTTCACTCGCAAGAAAATTATTTAATGCCGTCTTCCTACCCTAATGTAATTGGTTTGCTTAAGATGTTTACACACTCTACCAGCTTCGTTACCTGCTTTAACAGATCCATCATGTGTAGCTAGGAAACATTATGTTGTTTGCAACCTTAAAATCCCCTTAGAGTCATATACAGTTCCACTGGAAACACTTTGGAAATCTAAAAATCTAAACCAACAGAAGTCAAGACAGTCTGGGCAGATGCTTGTGCACTAAAATAAGAACCCTGCAGAATGGATCTGAAATCAGAGTGAAAAATAAAATGGAAGCAGGTGTAGTGAAGACAAAAGTATGGACAGGGACAGGACAGAAAGAAGGGACTAAGGAAACACATTTAAAGAAGTAAAGCCCATGACCCTATATTGCAATTCCCCCCAAAGGTTAAGAAGAAACACCAAATTCCCGAGTTTTTCCTGTTCCTCTGCTGTCAGTGGGAGTATTGGTTGTATCCTAGTATTGCACTGGATATGACAATTTGCTTCCACAGATCCCCACTTCAGGTCAAACTCAACTGGAGCTAAAAGTTTGAACCAGATGGTGATTTTTCTGAATGCAAGACTGTACACAAGTTGGTTGTGATTTTGGGGGAAAATTTTGGTGATTGTTTTGTTTCGGGTATTTTTACTTTTTTTTTAAATATAGGGAACAATACATACAGAAAAAAACACTGAACTGTTCATAGGTTACAAGTTCAAATGCTGAGCAGTTGTCAGCTGCCAGCTTAAAGGTTATGGTCTGTAATAAGGTACAAATACAAAGCCTGTTGGTGGCTTGTCCCACTGTTGTCATATTTTGTACCAGGTGCATGGAGACTCCATGTCCTTGTCATGCTTTCTCCAAAATATAAATGAAGGAAATACAATCTCAAGACTTAAGAATGGTGGGATCTGGAAAGAGGGAACATTTGCTGAGAGTATCTCTCAACAAATACTTTGCTTTAGGCACCTCAGGTAAGGCATGATGAAGAACTGGATTTTGTGAGGCAGCTTTCTTGACATCATCATCAAGGAAAAATATTCTTGGCATTGATAACAAGGTGTCTGAGTGGCAAATGTGACGGTGTCAGCTTTTATCCCAGCAAAAACAAAAGAAATTCCAGTAACTGTCCATCATCATTTACCTTCTTAATCCGTTTAATATATTTTAAGTTCAGGAAAGCAGGAGATGTATTCTTAACGCATGAGGTTTCATACCTAAGATATTGTTCAGGCTGGTAACTGCCTAGGCTGGTAGCTGACTTTAATTTGCATAAGAAACTGAACACTAAAGCTTGCTCTATCGTGAACCTTTTCAATGTTTGCTTTCTCGTGGCTGTTGGTTACCAGGCAATTAGTGAACAAACAGAAGTTCTCACCTAAAGCTCTGACCCCTGCAGTTCTTCCTGGTCTGCACCTCTCAGTCAAAATCACATGAAGCCACTCCTGCTCCTGGCTGTGCAGTAGTTTCCCAGTAAATACGGCCAAATAAGTCAGAACTGCTCCCTGTGAGGCAGAAGTACCTTTGCCAGCAGCAATAAACAAGGAATAGTGGTACAAGCTGATGATTGCCTTGTGAAGTGTTTGTGGGGAGTCCCTGCTTTAACAGAATTTTTTTCATTTAAAAACTATCACAAAGAGCAACATGTTTTATCTGAGGCAGTTGCCTAATAAATATTAGACAAAGTAAATAACTGAAATACTTTACACTTTCACAGGCCTTCTAACCAGGTAATTTTAAAATGCTTGATGTGTTAACTCAATGCGTTAACAAAGTCAGTATGTCTATTTATGCCTGATCTTTTAACACTGCTAAAACCTCACAAATTCCCCTGAAAAAAAGTGTATGAGTCTAACTGAAAGCCTTGACACTTTTAATTGGGTCCCCAAAAACAGCATTAGGAGGTTAACCATATGTACCAAGGCCTGCAGACCTCAGTGGAAGCCTCACAGCCAGACTCATAGCCCTGCAAAAGAATTGCCAGTGATAGGGGCACCCAGGGGAACCTCCTTCCCATTCCACTCTCTGAAAGACTTTTGGGAGAAGAATTTTCCTAAACCCTGAAATAGTTGCGTAAGTTTCTCCCTACTGGAGATAGCAATGGGAAGTTATTATTTGTAAGTTGCTCTTTTGCTTTCCAAAATCATATTATTAACAGTAAAGCAGCAGCCAGAAACTTAAGGCATATGATAAACAGAACAAGGAAACATAAATGAGTGGTGACAATTTTCTTTTAAGTAGCCCAGAATATAAAATATTCAACAAGCATTGAAGTGGTGGACTTAGCCTGCACTCGCTGCATTCTCCAAAATCTGATAAATGATTTATCATTCTTTATCTTCATTGCTCTGACACTCAGCAGTCCAGGCCCAGATCTTGACCCTTCTCTGTTGAAAATCAGAGCCCTAAAACAAAATTACACTTTATTTTATCCTCTACTTATGCAAATAAGTATGCAGCAACTTAATGGGTTATATTGGCCTTCTGTAAACATGAACACACATGGGTTGTTGGAGCAAGTCCAGAGAAGGTGATCACAGGGCTGGAGCACCTCTGCTGTGAAGACTGGCAGGGATGGGGCTGTTCAGCCTGGAGAAGACTCCTTCCAGTACCTTGAGGGAGCCTGCATGAGAGCTGGAGAGGAACAAGGGCACATAGTGACAGGACAAGGGGGAATTAAGCTAAAAGTGTTGAAAAGGTTTTGATTAGATATTAGGAAGAAATGATTTACTTTTAAATAGTGTATGCTGTGGGATATGTCTAAACTGATACGAAGAAAAATACCATACAAAACCACAAAAATTCCATTAAATATTTTCTTTTTATACTACTGAATAATTTCCAAAAATTCTTATCTAGCCAATTGTTTTTATAGAGAAAAGCAGAACTATCAGTAATACCAGAGCAATATCTAACGCTTCACACCTCACAGTGATTTAAGCAAAAAGCAAGACTGGTATCAACTAAACAAAATAGAGTTCTGAATAGTTCCTAGGATTAATTAAATTTATGATTTAATTATAATCAAGTATTTTTTCATAAGAAATGTGCTGACAAATACATTTAGAAGGTTTATTTGTTGATCATGCTTTTTAAAGTTATTAATGGGTTTTTGATATGTTTATATTTGTTTGTTTTTCATTATACTTTAAGAATCAGTTTTCTTATACAATATGTAATTGTTTGATGACATAATAGGAAATCACATATTTATTAAGGTGAGGAACACAGCCATTTATTTGTATGAAGCTGTTACTTGCTCCATGTGACCACAGTGGCTGGTGCATTTGAAAGCTACTATTTGATGACTGATAAAATTCACTACTGTGATACTGTGATCACTGACATCAAAGAGTGGCAAATTATTTCTAATCTGTGGCCAGTTCTGCACATGTTTTTTGTCTCAATATTTGCTAGTGGAACATCCATCATGCCACTGAAGTCAAGAGGAGCAGCACTGCAGCCCTTCCTATGCAGTGGAGTGACACTATTCCTCACTCCCAGCTGAGAGCAGCTTGGCTTAACTTGGCCCCCTGCAACATTTCTCTGCAAAGTGTGAACACCTTAACATTAGTGCTCTTAACATTTTTTATTCTTTCTCCAGGTGGATGGCAGGTCTTCTCCTGGCAGAATGCTGCCAGCTGCTTAACTAGCAAGCTGGAGTCTTTAGAAGTAGCCACAATGTAGGGCATAGGCTCATTTTTCTCTTTTTTTTTTAATCTCTCCTTTTCACTCAGGTGTCGGCAGCATGGACACCTGTCTGCCCCAGACAGCCTGCCCTGCATCGTGGAAGCACATAACAGTTGTGTGACCTCCAAACTCAGCTTTATGGTACTTCTGGCTTTTTGGATAAGCAGTTTCAGACTGAGCTCATGACTTCCCCAGCTGCAACAGCACAGCTTGAGGGCTTGCTCTTCCTGAATGAGTAACTTGTTACTGTGATTTGTTTACTAGTTTTGAGTGCACACTACTAACAACTTAGTAACAGTATCCACAATGCAGTGTAATAATTCAGTTGACATGAGCTACTCTCATTTAAGCACCACTCATCTACTGTCTACCATTTAGAATACTCCAGGGTGCTTGAATTACATATAACTTATCTTGGCCTCTGTAAAAGCTCCCGTGGAGAGATTTCTGTTGCCTTGCATGTTGCCCATTCAAGATTCACCACAGCAGAATTATTGTGACAATGGGAAACTTCCAAATCAGTTTGGTTTGGAACTTCATTTTTTCTCATTTCTACACCGTGCCTCCATTAAATGTAGGACAGTTTAGCTACCTGTTAAAGTTAAATATGATCAATATTCTGAAAATGAAACTCATAGCAGTCTTCTCTCCCTCAGTGCCTTTCACCTGCAACAAAAAACTAGACTAGAATTGAAAGCAAATGTGGAAGGGAGCCCCAAATTACGTGAAGCTAAACAAGATCAGTCAGCATGTCCTAGTAAAGGTTTCTCTGGAAATGAAAAAGCACCCTACATTTTTTCCTATGGTTTCCTGTTTTATATATGCTACATTTCTCTCACTGCCCATTTCTTATCCAGGCTTCTGATACCAACCCCTTGTCCCAGAGTGCAGCAGTGGCTGAGCTGCCACATCCTCAGTATCCATGAGACTAACATGGTGAGATGGTAGCAATCCTCTGGTATCCAAATACATTCACATTCAAGAAGAAAATATAATGCGGGCTAATATAATGGGAGTACAACTCAGTCCCAAATCACCTGAAGTCTACCCTGCTGTACACTTAGTCAGCGGCTGCCTAGCAGAGGAAGTGATCCTAAAGTGATCTGCAAAGCAAATAAATATGAAACAGCAAGATGCTTAGGACTTCTGACAAAAAACTTCTAACAAGAAATTTAAGGAAGATAAAAGCTGGATGAAAATGATACCGGGAAGCTCACAAACTTTAGGAAGGACTAAACAAGTCTATAAATATATACATAATAGATAAATATATATATATAAAATATATACCATATACACATAAAGATACTTCTTGGTTACACAGAGTTTATGAAGAAGCTATCAGTACCACGTACAAACAAATCTGGAGAGAAAGCTGTACATATAGAGACACTTGCCTCTGTAGTGGACTGCCACAAGGCCAGTGCAATTCTTTTCAGTAGTTCTGCTTAATCCCTGGCAATAAAGTATACGTGGAATTTTCTGGGTGGAACTAGGATCAATTTACACCTATTGGCCAGCGCAGCAAAACCAGTAAGTCCCTAAGACAAAACAAGTAAGCATTGTTAATTGAGTATAAGCAGGAACGTTGGACCAGCTGACCCACTGTGGTCCCTTCCATCCTTTCCCATTTTGTGACTCTGTAATAATTTAACCCCAAAAGAGAATAGTAATTAAAAGCAGCTTGAGAATGGATTTCAAATTTCCTCCCCTATTGTTAATTTCTATAAATTAACCCTAAACAGAAGAGGAATTCACCAAAGAGCTCCCAGCAAATGAGCCTGAAATGGACCTGTGATGTTTTGTCCCTTTTATTATACTTTGCTGTGTCTTAGAAGAACAGAAATTTATAGGTAAAGTGAAAAAGGGATGGAGATTTAATTGTCTAGAGACACTACTATCTGCTACGAATAAAAAAATATTTCTGCTAACTGGAAAATCTGACAGAGAAAACTCAAGCAACTGGTAGTGTGTGCTGATATAACTGGGTACAGATTCTCTGTTACACAAAGACAACTCCAGCCCACAATGAAAAAAGATCTGACTTGGGGAAAAAGTAAAACATGTGACTGCACTGTGCTCTGTGATGCTTCTCTTCAGTCACGATGTAAAGAAACTTTGATTACATCTACAAATAACAACTATTTAACGTCTGAAATACCTGTGCATCCTTTCAATGTAAAATGACAAACCCTAAACTAGTACAGATAGGACATTACGCTTTCAGACGCTTTGTATGTGTTGTAACCACTAGAGGGAAATCTTGCACCAGTCTGAGTGAGCAAATAAACTAAAATCGAAGCACACAGATGATTTTTAAAAATGCAACAAAGAAAATAATTTTAGGCCTAAAAGAAACGTGTGCTCTCTGAAGAAATCTTAAGAGATTCTTAGGAAAGTAGCAGTGTCTCACAGGTTATGATATTAGATGCTAATTTCAAGTTTGTACTCAATGAACAGTGGTACTTTTGTATATCTACTGGCTACTAAATGCAAAATGAATCCTGAGTTTGGGATGAGTTTAGGGCTAAAAAGCCCAAACAGTTTCCAGATACATCCAAGCCTCCACACTTGCGCCAAGAAGACAGCAACAAAGATTTTGCAGACAGTTTTTAAATTGGAGCACTTTTCTGTTTCTGAACTAGGGGATACCACAAAATTGACTCAGTCTGTTTTATACCGTGGCATCTACTATTCCATCTTGAGTGAAGCTCACCTTGAGTGAAGTTCCCAAGAAGAGTGCTTTGCTAGTGCATCTACACTGGCCCTAACAGACAACAACAGCAATAATGTGGGTACAGCTCACACTAACAAAACTGACTTTCTGCCACTTACCACTAACCCCTACTTCCTTGTAAGACGGATTTCCAGTATTACTTTGACAGCTGGACCTTTGGTTCTTAATTAGGTAAAGATATTTTAGAAACCCACCCTAACGTACTTTTGGACACAATTCATCTGCATAGGCTTAATGGGTTCCTGCAGAGTTGTATCGTTATTACAAAAACCAATTTGTACCTTTACAAAAATAAGAAGAAAGAACAGAAAAAGTGAAGAGGAATTAGATCCTCTAGTCCAAGCAATAAATCCATCTTAAAACCATGATTTCCATGGCTTTCTTCAGTAACACATTTTAAAGTCAATTACAAATCAACAGATATTTATAGAAAACTTGAGAGGGATGAAACTTGTTAAGAGCACAACAGCAACTAGAAATAATTTTTAATGAATCCCACCTCATGCAGCCTAAGACAAGAACAGGAGTTTAATGAAAACAAGGTAGAAAATGTTTCCTGCATTGACAAGTCTGTTAAAAAAACCCCCTGTTTTCATGAAAATCTCAGAGCACACAATGCTTTCAGTAACAAACACTGTGTTCATGCCAAATTAACTCCTACATAAAAAATACACCATATTCTTCAGTCTCTGTTTTCACTATTAGTATGTCTGCTGATACTGTTCTTTCTTATAAGCAGTTGTTTTTGAAATGTAAACCCAACATACATATCCACTGGTCTGACAATACCAGAGGCTGCAAAAAGCTTCTGAACACAGTACTATTTTTACCAGTATTGTTATGAGCTGGATCCGGTTTGAATCTGAAGCAGAAAAATAAATACAAAGCTATTACAATTTTCTATTACAATCTTATGAGACGGATTGTTAAAATACGTCATAGTTCACCTGAAATACATTAATAAGACTCTTTCAACTTTCATAAATAAGTCTCTCTTAAAAATCAACCTAACATAAACAGACATAATTCATGCATTCTCCCCAACAGCACATCTTCTGTATCTTAGTATTATTTTTTCTCTTCCATTCTGTATTTCTGTAATTGAATACAGTACCTAGAAATTTTTTTATAAAAACATTCTTGATACTAGCAAAAAATAATAACAAATTACATGGACTAGAAGCAAAACTTAGTCTGATAACAACCTACAAGAAATTCATAGGTTTAAATCTGAACAGCAAAAAGATGAGTAAAGAAAACCAAAGATAGCAATTAGAATTCTAGTAGTAACTACTTTAATGGCTCCATATTTCTGTAAAATTTTTTCAGAAATGGGACCACAAATCGTAATAAAAACAATAGCTGGATGATCTAATCCAGGATAAGAAACAAACAAAAAATATCACCAATTTTTTGGCAATTAGATGGCTTTTTACATTATAATTCCTAACCAGAATAGATAGGACTAAGCACAAATTCTTTGGAAACAATACTAACAGGTTTTGTACTGAAGCATCATGGCTGTCTGTGGTTGGCATAAATACAGATCACATATTTTCTATTTTGAAAAAGTCTTTTAGTACCATGTTCAGCCACTGCTTCTTATGGAAGAAGATGTGTGTTCTCTACTTCCCCTAATCCTCAGTGAATCACAAATTTATAAACTAATTCTAGTTGTTACAGACTAAATACATTAAATCCGTATTATACGTATTATTACATTAATTTGTATTAACTAAAATAAATGTCTGGGAATTATAAAGCTACACTAAAATGAAATGAATAAGAGTTTCCAAAACTTTTGGTAGAAGAATATGAATTTGACTTGTTTAGCTCAGCCTAATAGATACAGACCAAATTGATAATGCAATAATTCAATATATGTTTCTAACAAAAAGGCCGTAAAAATAAATGAAAGATGAAGATTTCATCAGAAACAGGAATGGTGCACCAGGATTTACAGTTGGGTTACATGATACCATCAATTCGAAGAAAACTGACTATGGATATCAGCTAGAAATTTGTACAGGCAATCGGTTTTTCAGCTTGTGCAGAAAGTGACCCTGGCTTGGTGGATAAGAATTTTTACCATCAAAATAGCTTTTTAATTACTAGGGTGTGTTTTCTAGAGTAAATAAAACTTTTCAGCTCAGGTTAGGCAATGGAGTTCATTCAACCAAAAATGAAGAAATTGTTTTAAGGAACTTATCGTAAAAGGAACTGAACTGTGCTCCAAGTGGCCAAGAGAACAACAATCTGCTTAGTGGTCACATCATTACCACCAGTCTTGTGTCATTCATCCACAGTAGAGGAGGTGTCATTTAATTTCCTCTTCAGCCTAAAGGACTGCAGAAGAGAAATAAGATCTACTTGTGTAGGAAAATTTGAGGGAAAAATTTTCACCTTTCTTTTTAACTGTACTTTGCGTAGATTGTTTCAAAGAGGGTACGAGCTCTTAACTCACAAGGGGTGACAGAGGATTGGTACACCCTGTCATAGGAGGCGGTTGGAGGGAATACCCTGATTACTTGGAAGCAGCATACAAAAGTAGATTAGGAACCACTTTCAGTGGTTTTGTGAAATCATTTCCTTGGCTTTTATTATAGTATCTGAAAACTAACCGGAAATGTCAAAACATTTTAGATGCTTTGTGAGACAAACTGTTTTGACATTTTGAAACTGTTATCATTTTCACTTAATCTGAAAATCTTTTTCCAATTGTGTCCAAATTTTTAAAGCTTCAAGTACCATCTCTTGCTACTTCTGTAGAAAGAAAATTTCCCTAGAATTTCCACAATTGTAAATAACAAGATAGCCCTACAAAGATCCAAAGCAGAGTTATATCTGTTATGAACTTAACCATTATTAATAACCTTCCATAACAAGATGTTCTTCTCTAGACTGTTTTTTCAAGTCACCCTTCAGTTTCCATTCTCCATCTCCAAATGTTATCTACCTTGGCATATTATTTTCATTTTCTTTCCTTTGCCTTTCCTTGCTAGAAGCAAAGGCACAGGTGACTTTGATCTTATCTGTCCACTTTGACTCTCTTGCAGGATCAGCAGTTCATAGTGATCACTCTTCTAAGAAATTTAATATATAATTAGAAGCAACACAACATGATATATAAATATCAGTGTGTGAAGAAAATTTATTGTGGGGAGATGAAAAATAAATCAGGTACATTTTCATGATCGTAGATGTCAGAAAATAGACTTATCTTTGGACTGTCTGCACTGAGGTATTATGCCTTTATTTAACAGTGTGCACTGATGACCTATGTCCTTCTCAACTGCTAGAACAGGAAGCATCAAGCAGAGCCACCATGGACCAACCTAAAGCAGAATGGAACCTGCTAACAAGAGAGACCTTGTAGGTGCAGCCAATACCACAACCCTGGCCCAGTCCCCAGCTGGAGGAAGATACGAATCGGCTTCTCAAAGCTTATCAGCCACATCTTTGTGTAAGACATGATGCAACACTGCATATATCCTTCTCTCTTTAAATATGGTGGGAAACAAGAACCTGTGCAAAACCAAGTCTTTCCAAAAATCCGAGATGGAATACATGCAGCAAAAAAGAAAATCCTACCACGTTTGTCGCACACAGCTACAACAACAAGGAGAAAATCATAATAAAATTCGGTATGTGTAATAAGCTTTGAAATGTTGTTCTATAAGCCTTAAAAGGAACACCAAGTTCCCAAGCTCCTCTAAATCTGTGCTCTTTTCATACCCTGAACTACCAACATCAGCCCCAGCTCATGAGTTGGTTCTGCTGGTATGGCCACCAAAGGAATGACAGAATATCTAAGGGCCCATCAGACACATCCACTGGCCAGCCTGCCACTATGGCCATCTGTTTCTGGACATTGAGCAGAGTAATCCTACTCTTCCACTGCTGAACTGCTCTTTCTCTTTTACCGTATGGTAAATTTCACAAAAAATGTCCGGAAGGTGTTACAGCTAAGTTAAATTTCTGTCTACCCACCCTTCCATCATGTAGTTACCCTCAAAATGTGCACAAGAAAGCGAGCATCCCACTGGCTGGAGCTGCAGTTCTCCCTGCACAGCAGCCCCTTGGAAGTTGTATCGGATTTGTGTGGTCAGGTTTTGGTAGTGGTGGAGCTATAACGGTGGCTTCTCTGTGAAACTGCTAAAAGCTTCTCCCACGTCCAAGAGAGCCAATGTCACCCATCTCCTCCAAGATGGACCCACTTCAGGCCAAGACTGAGACGATCAGCCATGATAATGATGCTACATAGAAAAAAAAGTTATTGTACAGAAGTAATTGCAGAGAAAGCAGGAGTGAGAATATGTGAGAGAACCAACACTGTGGACACCATGGCCAGCAAAGAAGGAGGGAGAGAAGGTGCTCCAGGCACCAGAGATATTTGGAGCTCCTGATGAAGACCATGGTGAGGCAGGCTGTCCCCCTGCACCCTGCAGATATCCACAGGGGTCAGAGATCCACCTGCAGCCCCTGGAGGAGCCCCACACGAGAGCAGGTGCATGCTTGAAAGAAGGTTGTGACTTTGTGACTCTGTGGGAAGCTCACACTGGAGCAGGCTCCTGGCAGGACCTGTGGCCCTGTGGAGCCCATGCTACCAGGTTTCCTGGCAGGACTTGTGACCTCACAGGGAACCCGCACTGGAGAAGCCTTTTCTTGAAGAACTGTAAGCCATAGAACAGGGCCCACACTGGAGCAGTTTGTGAAGAACTGCAGCCCATGGAAAGAACTCATGCTGAAGAAATTCATGGAAGATTGTCTTCTGTGTGAGGGACTCCAGCTAAGCCAGGGGAAGGATTCCTCTTCCTGAGGAGGAAGAGGTGGCAGAAACAGCACATGATGAACTGACTGTAACCCTCCCTGTCTCTCCGCTAGCTGTGGGGAAGGAGGTGAACAATCAGGAACAAAGTTATGTCTGGGAAGCAGGGATAGGTGGGGGATAAGGTATTTTTAAGATCTGTCATACTTTTCATTATCCTACTTTGATTTTGACTGGTAAATAAATTCAAATAACTTCCCCAAGTACCATGAAAGCAATCAGTGAGTGATGTCTTCCTGCCCTTATATTAACTCATGAGATTTTCATTATATTTTCTCTCCCTTGTCCACTGGAGGAGGGCAGTGATAGAGAGGCTTTGGCAGACACTTGGCAGCCAGACATGTTAAAGCATCACAGGAATCCACCCTGTCCTTCACTCCCATCTTTCCTAGGGACAGAGCACTCATTTGTGGTAATCAAGATTTTGGCTGCATCTCAAGCAGGACTTTCAGCAAGGCCTTGGCACCAACACAATTCATGTTCCAAGTGCTGTTTTAGTCCCACATGTATACCATATTCCTCTTCCCTCAGCAGGACTTCTCTCCCACATGCATTGGGGAGCAGCTGGGTACATTTTCTACACTTCAGTGTTATTTCCAGTGAACATTTTATCCTCACAAAATCCAGCAGCTGAGAAGCTGTGCTGATCCTGCCTGAGGCAGCTGTCCCACACCACAGCTTCCAGCATGCCTGGGTCCCTTACAGTTATGAGGGGCTAGCGACCTGTGAGCGCCCAGGCTGACCCCTCTATCTGGGGAAGGTCCTGGACTGCAAGACCCCGCTTTGTTCTCTTTCTCTGCCCTCACCCCTGAGGGAGGATGCTCTTTCAGCCAGGAACCACTTCAGAAAGGCTGTGGCACATTTTCCCTGCCCTCTCCTGGGATCTGTCGGCAAGTCACTGCTGGTGGGACAGTGACGGCACCAGGTCAGTGACTGCCCCGTGGCTGCTGTCTTGTCCCTGAGCCCCGTTGGGGCAGCGTTTGGGTTGTTTAGTGGCTGAAGGCCAATGCAAGCATGGCACGGGGCACCAGGAGGTGGGGGATACACTTTGGAGCCTTGGGAGGTTCTGCCCAAGAGCCACTGCAGCTGCTTCAGCTGTGAACTTCCTGCCCTGGGGCTCACTCCCTCAGGGAACCTCCAATGGACAGACTGTTCAGATATGAGAGATTTTGCACTGAATAAGAAAATGTTTCATGGCAATACATGTAGCAAGGAACTCTTGGATCTGAGGGGATTTTTCCTTTTCAGTTACATTTTTTATTTACTGAATTCTCTTCCAGAAAATCATCATTGCTATGTACAGCAAATGCATGCATCCATATTTACATAATTTTCTATCATGTTCTCGCAAAATTGCTATTCAGTTATGACAAATATATGCAATCTTTATCATATCTGGCACTGATATTTAAAAACCTCACACTGCAGTGGAAACAAGGATGGATTGCACCAGCTAAGGCAGTACTAGTTTCATGTGCCATATTAATGTCTTTTCTCAAGGGATCTTCAGCTCCAGCACAGTCCTTCTCGGACATCTGCATTGCCACTATATGGAGTAGTTAGTGAAACAAGCTCCCCAATCTCTCCAACTATGAACTTTAAAAAAAACCAACCAAGTTTAAACAGCAAGCTGCAAATTGCAGAAATTTTCACATCTGCACAAGTGTAACGTCCCACACAACAACAAATCCAGACACTGTCATGGCATACGCTCCCATCACAGCAGAACTGCAGAGATCTCGCAGGTACTTCAGCACACTGCAAGCAGTGGTGCTCCTCTTCTCTCCTCCATCCTGGCCATGTCTTTCAGCTCCTGCTTCTGTCTATCTCACTGTCCCACAGAGACTGCTACAGTGGTAAAGCTCACTCAATGAGCCGATCCACTGAGGATTTGTTGAAGAGTCAAGGCTGGGTAAAACTAGTTGCATTTATTATAAATATTCCTATATTCATAGTGAGTCAAATACTGACTCAGTAAAAATTCTGGCTGAATTAAGTTAGATTCTACCCTTTTTTCAGATAATAATTTCTAACTAATTTCTGAAATTATATATATGCATATTGGAGCTGCTAAATCCATTCCTAAGGAATCTTTGCTAGCAGTAGCTAAACATAAAGAAATGCTTTATATTTGGTCACCAATTAAGTTCCAACAAAAAGTGTTGGAATAATTGCAGTTTCAGACAGTTAGTTGCCTTTTAAAAAGTGGAGTGTGAATTTCAGCTAGAAAGAGACAACTTTTCACAAAGAGACAATCATCAGATTATCAGCTTTGTTGGATTCCAGTACCTGAACCCTGTGCCAAAAAAAGAGAAGAAACTCTCGAGCAAAGCTTCACTCTCTGTTGAGAATAGCCCTGGGCAAAGATTTACGAGACCAAGAACCTCAGCCCAGCTATGTCAGCAGTCCTGAGCCTGTTTCTTCATTTCTTGGTTTGCATTCCTTGTGGTGCTTTGCTCAAAATGCCATCTCTTTGAGTTAGTATTGTCACAACGTGACCTTTCTGCAATATCAGCACAGTGGAGACCTACACTTCAGTAGGATTTCCAGGTAGAAGTAATTAACAGAAACAACATGAATGTAAGAATGAGCCTAGATATAATCTTATTCATTTACTTATTAGTTTGGGGATATTTCAGTGTTGTAGGACAGATAAGATGCAATTTTTCCGTACAAAATGAGGAGAGTTCTTCTGTAAACTTCACTTTCCTTATAATTCAAAGAGAATGTACTTTAGAAGAGCATTAAGAGAAGTGAATAAGGTTTTAGTTTTACACAGGACAGGATTCCTTTATCTTAATTAATTTCCTAAAGGAGTGGTAGGTCATTGGAGCTCCCTTAGAGGCACAGAGAAGCTCAGATGACTTGCTGTCAAATGCACAGTGACACTGGTTTGGGTTGCTTGCTGAGAAGAATCCTTCAGCGATGTTGTTCAAATTGTATTATATAGTAAAAGATGATCCATTGTCAGTCAGAATTTCACTACTCTGTCTTGAATGATAAGTATCAGAGTTTGTCCTTGAACTACGTTTATTGTCTTTCTTGTATCTCTTGCACCATAGGTCCTTCATTAGCTTCACAAAATAACTTCTGAACTTCACTCCAATAAATGCATAGAGCACAGGGTTCACGCAACAGTGTAAAAATGCTATGGCTTCTGTGGTGTACTTTGCATAAGCCATTATCTTGTCACTGTCACAAGATTTGTCAATCTTGCCCATGTTGACAGCTGTCATGAGAAGGACAATATTATAAGGTACCTGGCAAACTAGGAAAATGGCTACAATTAATACAATCACACGGATTGCTTTGTTTCTTTTGGAATTCTGAGCTTGTTGTAAGGATTTGACAATGAAGGTGTAGCAAAAAATCATGAATATGAAAGGTATAAAGAATCCAAACACAACTTGTAGCCACAGCAGCAGTGATTTCAGTGTTGTGCTCTCAGACATTCTGTCAAATCTGTGATCACAAATCTCTTTGGTTTCATTGGAGAAGCTGTAACTTTCACTGTACAGAAAAGAGGAACTAGAGATTAAAATAGATGATATCCACACAGCCAAACAAATGAGTTTACTATATGCGAGAGTCCTTGCCCTGAGTTTAAAAGACTTTGTTGCCTGTACAATAGCAATGTACCGGTCCACGCTGATAAAGGCCAAAAGCAGCATGCCACAGCTGAAGTTGATTGCATAGATGCCTCTAGTCATTTTGCAAATGAAATCACCAAAAATCCATTCATCAGCAGCGTAATTCACTGCCCACAGTGGAAGAGTAAGAACAAACAGTATATCTGCTATGGCCATGTTGAAGAGGTACACATCCGTCATGGACTTGGTTCTTTCATATAAAGCAAAGGTCATCACCACAAAGATGTTACCGAAGAGGCCGATGATACAAATCAATGAATAAGCAACTGGCAGAAATGCTTTTGTGAAGTTCCTGACTTCCAACTTAGAACAAGGTTGCATGATTAGGGAAGCATAGTCTGAATAATAGGGGTAATCTGTGGAATAAGGGTCTGTCTGTAAAAAAGAACACCAGTTAACACACAGATGTTAATCTTTAATCTCTGTATATTAGAAACATGATAGATAACTGACCCCACATTCCAATTCCAAATGCATTCAACACTACAGACAAGACATGTAAGAACTATCTAGGAAATTTCATAAAATCATACTTAAAATACGAATGTGGAAATAATCCTTTTGGATGACCCAAAGGTCTCCATATTTATACATTATGCAGAAAGGACTAGTCTGCTGTCACAGAAGACTCTACGGTGTAAAAGACTGAATTTGAATTAGGAGTCTAGTCTTTATCATCACGCAAGGCAAACAGGCCTTTCTAATGTGTTATGTATTTCATACTAATGTAGCTTGACTGAACCAAGCCCAAAAATGATTACTTCTCACTTCTCAGCTAGACAGGCAATCCATGATAGCTAGCCTGAGACACATCTACTTGCACCACAAACACCAAACTTGTAGTGTAAATCCAATAAGCAGTGTGCTTTGACAGTGAACTCTGCTGTCAGAAACATCTCATCAGATTATCATTCCTGAAATTATGGTGTTTGCATCTGTAGCCTCAAAGAACTGGGTCTTACAGAGTCATGGCTTTATTGATGCACTGATATAGTTTATCAATTAGGTACTTACAAAATTCATTTTGGCAGTACAATTCTCAGAAAAATATGTTCAGAAGGACTTCAAAATACTCTCCCAAGTATTTCTGAAAACAAAATAAAGTATATTGGATGAGGAAACCAGCACAAGAAGAGTGAACAAGTAGAAAAACAAAATTGAAAATAAAACTTCTCAAAACAGAATCTCGTCATTGGAGCATGTCAACAAATGATACATCTCTACAAAATGTGCAATTGTAGAAAGTGAATGGTTTGTATCAGTAACATTAAGAGCACAGGCTTACATATTGAATGTTTATTCATAGGCTAATAAGTGACATATGAGAATATGTGACTCTTACTTCACATTGAATTTGCACCACAAGAAATTTGAATAAATTAAATATTTCTTTGAGAACTTCTGTATGACAATGGCAATCTGTGTATTGAGTGAAATATGGAAAAAATGAACAGCACTCTCATAGTATACTTCATAACAGTGATGCAACACTTTACCTTTTTTTTCCATTCTGACACTTCATCAGTGTGTCTCAGCACTTTCAACATCACATTATTTGTCCTTTTTTATTACACTAGTGAGGTAATTGAAGAGGAAAAGAAGCGTGTAAAGGATAGTATACAATGTATGAACAGACAGCACTGGTGTTTTGTCTTTGTTCAGTGCACAGATTTACAGTGCAGTGTTCAGTGTGCAATTCAGACAGCACCTCATGAAAACAATTTGTTTTCCTCATCATTGTGATATCTAACTGTCTTGCAAATGGTGCTTACTTAATTTGCACAACACCCTGTGGTGAGAAAGTATTACCAGCTTTATTTACAAGGGAGAACCTGACTCATTAGAGTTAAGTATCCACTTGAGATGTTCAGTTTGAGACACGTATCCTCCTCAACATCACTTCTAAGAGTACTTAAAATGATGAAGGACTTCAGCTACATAAAGGATTAAATCCATTGACTGTTTGCATCCAGGATCAGACTTCTTCAAATCAGATCACAGAGTCTAAAGTCACAGAAGAACAAAATGGGGAACAGGCCATTGGTGGCCACACATGGGAAGCTGGGCTTAAATAACTTGTTCCACCTCAAACAAGAACTCATGGGCAGGAGATTTAATTGCTCAGCATTCCCTTGCATGAGTTCAGTCCTTCCCTTCTTTCCACTAGCTGCTTTCTGAGAACTGCACCTATCAGCAAGGCAGTAATTTCAGGGACTGGATGACATGAGGTCCTATACTTGTTAAGGCTGTGAAGGGCAGTTTTGTCCTGAGTTTGTCTGCTTTTCTCTAGTCGTGCTACTAATTGGGAAGAGCACATGGGTCAGCTTTAAGTCTACAAAAACAAAACCTTCTTGTTTGGGAATTACCTAATGTTGAAAACGAAAGAGAGAGAGAGAATTTGTAAAAGTGGGGCAGATGAAGTCCAGATATAACAGGGAAATCGGGGTAGGGAAAGAACACTCTCCAAAAACATAATGAGGATGACTCATGTGAGGATGCTGGCTCACGACAGAGGGCTGCAGCTGGATAAAGACCCGAACTATATAAAGTTTCTAAGGCATCACAGCTTATCTGGATTTCCTGTCCTTTAAACAAATATTTAGCCACCTCTCCAGCCTCCTCTGCTGGCTTTTCAAAACTGATTTTTAGAAGCTGCAGGAATATGACAGCCTGAAAGTGCTTGAACATCCTCTGAAGCAAATTTCAAACAACTTAAAGGTGTCTCTCAGAAGTGCAGAGATGTATAAGGCAAGCAGGCAAGTTATGCAATTAACCTGGGGCTGTGGTCCCCTAGCCCATCTTTGGGCAATTTTAATCACTGTCTGTTGCTTTACACTTTCTGATCTCATCCAGCCAGACACTCATGATCTTGCTTGGTGTTTCTGTTACCCTTTGCACTTGGCTGCAGCTATAGTAACTCTTCAGAATTAAAGGACAGAATTAAAGGAGTACCTGCCTAAGTTATTATTTTAGAAGCTGTTATTTTATTGTTGCAAGAAAAATTCCATTCTAGGTGTCTGCCATTCACGTCTGTTTAAGACCTACATGGTTAAAATATACAGAGTCTGCCAGCATATCTTCTCTATAAAAGAGAAGATATCATTCCACTTAGACAAAGCCACTCTGGAACATGAACGTAACATACAAAAGGAAGATGACTGGGTGTTTCCTACAGCCTGCAAGTAGGGTTAAGAAGGGAAATCTTTTCAGATTATCACTGAGAAAAGGCTCTTTAGTTCACAGAAGAGCTCAGCAGAAATCATATGGGGAACAACAACTACTTATTACAGGAGAGATGCATATTCTCCCTGATTCTACAGGAATTCAGAAGGTACTACCAGCCACACATTTATTCACAAAATTACTTCCACTGTCCAGCGGAAGCTTCCTGAGGATGGTTAGTATGAGAGTTGCAGCGAAGGACTCAAACTGAAATCAGAATTGCAGAGATCAGGTTTAGACTTGATTTAAATCTTTTGAGCTGACTTCCTTTTCTGAATTTGAAATGGCATTCACTAAAGTTATTTAAAAGATGCACTGGCTGCTAGGAATTTGAATCAGAATTCTCATAAATGCAATTTCCTTTTCAATTTAAGTCTTTCTAACAGTGTTTCCGTAGGCACCTTTATAATCTGCATATTTATGTCTTTATTTAGCATTAATGTACAAGGTAAATTTAAAAATAAATTTCCATATGTATATATATGTAAGGTGGTGTGTGCTAACATTTGGGGACACATGTCTGTGCATGTGTACCCAAAAATACTTATGTTCTGAATATTAAATATATAAGCCTTGAATTTTTGAGCTTAGTATTTTTCCACTTTATCCACATCATCATATTTCTTTTCACTGTGAAAGCAGTGTGCGAGTACTCAAAAGTAAGACTAAACCACAATCTTAAGAAGAAATATACTATTTGAATTGTACAAACAAAAGACAGTGAATAAAGATAGACCTGAGGAAAAAGACAGAATTCTTTGAAGCAAAAAATTCATTTATTAAGTACTTTTCTTAAAAGTCTACACTTGTAAGTACAATCCCACTTACATGTTCAGTTTAATATATTTGCCACACATATACATGGATTATAGATTGCCTCTTTTATTTTAGTACTTACCCAATTTGAAAATCTTCTGAAGGCCAGGTAAAAGAGGATGTGTGATTCTTTTAAAGTCTGTTTTGGCTGCCTCAAACACATTTACCATCAGTCTCAACAGGAGTACACTCTAATTTAGAAAACAAGAAATAACAGCATTAGTTAAAGGTACAGAGTTAAATTGAAATAACCACCACTTCCTCCTCACAAGCAACAGAAAAAATCTGGTTTTTTATGTAAAGGAAAATATTTCTGTGCTGAAAACATGCAAGCTGGAGGCAAATATTTTATTAATTTACTTATTAATCTACCTATGTAATGATATATTTTTTAAATAATCGAGCTAGAATTAGAATTATAAAAAGCAGGGTGTTAATTGCCATTGTGCTCAGAACACCCTCTGAATGATGACGTGGTTTTGCAAAGGGTGCACTTAATGTCACACAGATGAGTAGTTTCAACATCAATCATTTAAATCAAAAAGACTGCTTAGAGCAAAACTGTGAAGTGAGACAAGTAATAATTATGAAATGGATTAGTAGCTGTTTTAGAAGAAAAAAAAATAGTAATCTGTTTTATATCAAGGTGCACATAACCCAAATGTTTGTCCTGATCTGCTAACACAAAATGTGTAAGTGTGGGTAAATAAGTAAAATGTGGTTGCATTTGCCTGTTTGGCACAAACATTTTCTGTCCATGTTCATGCTGCTCAGGTCTGTTGCTAAAGTTAGTTGGAACTAGACATGAATATAAATTTTAAATTTTAAATTTAATTTAAATTTTAAAATTAAAATTTTAAATTTTAAAAAAAATTTTGAATTTTAAAACCTAAGAATGGTTCTTTTCCAGACCTTGATTCTGAACACAACTTAGATGTTGCATTTGCAGGAAGGGGGGAAAAAAAGCAAAAAAAGCTGATAAACCCCACTCTTTGAACACCTGATTTATTTTAGAAATTGTGTTTGTCATCTAATTAGAGACACCATATGGCATAAATACAGACAGTCTTGTAAGATTCTAAGATATTATTAAATTAATAAAACACTGGACATAAAGAAATAGAGGATGATAGATGTTCTGCTCACTCATCTTTTTTTTCTAAACTGAGCATACCACAATAGCAGTGGCTCCCTACGGTCTTAAGCTTGGTGTTTTTTTCCACTGACCACACCCAGCGAATTAAACAAAAACGCTGCCTGGTGTAAAAAGGAGAACTGGTACATTTAAAGCACCATGTTGTAATGGTTCATAATCATCTAAGCAGGCACATGTCATTTTCTCAATGGCTCATTTTCATAGGATCCAAGACTTCGGCTATAACCAAATCCATTTGCATTACCATTTCAGGTACAGAGATACCTGAAAGCCCTGAAATGAGAGTCTTGTTTTACCTAAATGTGCATGCATATGTGGTGCACGCATGTTTTGATTGTTACTGCTGAACAGCAATCTTCACTGTTTGATGCACACAAAGCAAAAAAGTGTGAAATCTATCTGCGACTCAAGTAACTTCAAACAGAGTCACTATAAGATTAATTTAGCCTCCTTATTGCTGTTTGGACTAAACCACTGTCTGTCCTCATAGATCTGGAGCAGGTTATGATTAAATGCGTAACATAGTTAAGCACTTGAAAATGGTCTTATTTTAATAGAAGCCCAGTAACATGGGGGAAAGAAGGTGTGTGAGTTTCAGTGCAGAGACGAGGAGATGAAGACAGAAGTCCTTGTGAATCTTTCAAGGCATCTTTAATCACAATAGTGAAGTACCTTTCACTCTATTACTTATAATTTTATAATTCATAACGATTTCCACCATTAAAACTTCACAGGTTTTCAGGCCATCCTTTGAACCTTTGCTAAAAGGGACTTTGACTTTTCTTTTGACTACATTTTTGTGCTGTTTTGCTAAGTTGTTATTTGCATGGCAAATTGTAGTAATGGAAATGATCTAATTAACTTGAGATGAGGCTTCTAAGGTATTTTCTGGACTTTCTTAGAAAGAAAACACAAGCTTCATTTAGAAATCTCCTGTCTCTCAAGCGCTGCAAGGCATAGTACATTTACTCTTGATAAACTGAGGTGCATACACTCTTTGTAGTAACATAGCTATATATAACTGCCTCGATCCTGTTTACAGAGAACTCACTCTCTGTAAACACTGTCTGAAGAAAACCACTGATTCCTGTTCACAGCCCCTGACAGTTTGAAATAAGGGCTCAAACTCTGTTAAAAACAGCAAATTCAGAGTAGGAACATATTCCTTTGGTAATGGAACTTGCTGATATGTCATTGTGGGATATTTCAGTGAAGCATTTCTAGTGCTTCTTTCTCATAACTTTGGGAGTGAAGAGATGGACCTGTATCTTGCAAAGCAAACTTCATTACACAAAGCCAAACCTAGCACATGGCAGCCATGTAATCAGCAAATAATGAGTAACTGAAGTAGAAAATCCCTCTCCATTAGAAAAACATCTGTGACTTCAATTCACCAAGTCCATCATGATTGTCATACATATTCAGACAAGCACTTCTAGTAACAGCTTCCAACATCTCTCTCAGACAACAACTTACCTTTGGAATACTAAGATTAGCATGTGAAGAAACTGAATATTTTCAACATAGTTTCATGGAATGAGAGTCATCAAAATATAGATCAGATTTTTAATGGCTAATTAAAAGATAAATCAGAGTTTTAGCTGATCCTTTACAAAAATTATTGCTCATCTTGTTCCATAATCAGGTGCTTTCTAATTTAAATGTATCTTGTGCATTAGTCTGTAATATATTCAATATCCAACATAAATAACATAAGTCTTTCAGAAGGTGAAGAATTTAGCATTCAGTAAATTCCAAAGTTAACACAAGGTAACTAGTCCAACTTACCTTTTCAACACAGTTTCTTTCAATTGGTCAGCCTTCTTTACAGATGCTTTGTGCTTCACCCTCACACTGTGGCAAGTGGAAAGAGTTTGCTCTTTTTCACACAACTATTTGCTAATCCGCTTGTTAGATAGTTTTGTTTCATATGTTAGAGCTCTGAAAGGAAATCTGCTCTCGCTTAACTAATATGGTCATTGTGGTTTCTCAAATCTCACCACATGTTAGTTTTCTGCCACCACGAATTAAGGAAGAAAATATTTAAAGATAAGGAAAACAAACCTATTGTCCGAGTTTCTCCAGAATCCACGTTTCTTCTGGAATGACCAGTATGTTGCCTTTTTTAATTTTAAAAGAAAGGCAGCATGCACCCCATGCTCTTCCATCCTGCTTTCATGTTCCTTCAGTTAAATTTAGATCAGTCTAATCTAATTCAAAAATCTAGCCATCAGCTGAGGTTCTAGTCTCTTCATCATTTTTTGGGACTATAAAATGTAGATTATGTATTTACATTCAAGCTGTTTGTGCTACCTATTTAATTTTTTCATCATGACCATCCTACATTGTCAATATACATATATTTTTGTCACTAATTCTATCAAAACTTCCTTCTTTTGTTTGCATCTGGCTTTTCACTCCTTGTCAAACATTTTTGCTGATTTTGGTATTTCTGTTTTTAGTTTTTTGTTCTCCCTATTTCTTCCTCTTTCTTTGTTCAGCTTTTCTAGATTTCTCTTATTCCCATCTCTTGTTGTCCTTATAATTTCTCTTCAGCATTACATTTTGTAGTACCACTCACTTCCTTCTCCTTTGATCATTTTTGTTCCCATTTTACCTCACTCCCATCTGCTTCCATTATGCCCTTGTCAGATGCAGCCCTCCTCTCACATTACGAGGTGTCAATGACTGATATCCATCCCACACTGACTGGCGTCCATCAGTGGTTTTATCACTTGATCACCTCTGTCAAACCAGTCAGGGAAAATAGAGGCCCCCTAAAGGCCTTCTACAGGGTTGTTTTGGTTTTTTTACCACAGGAGCAAATAGGGCTCAGGGATTAAAAGAGTAGCAGCTGTAAACAGAGCACTTGGGAAGGAGAAGGCCTCCACAGTCAGCGCTTAGGTGTTGCCTCTAGCCCGAGGTACGACCATGTTTGTAAGGCATCACAATCCATCACTTTTTTCCCACAAGTGCACTCGGTATTTATCTTGAAAATGAAGTGAGATTGAAAAAAAACCTAATGGGAAACAGTTTTCTGGTCATGGTAAAGATTCAGATGTGATTTCTTGTCAGACTAAACATGGAATTTCTGAAGGAGGAGCACAGTCATTCTCAGAGCACTCCTCTACTTCACTGCAGCATCACTTCTTAGAACCAGCTGAGCTAATAGCAGGCCTGAGTTCCAGACAGAGGCATGAAGACCAGTAAGTGTATCCTCTTGTTGATAATCACTGACTTCAGAGAAGCTGGTTAATCAGATTTTATTCTATTGGGGAAAATGTTGGTAAACTGTGGGAATCCAGAGTGCAGAGAATATTTCTCTGCCTGCTTTGAAGGGTTCTACCCCCCTGGACAACACTGGTTTTGACCTTTGTCCATGGAGAAAATTGCCTACTCTCTGGGAAGAATTAGAATCCTCACTGGTGTGAACTAGGTGATAGAATATTATGTAAGATTGTCAAAAGGTGAAGAATTTAGAGGTTTTGGGCTTGTTAATAAAGTAAATAGATAAAAAGTAAAAACTCCAAGATGGAGGATAGTTATTGTTTTCCAGCCCTCCTTCTTCTTCTTCTAGTACTCCATGTTCTGCAGCAAAAGTAGTTTAGGATGATTGGATAAAGAATTCTGCAGTTCCTGTCTACGTGACAAAGTGATCACATATGAATATTGGTGGAAAAAAGAAAGTTTCTTTCATTTTAAGTTTTCATTGTGTAATTTACCTTTAAGAGGCTGTGCAATCTTGATAATTCGGCTTTTCTTGCATTCTCTGCTTTGTGCTATGTCTGGGTCACATTAGTAGTGCTATCTCTCTGATAAGACTTAAATAAACAACTATCTGAAAGCAGTGAAGGTCCCGTTCGTCTCTCAGACTACTGGCGAAGACTCTGGGGTCTCCCCCATCAGGGGAGACAAAATTGTCAAAAAAATTATTAGATTTTTGATGGAAATTTTTATAGCAAAAATGCTAGTTTTTTAATGCAAAAATGCACCAAGATGCACGTAAGAGTTATTATATGCTGGTTTATGTTTTTATTCTCTTTTGTAGTCTCAGCTTATCAGTCAGGCTAGGTTTCCTAGCTTTGGACAGAGAAATTAGGCAGTCAGTAATGTCATTCCATGGTCTAAGATCCCAGAGAAGTCTAGACATAAAAAGGAATAGATCATAAGGAACAACAGCTCCCATGAGACATAAGACCAGCCTTTTCCAATTAACACACTTCAATTTTTTATCAAATGTTTCTGGGATAGCTAAAGGCATTCTGAAGAAAAAATCTGGTTTATTGAAATTATGGTTTTTTTTACTTTAAGATAAAAACTTTTTCTAGATTATGCTGCATTTGGTCTATTACTATTCCCTTTTGACTGCTTATCTTAAAAAGGTTAAAGAACCATTTCTGGTGAAAGCTTCTCCCCAGGTTATGCCAGAAGTAATGAACCCTTACAGTGATGAACAGAATAATACAATCCTTTTACTGCCAAGGGCCAGTTGAGTGAAGATGCCAGGCACTTGTAATCTCACTTATCTACCTTCTCAACCCAAAAGAAACTGTTTTATAGACCAGAAAATACTTTTGTTCCTGAAATCCCAAGAAAGAATGTGTAACGCAAGTCACAGTCCCATATTTAAGGGTTTAAGGTCACATTCTTGCTAAAGTGGATCTGAATTTTTTTTTAAAATTAAGTTTATCTCTTCAAAGAAGACAAAATATTGCAAAATATTTCCAAATAACTGCTGCTTTCTGAAGTCAATGGTCTACTGCAAGAAAGTTCTGCTGAAGTGTCTGCCAGTGTTTGAATAATTTACATTAGGCAGTAGAAGACAAGTGAATTTCATGTCAGAAATGTTGCACACAGGAGACAAAGTTACAAGCAGAGTTAAGTATGCAGTTGCTGACATAATTTCTATGGTTTTGATCTTCTAGTCAGACCATGACCATTGTGGTAATGTTATTTTATTGCTTGACTCAGTCACTCTGTTTCATGTCTCATTGAAATAACTACCAAAGTAGTTTCTCAGAGCCTGTCATCATTCTGTACTCCCAAGCATTTGCATTTTAACCTGAATATGTTGAATTCAGTGACCTGATTTCTTTTTAGACTTGTACTTTCTTCATATGACTGTTTTTAACAAGAGACCCACACCATGGAATGCCCCAATCCCATCTCTCCAGCAGTGTGCTTCATGGCCTGAGTAAGAGCTAAAGATAGTTTAAAAGTTGTTTATAGACCTAATGGTGCAATTGGATTTGCAGTATGGAAATTTTAAGGGATCTGTGATCCTAGGTCCCACGGAAAACCACAGATGGTGAAATGGAAGAATGAAGTTTGAACTTGTGTCTGCACAATATGCAGTCCCTTTGTTGGCTGGGTAGAGATCAGAAAGGATTTCTTTCCTCCTGCGCGGACCGTTACAGCGCGTGCCTTTCAGCACGTGAACTGTGATTTTGCTGACTGCAAAGACAAACTGGAGGTGTTGGCTGGCCACTTCAATGAGACGATGACTCCCTCACTTTACACCTATACCATAGTGCAGGCTGTAACCGCTAACCACACCGATGATCTGAGGCTACCCAGAGATAAACTGCCACAAGAGATTGCTCTGCAAGGAGGAAAATCTCCTTCCAGGTCTTCTGGACAGGAGGAATTACTGCTCCTATACTGTCACAACTGAGATGCCACTTGTGCAGGCTGGTGTAGGAAGGAAATTGTGTCCTAGTCACACATCCTCTCTATGGTCAGGTATTAATCAGTGAGATAATCAAGCATGTTTAAATCATTTTGCTTTTAATAAGTTTTAAATGTTTCAGGCACTTAACTTTCATAGCAGAAGAGTTGCACCGTGATCCCTTTAGAGCGCTGAGCATAACCATTAATTTCTGCGTGGATTAGGAGGGAAAGGAAATGCACAGTGCTGTGTTGTGCCAAGCAGATGGCAGGGAGAGTAGCTGCTAACAAAGGATCCTCTGCTGTGCACAGCTAACACATCTGTCTGAATTCATATTGCAGCAGATAGGTAACCTTTCACTTCCTTTCTAAGAGTGGGCAGCTACTCTTATCATTTGATCTCTAGGTCTTTGTGCATGCAGTCACTGGTGGTTAGGACTCTGATAACATTGATTTTTCCACTGTGATTTCAGAGGTGGTTGGAAAAAAAAAAGTAAAAAAAGTAAAAAAAAGAAACCAAAGAAGTAACAGGAGGCACATTACTGAATGTTTCCTCACAGGAGCAACAATTGGCAACTGCAGCTGATTAATTTTGTGCTACACAGAGAATGCAAGCATGTGCTTACATCCATTCCTGAGGGATGATGGGTTTGTTTCCATAAATATAATCTAGCCTGCACAAAGACAAGGACTTGCTAATGCTGTGGGGCAGGCATGTTAGAGAATCAAGCAGCACAGCTAAATCTACTGAAATGATACGATAGGGCAACAGCCTGGAGAGTGAAGAACAGTAGCCGGTTAGCCCAGTTACCCAGGTATAACTGTCCTGGTGACACCAGGAGCACAAAGATACAGGTCAGGTATGTAGGTATTCCGACACTGATTTGAACTTCAGCGCTGGGTGGTGGGTTGACCCTGGCTAGATGCCAGGTGTCCACCAAAGCTTTTCTATGACTCCCCTCCTCAAATGGACAGGGGAGTGAAAATATAATGAAAGGTTCACGAGTTGAGATAAGAGCAGCGACAGATCACTCACTGATTGCTTAACCTGGTCATCTCTAGAGCTGTTATATTCTCTCATATATTCTTATTCTTCTCTCCTTTATCTCTGTAGGTTTTTTGTCTGTGAAGTTCTTGTGAAGGTTTTTCTCCCCGCTTCTTAACTGTGTTATCCCAGAGGCTCTGCCACCATCACTGATAGACTTGGCCTTGACCAGCAGTGCATCTGTCTTGGAGCTTCTGGCATTGATTGGGTCTGTCAGACACTGGGGAAGCTGTAGCATCTCCCACCCACCTCTACCAAAACATTGTCACACAAAACCAATATAATTTGGAAAACCAGAAACTTGTTTATGGCTCTTAGCCTTGTCAAGGAAACTTCTTCATCTGCAGCAAGACTTTTTAACAGGTCTCTCAGTGTATCTTCCTTACCCAGTGCAAAGCTATACCAGATAGTTCAGGTGGCAGATGAAGTAGAGCCCCCAAAAGATCTATTCATCTTGCTCCAAGTTAGACTATTTTTGGTGCCTGCCCAAGCACCTTGCTCATCTCTTCATGGCATTGTCCCTGCTTGTTGCAGGGGGATTGGACAACATGACCTTTGAAGGCCCCTTCCAAACTAAACTATTCCATGATTCTATAATTATATGATTGTGTTGTGTGGCACAAACATGTTCTTTTCTGAGGGGGAAAGGCATATGTGTCTGTGAGGACATACTTGAGAAAGCTGGCAACTGATAGCTACCCACGGTCCTTTCTCCCCAGGAAATTTTGTTTGCCTCCACTGCTGAGATTTTGAAAAGTGAACTAGTATTAACTACGTCCTGCTACTCTGCATCTTCCTCCCACTTTCTTGGCTAGGCTTGACAGGCATCTAAATTTACACTGGTCTGTCACTCATCCCCGGTGGGCTCTCACTACGCTGAAGCTTTAGTGCCTATTCCAGGAATCACCACCTAAATGCTGACTGAGACACCCTCAGCAAGATCTGCTGCTGCTCCCCATTGCTGCTCCCTGTGGTCTCACATAAAGTCTTGGTTCTATCTGCTTCCTCCTACAAAGATGACCATGTGGCAGACATGTTTCTTTCTCTCGTCCTCAAAGTATTCTTTCTGTCCATGTTCAACTGACATCAGCAGTCTGTGTTTGGAGTCAGGATCACAACTCAGCTGGTAATATTTGGGACAGCAGTCTTGTTCTTTCATTACTTCACAGACACAATATTCCTTTCGCGATTTCCAAGCTCAGTTTCTCCCAAAACACCTCTGACTGTTGCTACCTGAAATGCTGAAGTGAGACCTGGCCCAGCTAGTCATTTCCTTCTACCTGCAGCCACTGGTACGTGCAGAGGTGCTTCTCTCCTGCATCTTTTGTCCATTTGTCTCAAGCTTATTTGCTCCCTGTTCAATCCAGAGTGCCACTAAGTGTCCTGACTCTCAAGGCACACACCACATGAACCATTTACCAGATGACCTTAGAATCAAATATACAAAACCAGAATCCAAAAGGATGATTGGCTTCTCAAAGCAGTGTTGGGTACATGAGGTTTGTGTAATCTGTTCCTTGACTTCTCAACGTAAGTGTGGAGGCACAGGGTCAACATGCCCACAGCTAACCACTGCACTGCATTTAACATTGCAGCACTGACTCTTCAGCCCCTCCTGAACCAGAGAAGGCCTCATACTAGTGAGGTGTTTAGACCTGTGCCTACTCCTAAATGTGTGGATAATCTCAAAGGTGTTTTTCAGTCTGGTTTTTAGAGACAGTTGGGCCAACATGTCAGCTGTCACAGACACCTTCTCCTGGGCTCTGGCACCTGCCTGTCTCTCCTGGTGACTGTCTTAGCTTGGCAAAAGTCAACAAGAAGAGCCCAGACTTTGATCCTAAATACATTTGGGTCTAGCTTAACTCCCCTCCCTGTGCTTGTGGAACAAGAGTTCTTCTTGGTGAGAATTGTCACTCCTATCCACAACCAACAGGGAAGGTCTCACCCACACGGGTGAAGTTTGTCCACACTAACACACAGTGACATGTAAAGCCTGGAAAGGATCCCCTAATCCTTACACTGATTATGGAGGGAAAATGATGTCTTCCTAGCAGGACATGATACGTCGTGTGTGCCAGTCATGCCTAGGTCGCCCTGCTGTAGCTGGCACAGAGCAGCCCATCCTTCAGGAACATCCTTCAGCCTGTCCAACAGAAAGAGAATTTTGTTATGTTGACATCAAGACTGGCATTCACTGCCAAGCCAGGTCTCTGAGGATATCTTCATCACCCAGTTCCACAGTGAGGTGTGTTCCTCATATCCGAGTTCACACAGCAACCTACTGTTAGCCATGGTGTGTCAAGGGGGTGGTTTTCCTTTTTCATTTTGACATATACAGGTGTTACATTATGCAAACTTTACTTACTGTCTTTTGTGAGGATGGAGGGAAAATCTGCTTCCCTGTCATCAGGGTTTCAGCTTTCATGACTGGAAAAAAGAAAGATGTCATACCACTTCCCACAGCAAATGTAGACAGCAGGACCAGTGGAGTTTGTTCTCCTTCAGATGCTGCCAAACCTGTCTGACCAACCTGATCCACACCACCTCTGGTTTAGGTGGGCTTGTACCCTTGTCAAAGAATCCTTGCTGTTAATACTTCACTGGGGCTAAAACAGGCAAGCAACTTTTACTAATATGGGATTTTTGCTGCACTTTTCCCAGTGATTTTAGGTAATGAACACCATGCCTCAGCTGTGCTAGAGATGGACTCCTACCTGTTGAGCTCAGCCACAAGGTTCCTGAATGTCCTGAAGTAATAATATGTGGTCTCTTAAAGAATTCAATAGGAACAAACACAACAAAAGAGCTTGCACTGTGATGCCTCAATTGTATTACTGAAGAGAAACTATCAAAGAGGCTATACTGTAATTACTAGACTAGTGTCCTCTGCTGCTCAGATGCTATTGCCTGATAACCACGAGCTACACCTCAGAATTCTGAAGTTATCTCAGCTCTACAGAAGGGGAACCAATGGTAGGACTAATGACTAAAAACCCAAATTCTTGTTAAGGTATGGTATTGCAACAGTAATTTGTAATTTTCTCATCATCTGAACCAGCTGCAAAGTTTCAGTACTCAGGAAGACATTTCTCAGTGCAAGAGGCTGGTAAGAGTGCAAGAGGGTGACAGAGAGGCCATGCTAGCAGCTGGACAGAAGCCCTTGAGCACATAATGAAGCTTTTAAATGTAGTCACCTTACCTGGTTAACTGAAATGGAAGGTGAATGTGAGACTGGTCCAGGGTGAAAAAAAAGGTGTGTGGGAAGAGTCAGTATTTTGCAGTTCTCCCTGAAGGCTTTTTTATGACTTGGAAGTAACTTTTCTTTACACTTATTTTCCTTTTCCATTACTGCTGAGTGCAAAGACCGTAAAAGGCAAGACAGAATGTTAGACTGAAAGATTTTTAGAAGCATCAGATTTGTGGTTAAAACTTATTTTGAGCTTCTGCTGAGGAAGATGCCACCATACTGAAGGTAGCACAAGGTTTTGTTTTTAAAAGCTCCCCTCTGATTATAAGTTAATTAAAAAGCTGCTGTTTGAATAAAGAAGAAAGAAACTGCTAGAGTTCAATTTGCTATAACCCATGAACTAAGAGTGCTTTTTTTTGGAGAGGGCTTAAGAGAATTTTTAATGAAGTTAAAATCTTATTATTCTAATAAGTGGAAAATACTAGAATCACTGGAAAATACTAGACTTGTGTCTTTTAATAGTCATATACAGAGCTTTCTGACTGCTTACAACTTTATCTTGTTGTATCTGAGGTGACAACATCCTACTCTAAAAGTCTTTCATCTTCTCTCTTTCTGCACTCCTGCAAGGCCCAGGGTGGTTTACAGTCTGTGTTGGAGTACAGCAGCATCCAACTCACAGTGAGCCTTCGAAGCTGTTGTTGACAGCACCTTCTTCATGGGCCAGTTGCCAGCCTGGTCTCTCAAGAAGGAACTCTTCTGTCCCTATACCACTCCAGTGCTCTGAACCTCAGACTAGAGTTTGAAGCACAGCCCCTAGGATACTTAAGCACATTTCTGGGGTGCCCAACTCTGCCTCACAGCCCCTCCTGAAAGCTTAACCTCTCAGTCTGCCTGGTTCCAGTGTCTCTTCCCACTACACAACAGCTCTAATATAGCACCACAAGTGCAGACTTCCACTGTTGAACTCTTCAGGAACTATACAATGTTCTTAAGGGTAAAACCAAATTTGCTTGATTTGAAGGCAATCAAAGGGGTTTCTTCCAGGTTCCTGGAAGACCATATTAGTGAGGTCTCCCAGCCACAAGCAGAAGCATGTTGAACTGTCTTTACTCCCATCAAGGGCCTGTTGTCTCTTTCTTCCCTCCAACTTGCTCTAACGGCTCAGATCAACACCAGAGTGGGTTTTGTTTCCTTCTGAGCAATAGCGTTGCCATGTCCTCAGACCCCAATCAGTCACGGGACTTTTTAAGTAACCATCTTGTGGTTACCCGTGCTGTGCTTAGAGTGGCAGAGTTCCCAGTTTGAGAGGCTTCAGGACTAATGAAAGCAGAGAGTTTTTCTGGGATAAGAGGTTTCTACCTTTTCACAAACCATCAAACTAATGGGAAGGGAGAATAGCCCAACTTCTTGCTAACATCACTGTGCAAATCTGGGAGTGAGGAATGTTCTGCAGCATATAGCTGGAGTGTGCCTTATCATTGTCCACCAGGACTTCAGTACTGGTCCCACACAGCCTCACCACTGACTGTTCTAACCCCAAATATACAACAGAGGATCCTCCACTGTCCTTCATCCCCCTCCTTTCTGTGCCTGAGACTAGGTGTAATTTGTGCTTGTGTAATTTTATCTATATGTGAGTTTTCTGCTGGTAGAGGTTAAAACAAGGCCATAAGAGACATCAGTGTCCCTGCACTTACTCACTTCAGTAGGTTTAACATAACAATATTAAATTCCACTCCACAGTGCAACCTTGTGCACAGAGAAGACACTGCCCCTTCCCAGACAAATGGTCAATGGGGACCATCCTCTCAGCATCTTGTACTGGTGGGCAATACCTGTGGCAAAGTGACAAAATTTCTGTTTTCCCTGAAGTGTTGGCAAATCCTATACCACATGAGACTTTTCTGCACTACCACATCTTGAGATGAAGCCTTAAATTCCATTAAATATCATATTTACTAAAAATAAAGCACACAGTTCACTAACAATCATTCCAAGCCCCAGACTGGTAGCAAACAACAGACTGCTGTGCTTTTAGATTAAACCCTCAGGTTAAGAACAAAAACCAGGAGAGGAAAGGGGCAGCCATTCTCAGGAAAGGAGTCTGTCTTTAGCTGTGATTAGCTTGTCACAGCTCAACTTCTGCTCTCCTATAGTGTTGGAACCAAGGAGGGAGAAAATAAGCTCCAAGCAATTAGGTTTGCTTGAGTTGAATGATCTCTTCTATGTTCCTGCCTGTTGAAAGTTTGTTTCAATTCCCTTCCCTAAACCATCAAGGATGAGAGGATCAAGTAAAAATAAAATGATTCATTAGCAGAATTTGACTCCACCATACAGAAAAAAAAAAAAAAGGCAGGTAATCTGTGCAAAAAAAATTAGTGACAAGAAAATGTATAGATGCTATTTATTGTCAAAGACCACAAAACTGGACCATGTTCAGTTTGCTTCCCATGACGAACAGATCCTTTTATTATACAACAGCATGAGTCAGGATGCATCTATTTTTTTAAAATTCTAACTACATTGAGAGATGAGCAAATGAAAAAGGCTGTTCTGCAAGATTTCCTGTTCTGTGATGCATGGGCAATTGGCCTATATTTGTGACCCCATTTTTCTTTCAGGTCTGTAGCTGTACTGCACAGACTCGATCCTTTGATTCGAAGTCTAAGCAGTGGGAATGGTCAAGGCTGGGTACAGACAGAGTCTTGAATGGAGTGCCCGGCTCTAACCTGCATGCTTTCTAGCTTCCACATGGCTCTAAGCCTGAACCAGACCTTACATGCTGCTCTTCAGCAGAGGAAGACACAGAAAGAGACAGACAGCCTCCTCCCCCAGGCACCTTTGTGACTCGCACTCAAGCCGGAGCTGCTCTGCAGAGCCAGAGCCCCAGGCGGGGTGGGGCTGTGCCGCAGGAAGAGAACCTCTGCGGCTCTGCTCCCACCACCAACACGGGAGAGGGGAGTCACTGCCCCTAAAAATCATGCGTTTCACAGGCTCTTTACATGGCTTGTACTGCTACAGCTGTAGCGTTATGCGGTATTTCTGTGACACAAAAACCAGTGGGGCAGAGCTGTGAGATCACGTAGTCTATGTGAGCTGCTGTGGCCAATCTCTTAACCTTTTCCCAACAAACAGATTTTCTAGCTCATTCCCTATAACACCAGCCAAAACTAAGGTCCACCTTCTGAATTTTTGCTTAAAATTTGGATTATGACTTCCTGGTTCAAAACCAGAGTGCTCCTCATGGTTAATCTCTAACGTGATGCAGTTTTTTTCTTTATAATTTTATATTTTTTAACTCAAAGTAATCCTTCCATCTGCTTCTCCCTGCTCTAAACTGCCCAGCTTGGTTTCTGCTTCACTATCAAGAACACATCCACATGCCCCAGGGAAGAGAGCACAGTTTCAGTCATCCCTTGTTAGCGCAAAGGGAGTTTCCTGCACCAAGCCACAGCTCTTGTGTGGCTGCCAGCACTCCTACTGTGTCAATCAATTTTACATAACTTGCTCTCTGCTACCACCCATTGCCTTCTCAGCTCCACTGTTCTTTGGGCTAGCCTCAATTCATGCATACGTGCTTGATTTAATTTTCTTTGTATGAACTGGATTGACTTGGGCTCTTTCAGAGTGGTACATGGCACTGATTTCTGCATACATTTTTGCACTTCTCTGGGTTCCTTTGCATTTTTCCACAGTTTATCTTAATACATTTTGATATTTAATGCAACAGCATGCATGCAAGGAATCAGTGCAGAAGAGCTCCTACGCATTAACATCACACTAGTGTCTCCTAATCTTGCTTCCCAGGCTAGGTAAGACCTACAGTCCCAATGCATTCATTTCTTTGACTGGCACTTCCAACTCCTTCAAATTAAGTACCATCAAATTAGCACACATTTATTGAAACCAGGAACTCGTGAGAGTATTCATTAATTTTAATTTCTCTCTCATGGAAGAAGACCACGAGAATTTGTCCTCTTTTTCTCTGAGATCATCAGCACCTCCCTACATCTGTGATCGCACCTTAAAGGGACCTGCACTGCCAAAACCTTCTCAAAATTCAAACTTTCTTGTATTGTTAAGTTTCTGTTCAGGTGCCTAATTTCAAAATTCACTAGGGCTTAATTAACTTAGTCTACTGAGTGAATGTAATTGACAAACACAGGTTTGCAGTGCTACAGTTAACAATAGCTGGTGTATGTGTGTGCTGCTTTTTAATGACAGAATCTATTACTTAAATCTACATTTTATTCCTTAAGAATTATTTTAAATTTCATATTTCTCCCATGAATATGTGTTAAATTATGAAGTTTAGGCGTACATAATTCTCACCTCCAGGATTGCCTTAGTCTCTGAAACCCAGAACTTAAATTTTATAATTTCATCTTGGCTTGCTTGGAATGCTTTGAACTACTTATCTTTCAATTTTATCAGTTTCCTTTTAATGAACGGAGCACAGACCTCTTACTTTGCAGTTCAAAGGAGATGAAGAAGACATCAGTCAAGATGTCAGCCATTTAACACCATAAAGGTGCTTTTCTTATAAAGGTTGCCAGAATAATTTTACAAAACTCAATCTCTGTCAAGTATCACATTGATTTCAAGGAAATGTATGCTTCTAGATTTTGCCTAAATTCATCTTTAATTTATCCACAAGCCAGTATTACTTCGTTTCAACCACTTCATTTATGTTTAGAAAGAACTGAAAAGAATTTTCAGAGTGAGCAGACAGTGCTGTAAGGGGTAGGCACAAGCCAGACGCACTGCTGAGCAGCAGCCTGTCTGCCCACAACTGCCTCCCTTCCCTCTTTGACCATGCTTGTTCCTTCAAACCACAAACCCCTTCCTTTTTCCCCTTTTGGTTCTGGCTCTAAATATCCCAGAACAGGATTTATGCACCCCTCAAAGTCTTCTCCAACATCCCACCATCAGCCCATGTCTCTGTAGGTCACTCAACCCATGAGGTGACCCAGGGTCTTGCATGGGGGCACCTCTCCTGAGATGGCCCAGGAAAGAGACAGGGCAAGGGGTTTCAGCTTCAAGAGCTCCAGTTCAGTATTGGGCTTCCCCTTGCTCCTCTGTGCCTGTAAGAGCTGAACCTTAATCCCATAACCCAACATTCACCAACTTAAAAAGTAGGTAGGCTGCACTGTCACCTCTCCTCACACAGAAACATTTCCCAGCCATGTTTCAGCCTCTGGGTGGGCAGCACTCCCCGAGCAGGAGGCTTGTTGCCACTGCAGGTTCTGAGGGGCTTGCTGATCTGGGTGGCTGCAGCGTGCTGAGCCTCACAGCCCCACACCTCAGGAGAGGAGCAGCTGGATCACAGCAGCCCCAGCAGTGGCAGCTGCACCTGCACAAATTACCTTGTTCCTCTGGCCTGCTTTCCATTTGTGGAGCTGAGCTTTTAATCACGTAACACAAACTACCAGAACTACATGTCTGAAACATAATGGGAACATGAGTTTAGAAGCAAGTCTGCCACAATCACCTAAGCCAAAAATGCATCTGGAAACATTGCTGTGGCACGTGCCAGCCTTTTCCCAATAGTTCCCCTTGCAGCATGCCCTGACGGACACCTGTCAGCCAAAACAGACCATGTTGTGAGCACAAGGTGGAAACTTTTCCATTTCAGAGAAAAAAAAAGGTGAAGCAATTTCTTGCTGTGAAAGTGCATGTGATATTTTTACAGGGGAATGGTGCAAATGACCTGATTTTACTACCTTGTATCTGTTGTGGTTTAGCCATAGCACAGAGCAATCGAAACAAAACACTTAAAGCTGTTAAGAAACTGAAAAACAACTTTTAGAAACCTTACGACTTGTTTTTAAACTTAGATCCAAGTGTAAGGATCAGCTGCAGTTATTCACACAGCACACTATTAAAGTATGTTCCAAGTTCACATTTCCTAATAGATTTCTTCAAGGACAAAAGATTTAAATCCTCACAGTAGAGTAACTGTTAAATTACTGTATTTGCAAATGTTGGCCTTTCTCACGGGACAGTTAGCATGAACATAAACATCTGTGTCAATAAACTGTAGTAAAACTATTTCTACCTGCAAACAGTACTTTGCACGCACAGAGGCAGCCAGATGGAGTCTGTCTACCCCCATAATAGTTTTCCATATAGAGGTCTGTTTCAGCAGAATCATGGGATAATCTAAATTGAAAGGGCTTGGTGGAGGTCCAGCCTGCTACTCAAAGCAGACTTAACTTCAAAGCTAGATCAAGTGGCTCCGTCCATTGAGTTTTGAAAACTTCCAGTGATGGAGACTTCACAATCTCTCTGGGTGTCTGCTCTAAGTCCTGGACCATTTTCATGGTGATTCTTTAGATTTTATTTCATGTATGCAACTGGAATTTCTCTCACTGCAGTCCGTTGTCCTTTTTCTGGGCACCTCTAGGAAGAGTACAGGTCTCTTTTCCATACAGTCCACTGTAAGCATGGAAGTTCAGTTTAGCCACCCATCTTTACCTTCTCTTCTACAGGCAGAACAGTGCCAGCTCTTCAGAGATCACATACCCCAGTTGCACCCCCATCCTCTAAGCCCCTCTACCAGGCTCTATTTTGTTGGCAGCTCTTGTACTGGGGGAGCCAAGCTGAGCACAACACTCCAGGTATTGGTTGCACAAGGAAGGGGACAGCGGGGAAATAACCACTTCCCTCAGCCTGCACAATGACCCATGCTTCCAGACTTTCACTCTTCACAGCTGCCCCCAGGCCCTTTCTGCAAAGCTGCTTTTTATCCAGCCTATCTGTCCACCATTTGGCTACAGAGATGCTTTGGGAGATTTTGGCATCTAGCTTGTAGAGGATTTAGCTTCAGTATGAAAGCGATCACTTATAAATCTACCAAAACTGCACCTCTTGCAATTCAGTTTAGTTTCTCTTGGCTCTGCCTTACAAGGAAAACATCAAACCAAAGGACCTGCCAAAAGAAATGCATCTGGCAGCACAAAGTTCTGCAGTCATCTTCACAAGATTTAATTCCTCCTGCCTACACAACACTAAAACTAGAAGTTTGTTAGCTTTTCATCTACAAATACCCATGGATCCATTTTTTTTCCTGAAGAGATGGCTGGTCTTTGTCAACAGTATTTAATCAGTGAAAATGACTATGCTAAAAAGAAAACAAAGTAGTAAACCCCATCTTTACCATTATCACCTTATCAAGCGTTTCAGTTGTCTCAAGAGGTAGGTGTAATGTCTATATATTGTCAAAACTCTCTAAAGCTGATAGTGATTTTATTGTATCTGGGGAAAGAATCACTTACAAGGAAATATTTTATGAGATGTGCTGTGATTTCCCACTTAACTTAAAAAAAGGTGGAATGCAGTAATTTAACTAAAGAAAAAGACAGGTATAATTTTTATAATCCATCCTTATTACAAGAGCCTTATTAATGCTATGAAACTGTCAGCCACAGTCTAGTCCTTAAAATTGTACTTCTGAAAAATCACAGAATTCGTTAAAAAAATTACAACAAAACAGGGTATTTCTAACCAGACCTAGTTGATACAGAACTGCACAGAGCAGTCATCAGTGCCCCTCTCAGACACTTGCTTCTCTGCTCACAGAAATGTTTGCATCATTTACGACAGGGCTCTGGTTGTTAATTCTAACACATCTGAGGTGGGGTACTCAATTACATTGGTCCTTCAGGGAGAAGCTTAATGTGAAATACTAAACAATATGGTTTGAAATATACAGTGAAACAAACATTCAAGACAGCTTGTCACGTATGTTTAAATACCTCTAACAATGGTAAACAAGACAAAATTTTGCCAGTCAAGATTGTTGGTTTTTTTTCCTGTGTTGAATCATAAACCATCTGACAACTTGGGTTGATATGTAATGTAATTCTGTCATGTCTTAATCAGATTCATCACCAGGAACTGCAAGATCCTTTGGGCTTAAAAAAAATTCTCAACTGTAGACTGGACTATAAAAAGAGCACTTTTCATTAAAACCCCTCAAATCCCACAGAGCTTCCTTAATTTATCTAAATGTTAAGATTTCTGGTTCAACAAGTCTCAAAACACAATTTAGCCAGCACAAAAGCTTTATTTTACCATCTGAATTATCATACACAATTCAGTAAAAGCTCACAGGAGGAACAGCATTGAGACTTAGCACTTTTTGGTATTTCCTTCAATTAGAGCCAAAGTGCAAGGTCTCATATTAACTCCCAAGGTAAGAGAACAATACTTGGCTGTTAACACAAGTGATGCTAACACTTAAAATATCTAATTAGTTATCAAAAAGGCCACATCTTCAAATGCAATTAGAAATATTTTAATAAAATTTTTGGTTTCTTTTGGTATGATAAATTGCCACATATCCTACAGCTAACAGCTAATGGAACATCATGTTTTCCCAAGGCATGTAGGAAATCAAACAACACTGCCTCTGCATTTTCCATACACCTTAAAAATGAATGCCAGAAAACAATTGTTCACATGGAATTTTATTTCCTTCAGACATGCTGATGCTCTTCTTGAAACAAAATAAAAAAAAAAAGGAAAAAAGAAAAGCAAAGACAGGGAAAAAAAAGTCCAATCCAAACTTTTCCATATACAGTATCTTGAGGCACAGGTTCCCCTATCCTTAAATGAATTTTTTTCACAGGCTATATGTTATCATATGTTACAACATTGTTTCTATTTGAAGTTATGGCACATTGACTTTTTGGGGTGAAAAAAATTGTCCTCTATGTTCAGCTGCTACAATATGGCACAAAGTTAAAAGTTAACATCATGACTAAGTACTCTGATGCTTTTTTGCTGGCTATTTTTGGGGTGCACATAAATAAAAGGCACACATTTTCTGTCTCCTCTCAAATCATTTATGTAATGTACAAGCCTAACTTCCCAGCACTGCTCCAGGCCTGCTGGCCCAGTGCAAAAAAATATTTAAGTCGGTTTCCAGTGCTAGTAGCAGCTTTATATGCTTAACCAATGGCTTTTGTTTAGCATGCTACTTCCACTGTGGTGACTACTGATGACAGGCCAACAGTGTTCCTGAACAAGAAAATTACAAAGCCTAAAAAAAGAAAAAAAAAGTTAAAATTAAATTATTTATATTCATTTACATGTCTGTTTTCCAGATGTGTTCACAATGTTCAGAAAGTGCACATTTTGAAGTCTTGTTTCAGTATTACAAATGTCCATGACCTATGCATTATAGCAGCGCCACTTGCAACAGTATCATTAAAGAACTATCAACCTTTCCAGGACTGACCCTGTTCTGCAAGAGTATCATGAAAATACAAGAATTTGCTCTTCGCAATTAGAACTTAGTGTCCATAATGTCTTCAGTATGGTATTTTTAAATATTTGCATTTAACTTTGTACAGCAGTCAGAATCTGAAAAGCAGAAGTTTAGTAGTTTCACTTTTTGGCGCTCATCTTTACTTAAAATATTTTCAAGAATGAAAGTGGTCTTACAGCACATGAGAGCCCTCAATAATAAAAGCTCCACTAAGCATTACACACTGTTAAAAACTTAACAAAACCCCATAAGATTTAGTTACTGATTTGTGAATCTTTACAAAATTACTTTTCGTGATTTAACAACAGATAACATTGATGAAATTATCATATATAAAAACAGCTTAGGTCTTAACATCAATGGTCTGACAAACATATCTAAACAAGAATATTCTGAGTTAAGACTAGTGCTAAATTTAGCTCCTAAATATAGCTAAATTTAGATTTAAGAGTTTAGCTACTCTTGATTTAATGCGCCTTTAAAAAAGGTAAAGTCCAACTTTCAGAAGAGTCTGTAAAACAGCAGTTTCAAGTAAGTCTGGAGGAATTAGGTATTGTGGCTAGAGTTACCATAAATATGTACTACATGCTGACTTGACAAGATTGTGTTAAAAGAAGTGTGAGTTGAACCACTACCTTTGAAGGCTCTTGCTTTGGTTATCTTTAAAAAAAAATCTGACTGTTAAAATAACAGTGCAAGTTCACTATAAAGCCACATGCCTCTTTCTTGATGTTCTCTTAGCAATTGGTTTTCATTATGTCCACTGCCAGCAATGGACATTCTGCTTGGAAAATCCACCTCCTGCTGTGAAAGGTTTGGCTGAATCAAATGAAGAAAGTAATTCTGATATCAGACTCAAATGGGAACACAGTATTTGATTTAGTTCTTGTTAAGAATATTTAAAAACCTTCTCCTACGGTCTTTTTGAAACACAAGGCACAAATAGGGAGTGGACATTCCAGCAAAAGGTGATTGTCTGAAATTAATAGTCCACAGCAGTCTTCTAGTCCAGCACAATGAAAGATTTTTGCTGTCCAATTCTATGCCACATCTTCTAGATAATCTGCAACGTCGCTTAACTGAGAAATGGTAAGGTCTTGTGTGATGCTTTCGAGCTAGAAAATAAAATTGCAAACTCAGAAATCACAAAAACACCAAGTATTATGTCATGTATTCCTTCATATGCTTTCATATACCTTTCAGCCTCAAGTTTTCAGTGAGATTACACAATCCTTTAGGAGGTACTCAGGCAGATCTTGAGATACTGAGGTAAACTTCTGTATGTTGGGCACTGAGCCACTTTCAAATACTTTTTACACAACTAGAAAGGTACAGTGAACTGTACTACTGAACAACTGTTGCGGAGTTTTTGTTTTGTTGGGATTTTTTAAAACAGTATAGCATCTAACTTAGCCAGGATACTATGTGTAAAACACAGAACATAAATAATACAATCTTAACATATCACTTAGGAACTTAGGATAATGGCACATTACTTCATAGAAGGTCGGAAACAAAGTCAAGACAAGATCAGAAGAATATACAGAACAACAATTTTAAAATAATCATACTTTATCACTGGCATTTGACTCTTCTGTTCCCACAGAAAGTTCGTCTATTTCTTCACCGATACTGATGTCACTTTTTTCTGAGCGATGACTCGTACTAAGAAGAAAGAAAACCATAAGCACAGAAATAAGACTTCCTTATCAAACACCCAGGTATGACATTTACTTTATACCTCACATATGATTGGAATTTCACTTCCTATCAAGATAGATGTGAAGTTACTTAAAACCCCAAAACAACTTAAGGCTTTCTACCTATATGAAGCCATAATAAATACTGAGAAATACTTAGGCCTTGATCATGCAGTTTACAACACCAATACCTCCACATCATAAGCATGAGGTTGTTACATATTTATTACTGACTACTCATGATGCTTTATTTTCTAGTTTTTATTATAATTGCATTAATTGCTAGAACATTATTAAGTGCATAGTTCAGAAAAAAACCCAAACCTCAACCCCCTTCCACAAAAAACCACACTATAATCCTAGAGTTAGCAGTAGGTTTTTAAGGAACTCATCTGTACACAAAAAGGGCTCTGGCTTGGTTGTTTTTTTAACTTGCAAGTAAATCTATTAAAATAGCAAACTGCAGCTCAAAGGAGTTCAGAAATACTGACAGATTCCAGTGATAGTGACTGTCTGAAATATTATGAAATAATTCAAATATGCTAGTGGATGTGCTTATAGTGCATAAAATACTATCCTACTGAGGTATCATCCTTCTCTTACCTGTTGAAGTCATCAGCATATTCATCATCATCTCCATTTCCTAAACAAGGTTTAAAAGCTATTAATCAAACAAGTTTTCTCTTCAGGAAACACAAAAAAACCTATCTATTCCTGCACCAAAATACATGGTTTGATGACCAGAAGAAGTGGGAATAGATTAAATTACTTTTGCAGATTAGGATGAGTTATCTTTGTCATTAGTTAAACTCAGTATTATTAACATAAACCGTTTCAAAACTGAACATATGTTTTCTAGACATTAGCTGCATTGCTGAATACAAAACTTAAATACTTGGCAGCTACATTTTGAGAGAATTCTTCCATCACACCTTCTTCATATTGCACCAAAAGCAAGGCAACTTTCAAAGGTGTAGAGGGCAAATAAATATGCCACTGAAAAGCAGTAATACTTATCAGGCTATCTTTTACCAAAAATACAAACCTGCTCTTTTTGTAGAAAGCTCAAGAACAAAATTCATCACTTGATATTAGTAAATGCATGTACAGAATGAATCAAATTTTTGCTCCATGTGTAAAATACTAATCCATAAGACACCAGTTTTCACTTTTCTGTATTTCTTTAGATCACATCTTGCTATTAACTACATCAAGTTTCACAATATACATTAACTAGAATGACATAAGTAAAAGCTGAAGGTTTTAGTTCAATGTGTATTTGAGTTTCTCAGATTCCTTTAAGAAGCTGGGCCAGAATTTATCAGTTCTGGTCAACCAAAAATACCAGAGCTTCCTCATGTTTAGCAGTTACTTGCCTAATTCTAGTGATCCCAGCTTTGCATTCACCAACTGCAGGTCTTTCAAAACAGAGTTTCTATCCAAATCTGTAAAAAAACACACTTATTTCAGAAATTGGACTTGTGACTCTTCAATAAGATCCCACTTACACACACCTACCAAACATTTGTAACAATTATTCTTTTATAACAACCTTATGTTATAGTATGGCAATATCAGATTAAATTTGCAGAACTGAACTCTGATAACATTCAAAAACTTGAGGAGTAAACAGGGATAATCCCCACTACTCAGGGATTTACAACATGAAAGCAAATACCTCTAAAGAACTGGTACAAATAATTTAAGATAATACAAAGGAGTAAGCTAATTTCAGTTTAAAACTGAGCAGTAGAATTATACATTCCTTTATGTACACTGCTTTATATACACACAAAGGATGTAGATAAGTATTTCACGCTCTAAAGCATAAAATGCCCCAGTGGTAGCACAATATATCCAAACCCGTATGCCATCACTTACTAAGAAAGCACTACTGTAAAGCACATTACAACCAGAAGGGGGCCACGTACTCTACCATTTTTCCATCTGAACGTGTAGCTCATTCATTTCATTACAGAAATACCTTCTACAATCATCAAAACACAAAAACATATGAAAACTTACTATCAGACTCCTTTAGCAAAGGTGCACCAGTCAGGGAGCTTAACCCACTTTTTAGAGGCGGTGCATCAGAAAGGGATGCTAGACTTCCTGCTTTATTAGCCTCAGTTTTCCTGTAAAAAAACAAATAAATAAGTACTCCACAGAGCTGTAAAATACACATAATTACTTTCTTTTCTGTTATTAAATAGTCATAAAACTAGAAAAGCAATATTACAGCAAAAAAAAGCAAGGGAAAAGGACTATTCACTCTGCAACCTTAAAAGCGGCAGGCAGTTCACTGGCACAAGTGTCAACCACAACATTCACTGAGAAAGCCACTTTCTCACCCATGCAAGGACTTCTGCCTGTCTTCTCTCGCAGACAGAGCACCTTCATCAGCATCACTATTTATGTCTAGGGACCTTTCATCACCCCCACATGTAAATGCAGCCAAAAGAAGAAAGATTCAGATATAAATCAATACTTTAGTTTGCTTTACATCTAAAAGAGACTACGTCTGATGAAGCTATTAATTCTAAGAGCAGTCAGTTTACAGAATGAAAACCTCTTGGTTACAGAAAAATAGAACTCATTACATGTTAAAGTTCATTTGGCTACTACCTAGTTCAAATTCTACTTGCAAGTAAAGGATGAAGAAACACAAATTATAAGAGACCAAGATTTTCACATTTAGTATGGCCAGAACTATTTACTATTTTGATTCCATTCCTATTAATAATGGACATCATTTGAATCATTCATTGTATCTAGACCACCAAAATATCACGTGTAACATCACACATTAAAATGCTACAAAATTTTGAACAATGGGTCAGACACCTAGAGATAATGAGTGCCTGGATCATCTCTCACACTGTCATTAGCAACCGCTTGCTCCTTTTCTCTCCACTGAAACCATCTTAAAGAAATGGGCAAGATTTCCATAAGGAAATTACCTTTTTGCAAAGAAAGCAGTGCTGGCAGGTGTCCTATTAACTTACCCCTTGGGACTTGAGTACACCAGCACAACATACCACAAAGGGGATTCCACCTGAAGAATGTGGGGTTTTTTGCCCTCTAGAAGAGTTGTCGGGAAGGTAAAAATGAACGATTCAGCATACACAGCTCAGCTACAAATAGATTCTAGCTCATTTGTTGTTAGCATATTCAGCAAACCTTATTATGGGATGTTACTATTATAGCTGCATCACAACGACATTATGTGCTACAAAATACTGATTGGTGGACTGTGATTCTAATACAGACACACATAATCCAGAAGTATTTTTTTCTGTAGGGAGTTTCTCTACAAGGAAAAAAAATCCTTACTTTACTAAATAATTAAAGAGTCTCTTTCTTGGATGGTCTTCTAAAAGAAATCCAGTTTACCCAATTTCAAAGTAAATTTCCCTTCTTGTCATATGAAAATGCTCAAACAATAAGAAATTAGTAAATATTATTATTATGCAGAAGTTGTTACAGACTTTTCCAATTTTCCCACCTTATCATTTAGACTACCTGCTACAATGGTTACTTTGGTTAAAGGCTAGTTAAATGAGCTCTTGAGTAAGAAGCAAATGCACTCAGATGCAGTTTTAATCTTGATATTAACTGTAAGAAAAAGAGAAAAGAAGTACCATAGTAGGGTTATTTGTAACACACAATATTTTCCAGAGTACAATCACTGCTCTTCGAGGAAAAAAACCTACTACTAAAAACATCCAACTACTCCAACTAAAAACTTCCAACAGAAGCTGTATTATAAACAATCTTTTTTCACAAAGAGTCCATAAATTTACTAAAGAGAGACCTGGTTTACCTGGCATGATTATTTCGTGCTCTACCAGAAAGATCCTATTCTAAGACTAAGCATCTACTGTAGCAGTAATACAAAAAAATCTTATGCTGCTCTGCCCACTATCAGAGTAGCTGGGGGGAAAAGCCAGTTGCCAAACTGACTTACAAATGATTCTGCAACCTCTTCTTAATGTCTGCTAAGCTGGAGCAATTCTCTGATTACTTGAGCATAGCAAAAGAACACCATGAAGTGACCCTGCAGCATTTCTCAATATAGTGTATCTAAGCTAAGCTTCAAGATAACTCAACATGATAACACAAAGATAGGTTTTTCAGTTTTATAACAAAGCTGCTGCATAGTTCAGTCACTAGTTCTTGTTTCAAATGGCGTTTTTCAGTCATAAGACTCCACAGATGAACAATAAAAAACATGCTTTGGATGCATCTGCAAAAATTGACATACACAGAAGTCACTGAAAACACAGAACTGCTCACTGAAAACAGAACTGCACACAAAAGGTGTTGCAAAGTGAAGAGGAAACCCTCAGCTGTAAGAAAACTTTCCTTATTATTACAGCCTATGGAGCCAGTTTAAAGTGTTTTTTGTATTCCTTACAAAGCTGTACAGGTATTTAACGCACTATCCATGCCACTGTCCACTTCCTTTAGCACAGATCACCACTGCAGCTCAGTTGCAAGAAGAAATGCTGATGTCTGTGCCTCATATATGTTCATTCCACACAAGACATAGGCTGAGGACATTAGATACTCTAACTGATGCACCTTAAAGTGACACAGGTTTTTCCACTCATAGTACATCCAAGAGATCTCAGAGGACACTGCACACAGAATACCATAGAATGATGGAATAGAACAGAATGAGAGAAATGAACACTTCAGAAACAAAATGTTACAGATCTAAACACAAATGCAAATAATCAAATAACAAATAGCTCTCAAAGGTCTGCAAGCATACAGAAGACAAAATAAACCACATATTAAGTAGAACATCCATGTTACCTACCAGCCATAAGTTCTTTCTGGTTTGGGTATAGGGTCATCAAAGAAAGAATCTCCCTCTACATCATCTTCATCCACAGCTGGATCACTTTTCTCTTTGGTATTCAAGTCTTTGTTTTCTAGTTGAGGATCTAGTTTTGTTTCATTAGGCAGAAAATGAATACTTCTCTTGCTTGCTTCCCCTGATGAGACACTTGTATCACTCTGAGTGTTTTCAGCAGCCTTGAAAGATGAGAATGGAGTAAGTATTCATGTCACATAATACTCTAAGTGTATTTATAAATGCACAACACATAACATACACCGCGCATCACTTTTTAAAATATTATGTCAAATTCCTGAGAAGTACTAGCATGTTTATTAGTATCATCAAGAATCAAACCGGAAAAAACTTGTTTTATCACTTTAGAAAGTGCTCTTTATTGTTGCTGCCATTAAAATCTTTTGTTCCATCCTGTGCATTGCTATGCTATCTACATCACTTCTATTATAAAAGCAAACCATTAAAAAATATCTTGGTTATCAAATAAAGAAATCTACAGACAGACTGATTCTTATGCTTTATTCATGTTATTTTGCAACACGTCTACAAACAAAGGTTCTTAGTTATAGCCATTGCCTTCAATAGAAATCAATTTAAACCCATGAAAATTACTCAAAGTTCCATATTAAATGGTAATCTCTGCAATACAGTATTAGGTTTTGAAGTAATAAGCATAAGAAAACTGCAGTTACTGATACATTCTCTCTTCAAATACTAAAACCAGAAATGACAACAGTGAGACTTAAAAGTACATAACTTTCAGGCTTTTTCTCATACTTATGGCTCAGAACTACAGTCTAGAATGTAAGGACAATTCCATGTGCAACCTTTACATCAAGTCATACAACTCAAGCTGTAACTTAGCATGGCTTTGTGGCCCAGAGAACAATATTTGAATTTATCTAGATAATCAAGGTGCTGTGAAAGAAAAATGTTTTTATATTATTACCTAGCAAGGAGTACTGCTATTTTCACTTTCTCCTAGACTTATTAAAATTAAGCCAGTAAAAGATTTATTACATTAGCTTCCTTTCTACAAACTAATAGCAGCACAGTTTTGAAACAAAACAAAAATTATTATTTAATCCAGATAGCAAATATGTATGTAGGCTGTACTGTCCAAAGTATTTTTTTATCAGTCATTAACTTTCATTTGGAAGGCCGAAGCAAAATTTTCAAACTAAAGGCCATGAAAATTAAAATTACCTTGGTAGGTCTTTTTCATACCAAGGTTATTTTATCTGAGTCACAGAATAACATTCAATTGCTGGCAGTAGCTCAGTTTTTCTAGGGCAGGAAAAAGTACTTAAACGCTTAAGTAGTAGTAATAAAAATATTTTAATTTCCTTACCTAGAGGAACAGAATCGGTTTTGAAAATTAAGAGCTTAATGATAGCCTGACTACAATAAAAGGGAAGCTACAGCTACTTTTCTGTTCTGGGCCCTGAGGGAACAAGCTGCTACTATGCACAACAAAAAGCATAAGCACAACAGTTTGTCTTTGCTTAGAATCATATACAGAAGTTTTGCTGAAGCGGAACAAATATTTTCAAATTGCAGATCATTTAAATGAATGCTGTCATATCTGCAGTTTCATAGGAGTTGTCTCTTTTACTCATCTCATGTATGTTATGAAGCTTTTCATTATATATAATCTTACCTTATTTGGTATAGAGTGTGCACTTGACCGTCCATCAGATGATTTTGATGTAGGGCACTGGCTGTCACTTAGAACTTGAGCCACCTAAGAAGTTTAAAATAAGCACTTATTTAAAAATATACTTAATTTTGTAATAAATGGCACTGGTGAGGTCGCATCTCAACTACTGTGTTCAGTTTTGGGCCCCTCACACTAGAAAAGACACTGAGGTGCTGGAGCACATCCAGAGAAGGGCAACAAGGCTCACGAAGGAGGTAGAAAACGTGTCCTAAGAGGAACGGTTGAGGGAGCTGGTCTAAACAAGAGGAGGCTCAGGGGGGTTTGCAGTGAGGTGGGGACCAGTCTCTTCTACTGTGCCTGCACTGAGAAGTCTAGAGGAAACAGCCTTAAGATGAGACAGGGGAGATTCAGATTAGATATTAGAAAAAAAATGTTTCACTGTTATGGTTGTCACGCATTGGAATAGGTTGCCCGGAGGGGTGGTGGAGTCACCGTCCCTGGAGGTGTTCAAGAGGCATCTGGATTTGGTGCTGGATGCTGTGGGTTAGGGGTTACAGTGATGGTGCTATGCTGATGCTTGGACTGGATGATCTTAAACATCTCTTTCAATCTCAATGATTCTCTGATCCTATGATAATTGCATCCAACAAGGAACAAGGCTACCATCCTCGCTTGTACAGTATGCAAACCCTGACACCACGTGTGGGAAGACAACTGAGGGTAGAACTAGAGAAAACTGGGAAGTTATAGTCACACACAGTATGGAAATCACAGGATGAAATGCAGCTGCTACTTCCTGGATGGAATGTGGTTGGCATGCACGAAATACATTCCATGATGATACCACACACCAGGCAGCCTGCATCCCTAAGCACACGCTAAGAGGGATGAAACAGAGGGTGGAGCAGAGAGAAGACACCGCAGCCAGGCTCTGCTGTAATCCTTGCAAGGACAACAACTTGATGGTACCATGTAACTGGCAAACCATGGAGCAGCTGTCAGCCAGGGTAGATGGAGACCTTGTCTTGCTGCTGTGAACCAGCAACTGTGGCAAACTCACTCTCCTCAGATGAACTTAGCATTATAATTAGATCATAATGAAACAACACACACCTCCATCCAAAGTTACCCACCTCCAAGGTACAACCACCCCTGAGTGTGCGCTCTGTATTTTACTGACTCTATCTTAAAAAGTGAAGCAAGACAATTTTACACCATTCATTAACGAAAGTGTGTATGACTACAGTCACCCAAGCTCCAACCAAATGTAAAGAAATAGTACAAAAGTAAGTTAAGAACAGGGAGAAGTTATGGAAAATTCCATCATAACTTTGGGATCAGCTGACAAGCTGAACCTGTCTTCTCCCTTACTGGGATGCCCTTTGGGTAAAGGACCATATTCGATGCATGCTGAGCGATTATCTTGAGCTAGCTTTTGTTGGTGGTTAAAGCTTGTCTGTAAATTGCTTTAAATACATTTTTTCAGTCTGTTATTATCACTGGCAATCTTCACACCTCAGCCTGTCACAATTTTCTCTTATCGGTGTGATTATTAATCAAGCATGTCATTCCGTAAACTGTTCTGCGCGAGTCCATCCTATCAGTTGCCAGCAGCAGAGAACATATTGAGCTAAGAGTGAGGAGATCCAGGAGGGGCTTTCCCTTTCTAAATTGTACTAAGGGATTTGACTCCAATACAGTGCTGGCATGTGTCCCTCAGCAAGTCAGCCGAACACTCTTCAGTATAGTGGAATCCCCATAACAGGACACGGACAGACTGGCCGAGCACACGGGTCTTGGCTTTCCTGGGGCATTCCCAGACTGAGCAAACACAAGGGCTCAAGGAAACCCCCCTTTCGTGTGACAGAAAATTGCTTTATTAAGAAGTCTATGACATCTGCTTCTGAATTTAAGCTTTCTCTGGGACACTGAATGCATGCTGGGTGTAGAGAACTTTATTTCAAGTCACAATCAAATGCTATTGGTTGGGTTTAATTCATTTAATCAACATATTAATTATCTATTCCATTCAAATACTACTGTCATTGCCTTCAAGTACTTTAATACTTCGATATATTTAATTTTAAGTACATATGTTTTCAGAAGAGCTTTAAAGCTTTTGACAAAACTCATTTGAGGCTTTTGACGTCATATTAAAATCAGAAGTATGCCAAGAAAAACAGGTACAGATAACAGTGTTCATCAAGCACACCAGAAATTAGAAAATAAGTGACACAGTGTTTTGTGTCATTTATCTAGATTTACTCTGTGCTACTGTGTTGTAGCAGAATATTAATAAAGAGCCCTAGGGTGGCACTAGAAGTAATAATCATGAAGTTTATTTTTTATCTCTCTGATAAGTTGAAGGCATAATATAATAAAGACCTGAAACACTGTAATAGTACAATAGCCAAGTGTTTGTAATTTCAGTTTATTTTTCATCACTGAAAAAAAATGAAAAGTATTAGAAAGAAAGAAAGTACACATTAATATTACTTACTTCTCCACCACTTGAAATCTTTTTCTGCTGACACTTCCTAACAACCTCCAACAACAGGGGACCACCCACAGTACCTTCTGCTTCTGTAATTCCCAAATCACGAGCTAAGTTTTCTCGACCATCAAGGCCATTTAGCTGGAGAACAATAGAAAAAAAGAATCACAACATAGAAATAACTGTCAGAAAACAAAATATATATTTCATAATATAAAAAAGTCTTATGTAACGCAGCTCTATTTTGACTAAACAGTGATTATTTACGACTTCTTGTTGCTTGTGGACTAAAGTTACAAAATCATAGAAACACTGAGATTGGAAAAGACCCTTAAGATCATCAAGTCCACCACTACACCATGTCTCTAAGAGCCACACCTACACCTCTTTTAGATACCATCTGTTGCATAATTTACTTCTGATCTGTACCTGAACTTGTCACAGATCACGCAAAGTTGTTTTAAATATGCAAGAAGACATCATTAGCATGCTTTGGGATTTAAGAACTTATATGGCCAAGTTACTTTAGCCTATCACATCTAAAAGTGGATCCAAGGACATTCAGCCACTGGTTCCAGCAAATTGATAGATGATGGGGAGTTGCCGTTCCTGTGCATATAGAACTACACTTCCACAGGTCAACATCTACTTTCAGTCTCTGTTTCGCTTTAAAAACAAGAGGAGTTTGCATAGAAAAAGGAATGAAAGCAATTCGGTATCATCCAAAAAACCCCAACAACACTTTCTCAAACTGAACTTCACACTATATAGCTTAACATTATGACATAGTAAAGTTAGTGGCAAAATGTTGCAGGAGAATGCAGGATTCGTATACTATTAAATGATTCCAAAAAAATTATCAACTTGTTAATTCAAAATTAAAATTATTATCTAGCATTAATTTTGATAAAGAGGAACCTTTTACAGGTACCTCAAGCATAAAAAAAAGATATTTTTAATAAAAACAAGTAAGTGGTTTAAACAAATCTGCCATAGCTTCTCCATTCATTGCCACGCACTTCAAATAGTGAGCACAGCATACAAACAAAACCAGTATATCTTACTGTGCTTGATTCAGGCTGAAAAACAGCTAAAGTAAAATCAAGATTGAAAAACCGTAGAAATTCTGCAACAAGACCTGCTACCAAGCGACCTAAAAAGAAAATGAGAAGAGTTAAAATACACCAGATATAAACAAATCTTACGTCAAAGATTTAACGGTAACACCAGCACGCATTGCTTCAGTATGGACATAGTTTAGACATTCAGCAAACTACCACCTCATAGTAAGTCTGTATACCAACTCCCTAATTTCGAACTCAGATGTCATATCAAAATCATTTAAGCCAGTAATACTGCAAGAGCATAAAGACTGCTTACAAAATTCATGTGCAGCGTATTTTTTAAACTAGTCAGCTGTTTTATAAACATCATTTTGACATTTGTCGTATATCTGCATTCACTCCTGTACCTCTACTCTTAGTTTTCACTGGTTACTGTTTCTATTGGTCTAGAATGTCTCTGAGTTAGCACAACCATAAGTCATCATGAAATATTAATTTCAATGCATTAATCACCTTAGTTAAAAACTAAGGTTTTTACTGCAACTTCAGCGATAATAACTTTAAAAATTATAGATTTAATTCTATTCTGAATGAGTGGTAATTAGGACACCTGAAAGAAACAAAAGCATACTTAATGTCATGGAGACTGTACTGTTAATAAGATTGAAAGATTTAATCCTTTGTCTCCTATTTTTATTATTTTGAGAAGTATATACTAAACAAAGAACTTACCATCCTTTGTACCTAAAAAGCTTTTCAAGCTTTCATTTACCAGAGGTGCTTTGTTCTGTCAAAAAGCAAAAATCAAACAGTAATTAATGTCATCTACATGCTAGCAGGAAACTGAAAACCACAGCAAGCTAGTGTTTAGGTGTACTCTGCTCCACAATGATGTCCTCCCCATGTAATTCACTTCTTAAAAATCCACCTTTGTATTAATTCTACAACTACAAGTAAAAGCTATGTAGCAATAAATTTATTTAGGCAAATTAAATTTGTCTCGGCGCTAAAGTAATTTCACCAAAATTCTTAATAGCATACTGATTTTTATTTATCTAATGACTGAAGAGGTAAGCTAAGCAGCTAACTTCCCAAGCTGCTCCTCTAATATAGTGCAAAGTTTAAGGCAATTCAGTCCAACCTTTTAAAAAATGGAAATTTACAAATCTTCGAGACGAAGTGTGGACCATGCTAATTATTAGTACACAAATCAATACTAATCTTCTATTAATTAAAAGACCTTCAAAGATACTATGAAAATGGTTTTTTCTCCCATGTTAGATTTGTCCTCTTCAGTTTTTAAACAGAAATAAATCAATATGCTATGTCTGGGTTTGTCAAAATCGTTACAGGATTTTTCAAAACAAATTCTAAATGCCATTCATAAGATGGAATTGATATCCTGGGTAAGAAAAGGATCAGTTATAGGTATTTATCACTACAGTTGCAAATGCTAACACACAAGAATGTGCTACCTGAAAAAAGGAAATCTTGCTTAATATTTAAGAATTCAGAGTAGTGGCAAGTACTGAAGTACCACCAGTGTCTACAGTGTAAATTTAAAATACCATGATACATGTAAGCTTTTTCAAAAATGGTGAGCTGAAATGTACTGAGCAAATCTCTCTTCAGGTTACTCAAACTATTGATATTACTGTCCAGATAGTGTGGGAGGTTGCTCTCTGGGTGTTCTATAATATGCTGAAGCTTCCCATAAAGAGATGGTACTTCCTTATCACTCTTCCATCATGTCTTCTTCAGCTATTTTATGTTAAATTTCTGGAATACGGAATCTCATATCATAGAATAACTACTTCCCCTCCTTACTAACATCTCAATATTGCCTGTTTCAGTTAAGCATTTTTCCAGAAAGAGCACAACCACTGAACCAGTAGCGGAATAGAAAAGTTTTCCATTCCTCTCCCTTTAAGGCAGAGAGGCTGGACATACAGCACTCTCTACTCCCCAATTCTAGAAAATTGAAAGACAGAGGAAATGAAGCAAAGCTGGCAGTAGAAGAGGTCACAAAACTGGTATCTGTATACCACAGCAGTACTATTATGCAATTGTGATAGTATCTCATTCCCTTAATACTATTATACTGCCAAAGTATCAGTACATAGTCCACATCTTAATTAAGAGTTCACCCTTAAGTGCTAAAGCAAATTATCCTGAAGGAAGCCTACAACATCCTTATGGGAAATACTATAAGCATTAGCATACTTGGCATTTTACTATATTAAACTGCTTTCACAATGCACTTGTCAAAAAACCCCAGTATAATATTTTCAATTTCAAAAGACATTATTCCGATTTGATAAAATCTCAATCAGTCAAGCAGACATCTTTTTTAAAAGATGTATTTGATGGAGAAAATACTTAGCTATTCTGGTCAACTGGACAGAAGCCATATAAACCCAGCAGAGACAGATACTTAAAATTATAATATCAAAAGGCTATTTAACAGTTCCTGTTTTTAAACATCAGGAAACACCCTGATAGTCTTGTTTCGTGTTCTTAATGCATCATGTTCTTATGCAGAAATACATCTTTTTATCTTGGTACATTTCACAAATAGAAAGTATTAAAGCTATTATATTTAATTCTACATGAAGGATGTTTTTTCTTTCTGATTTATTTTTTAAGGTTCTCTTACCTCTACTTTCTCTTGTTCTTCTAAGGCCAAAAACACAGCTGCTCGTAACTCCGCCTGCCAAATAAAAAACAAAACACAGCATTTCTACAAGCACTGTTTTTCCTATGCACATAGGATGCAAAGAGCTAGCAAGTAGCTTTACAGCTATTTGTTTCTCCTCAAGCAACTTGACATGGACTGTAATCTATATCAGTGCAATTAAAACACTTAAGATTACAGGCAGTGTGACCTCAGGCAGAGAAATAATAGTTTCCAGTCTGAGAACAAGGCAGGGGGCAGCATAATTTGATTCAAGACTTCCTAAATTATTTCTTTGTGCATAAGAAGATTCCAAAGTACCTACATTATCTCCTATTCTTTGTACATAAAAAGATTCCAAAGTACCTACATTATCTCTTATTAGTTTTTTCCAAGAGTTAAACATCCATCTCTCTCAGGCAGCTTCAAAACACCTACCCTTCATTTACAATTCATTCAGGAAGTATGAACAAATGGGTCGTAATAACCCATTAAAAAACTAAACATGAAGATATACAAATTCCTATGATTTCTTGTCAGATTACACTCAAAACCCCAGAATTTCTCACAGAAAAGAACATGATCACAGTCATTCAAATATGCCTGGTAGTAATGTTCTACCAACATGATTCTAAATTTATTATTATAAAGAATCAGAATTGTTCTAAGGACTACTTTGAATATTGAAGCTTAAGCCTTGCCTACTCTTTAAAATGTAAGCACTACAGTTTTTCTACTTTTTTCACTGAATGCGCCAAATGGATAACATACATGTGATGAAGTAGTTTGCCACTTTAATCAACTCTTAATCTGACATTTTGAAGTAAGTCAGTAGATAACACTGCAGTAATAAACTATAAAAGACAGTATATTAAAGTTTTCTCAACAGAAAAAAAAAAGCAGAATTTAAAAGAAATATTTATTTCCCTAAGAATAAGACCAATATGAAGAATGTCTGGACTTTCTCATATATGTTACAAGAGGTACTAAACATGAAGTAACTGTTCCCTCCCACCAAAAATAAAAAAAAAAAACAAAAGCAACCGCCCATCCAAAAAACCCCAACAAAGCAAAAAACCCCAAACCTAACCAAACAAAAAAAACAAACGAAAAAACAACCAAACATCAAAACCAACCAACCAACCAACAAAACCCACCCAAAAACAACCAAACAAAAAAAATCAAACCCAAACACCTTTCACGGGAAAAACAAACACTTTCTTTTTAAGGAACCCTCTCTTTGGACACCTTTTTGAAGGAAAAAAAATAATGCAGAAAAGCTAAAAGGATTTCTCATCAGAAGAAGAGTAAAATGCTTACAATAATTATACGCAATGGTCATACTGACACTGCAATCACATTTTTTCAGTTGCTGGGATACAGCATTCAAGCAGAAAATCCTCTTATAAGCAATTAATTTATTTATTATTTTTACTTTTTTTTCAGGTGTTGACATATAGTTGTCAATCGGTAACATCTTTTACACACCCCATTAACTTGAATATTATTCTTACAAAATCAGTTTTCATTTAAATGTGCAACCAACAGCTAATAACTTGTTTATTTAGTCTTATGTCACTAAGATAAACCTGAAACGGTTGCAAGGCTTTCTATGTGACTTAGGCCACGGAAACCAAACATATTTACATAAGAGTATAATAAAAATACCAAAGCATTCCTGACTGGTTATTACAGCTGTTCAAAATAAAACACACCAGTCAATGCATGTGGGTAGTGGTAAATCCCCCTAGGGGTCTGGATCATGGGACTGGAGAATAAAGTGGTCTGAAAGTAGCTGCCAGTACATCAGCTAATCCAGAGTCTGACCTGTTTTGAGATTCTGGAACAATGTCACAACTGCCATTTTTTTTTCCTTCACTTAACTGGGATTGTTTGTCTGCTCCACTCCTCTAGGTTCAATCCAATGGCTTTTAATTACTAACAGATGTGCTTTTCTTCCTCTTCTTATTTATTTAATGACATATGGTCAATTTCTCCCAGATGTTGCCATTCCCCATGAATAGCTGGTTCACCTTTATTTATTTTAGTGCCCAATTAATAAACTTCAGGTCAGGAGCTGATCACCAGAAGACAATGCCACTGGTATTTACATCTCCCTTTAGCTTACCTGCATTATCTAGAATACCACCCTAAAGCCTTTCCACAGCCAGCCAGCTCCACAATCAACACTCCAATCCTGCGAGCATCCCAACGTTTGAAGTTAACACTTTGTTGTACTATCCCCACAAGGAAAGTTTACACTACTGTAACAACACACTGACCGTCATCCTTTGAGGTGGATACTGCTCAGATCATAGCAACATATTCTCAAAACATCATCTCAATAAACTTAGACAAAGAACCTTACACTAGAATTTGTGTGAGGTTAAAGCAGTAATTCTCAACTTCATGCAGAAGAAAGTAAAAAGCAACAATAACAAAGCTGAGGCCAAAGGAGTAATCACCCTACTACAAGATGAATCATACTACACGAGTAGGATAGACAATGTCATACAGGCTTTTCAGGACCTGAGGCTAGTCACTGAGAATTTGAACACCAGAGATTGAGATCACCATCATCAGGTACGACCACAGCAATTTGCTCCCACCAGCAGATTTGAAAGTTTATATAACTACACAGATTAATCCATTTACAGTTCTTCTCACACTTCTTTTGTTTTTAATGAGTATGAATGGTTTGCATTTGTCTTTGCCCTAGTACCCTTTGGCACCAGCCCAATCTGTGTCTCATACATTATTACAACCTGCTCTTGTCATTTTCCCTACTCCACACTGCCTCATTCTGCTAGCAGTTTTCAACATAATCCAAATACACTGCAGAGAATTTTATTCACCATCTAGTAGTAAAGCAGACCAAAGCTTGATACTCGAATTCCCCACCCATATTCTTTTTAAGTCTTCAATAAAACAGGGTTATGTCAACAAAGACAGATGTTGATGAGTGTCTATCACTTTTACATCCATCAAGCTTACAGACTTATTTCTCATACTGTGAAAGATACCCATTCTCTTCTATCCCTAAGCAGTTTTATCAGGCAAGAGCTCATGTCAATGAAACAGCAATTTGGTTTCACTGAGCTTAGCTAAAACAAGTAAGGCTAACATTGTACATGACAAATACTGTCTGTGTTAGAGAAACGTATGGGTCAGTGTTTTGAAACAAAATTAAATTTCCCCTTTTCCTTCCAGGCATTTACAGTTCATCAGACAAACACTGTTTTTTACTGATTGTTGTTGTACTATAAATCAGAAATAGTAGTCCATGAAAAAAGCATCTTTTCTGCACTGAACTATAGTATCCCTCTTTAGAACCTGGGTAAGTTTACCACATTCTAGATAGAGAGCCTTTTGCATGTACCCTAAGTACTGTCCAGGAAAACAGCTCCCTCAATCTGCAGTAGTCCTAGAAAAGGGCTAACAGTTCTTACTATCTCAAGAGCTCCCCAAACACACCTTCTAAGTGGCATCTCAAAAAATGCCTATCTAATTTGGAAATATGGTCTTAATAAGAAGACAACGAGGACCTACATTAACAAGGTTATTGGTCTGATTTAGTAGTATCCTTGTAAAGCCATCCACAGCACCTCACACAGCAGATACTGGATGAAAAGTGAAAGGATAAGATAGAGACCATTCAGGACTGAAGGATGACCTGTAGCCTGTAACTACCTCCCACTTGCAGACTCCAAAATGTGTAATATTTAGCATGTCCATGGAATTTCTCGGGGTTTCTTTGGTAGTATTTGGTTTTGATTGGAACACATTTGTCCAGGACTTAAACAAGAGACCTGACCTTCCTAAGACAAAACTTGTGAACTTCAAACTCATTTCTACACCTCAAAGCATGTAGGCACATGAGTGACCAAGATGATTCCTTACAATAAGCACGAACTCTGGATATTGCTTGTTCCTTCCATTCTGTCTCCTTTGTACAGCTACACAATTCACCTGCAATCCCAATAACCCAACACTTTCCAAAGAGATCTCATCTAGATTTTTTTCCTATCAACCTTCATACTTTCTATTCCTGGGACAATATTTCATATGAATGACCTATGGTTTTCCAACACTGATCTCTAAATGCTGTGGAATACTAGGCAAAAAAGGGGGCACTTCAGCTTCATAAATTGCTTTGTACCTATAGCACAGCTGAGTACGACATTGTCTGCTAGTTAACAGAGCCTTGCTATCTGCTTCGTGCATCTCTCAATGTTTCTACAAACCCTTAGAGTTCTGCAGCTTTTGCAGAGGAAGTCCTGGGATCTTTTTTTTCATCCAAGACCCATTAGCAAAAACCATAATATAAATTTCAGCCTGCCAAATGCATATGCTACCACTCTTCTCAACCCACTTCAGCAGCTAAACACAGTTTTTGAAGCCGTACAGGCAACTTTGTGTATTCCCTAAGAAACAAGGGGTAGGCGAGTTCAGCAAGTGTCAATATGGGAGACACTTCAGAGACCTGCAATGGGTCAGCTGGAGGTGCAAAACCTCCTGCAAGCTTGCACTCACAAATCATTATCAAGATGTGCATCAGTGGATGGTGTGGTTAAATGTCTGTTTAGGGCAGTGAAACCATTGAATTAATGCATAAGATTTCGCAGGGTAATGCTCAGAGAGCTTCCACGCAGGGCACAGGAATGTGCAAGTGCCATCTGCTCCAGTGCTCTGAACAGCCCCATGCGTGCCCAAGCTTAAACAATCTCCTGCATACGTAAAATTCAGTGGCACATCGGCACCTTTCTGCACAACTTTCAGCATCTCCACTTCCTAACTCCAAAAGAACTGTCATACACTTTGGTAGATACAGAGCAGATGCATTGCTCTGGAAAGAGACATGGCAGAACATTGAGCTGTTTAACTGCTGGTGATCAACTCAGGCTAAACCTCTGTGTGTACCGGGATAAAAACCTACACCAGTCTATATGCATCACAAATCCAAGGCTGGTGCCAAACCATAACCAGTAACTTCTCTACCAGTATTACTCACTAGTACCTTCTCTACCAATATTACTCAGTAGTACCCTCCCTGTCATCTCCATCTGCAAAATCTGTAAAGGTTCTCATCCTTGAGCATGTGGTGGGCATGCTCTCCCCCACTGCCTGCTAAACTTTCAAATCTTGGCTAAGTGACATAAAGGAATGATTGTGCAGACATAATCCTTTAGATATAAATGAACAAAGTCTGGGATAGGAGTGGAACCAGTCGTACTTAGACTCCTCTCTGAGAATATTATGAGGACCATATTGACATTTAAATGTTAAATTTCAGTTAGTTTATTTAAAACAATTAAAACCGGTTATGTTTTACTTGACTTATAAAACTAAAAAGAAATAAATGTTACATTAAAAAACAATGATTCTGCTTAAACCCAAGAAATAAGTTGATTTTCTGGTATTTTCTGGCTTTAAAACAAACAACACATCGCAACACGCAGAAACGGGGGCTTACACTGTAGTGCACAGCATGCTCATTGTGAAAGTCAATAGTTCTAAGACATTTAAAAGTATTGTTCATTATAGTACATGCATTGAAGACACAAAAGCAAACAGGACAATTTTAACTGACCTGTGCACATGCAGTTAACAGCTCATATTAAAAACTAGTACTTTTAGCCTTTCTAACATCACATCATTTGCCCATAACTTAGCTGTCTAGGTTTTGAAGCAAATTAGTAAGAAATCAGCAGTACCAGCTGGCCAAAAGCTTTACTAGGCATATAATATTAGTGATGCTAACCCCCCCACATAACTGTAGCAACAGCAAATTCCAGAGAAGATGCAAAATTCAGATAATATAAACTTAAATTATTTCAAAAGAAGAGATTAAAAGATATAAACCAAAACAAAATTAGATGACAAACAAACACACAGGAAGCATAATGGCTCCTCTTGCTCAGACGACAATAGCTTCCCTAGGAGAAAGATCACATTCTCTTCAAGACAGAACACCCCTATTTGTACACTATCACACAGAAACAGTGATAATTTTCACTGAAGTACAAATATCTAGAATTATATTCTGTGTGTTTACAGAAAAAAAAGAAAAAGCTGTCTTGTTCATCAGACTAATTCCAATGATTAACAAACTATATATAGTATACATCTGTGCTATATATTTATGTGTGTATATGTATATATACACACATATTGCAGCTTAGAGAATACAGGAAATTCTTAACTGCAAGCAGCAAATACCTTTATACAACTTCCACTTTTCACAATATTACTTTATTAATTACTCCAGTGCTCAAACTTTAAGACAAATATAAAAATTATGAACAAATTTTTAAAATGTCATATAAGTAATATTTTTTCAGCTAAGTTATTTAAATCAACGAGGCACCTAAGAAATTAATCTCAAATTAAGAATAAACTAACAAACTGCAACCCATTATAAAATCATGTTTTATTAGAGAACTAAATTATGACAGTAAATTTCTTTCTAAAAATTACCCTCATTATGTTACAAAACGTGTGACACTCCGATACATTCCATCCACTGAAATAATTCCCCTTGAATTCTAATCCTTCCAGAGATGTCTTTATCTATAGTGCATCATATTAGTGCAGCTATACATTGACCACATAATTTTCTCCTTAATGTAGCTACTTCAATAAATCACAAATACATCATTATAGCTTTCTAGCCTCATCCATCTTGAAAAATGATCAGTACTCATCCTAAAGTATAAAATAAGCAATGCTTTTGATAGTGTGTAAATGTTCAGTTCTACCACATAATTAAAAAAAATTGACACATAATAGATAAACATTATCGAACAAAATGATATTTAATTAATTTTAATAAAAATACGACTGCAACTCTTTTAATGGGTGGTATAATCTAATTTAAATTAAAAGATGACAGTTTAAGAAGCCTTGCTCAATCTTAATTCTTCCAGCAATGGGTTTTTTGTCAGGTAATAGTAGAACAAATTCTGTAAGTCATTAACACTACCAATCAACAGTCAGCAAACTCACATGCCAATTAAGGTTTACAGCTAAGAAGAAAACCACCACGAATTCCTCAGGTCAACAGCCCTAGCCATAAGCATACCAGTTATTAAACAGTAATGTCTTGTATTAAGGAGAGACATAATCCGGCAAGAAGGCTGCAGTTTGTATTTTTCTAAGTCATTTGCTAGCTTGTCTTAATGACACCTTACACAATATTGGATACTGCACACTTTAAGCATTATAGAATAGCGAACTACAACAAATACATTTACACAGAACTCAGTGGACTGGCAACCATAGTATGAAAATTTACATACTACACAAAGGTGCGAATTAAGAAACTACAGTTCAAGAGCTCAGTGTGACCCAATTGCCTCGTCATTCTTTTTTTAATTACAATTTTATTATCAGCACACTTGCATTGTTTAACAGTATGTGAGTGGTTAACATGTGGCCCAAAAGGCCTATCTAGTATCTATTAGAAAAAGGTCTCTACTCAGAACACAGTTATGCGAGCTAGAATCTTCATTCACTTACAGAACTTATATAAGGATCATCCATTTGAAAAGGATGAACAACACGGTTTTGAATACTATTTTGCTGAAAAGTATGACTAGTTCAAAATGCAGTAGACTTGAAAGTCTACTGCACAGAAAGCACACGAAGATGCTCTCACTTCCATAAAACACTTCAGTTGTTGAACTGTTTTTGAAATATCAGCAACGACCATCCACCTGTGGGGACTTAGAACACTGTGGATAAACAGCCCCATCCTTGACCTGAAAGCTACACTTCATTTCTCCTCTAGCCTTGAAGGAAACCCATTTATTTTTAGGCTTCCATACCTGTGTTGGTCTCTGTTATACAAAATAATTATTGCTGGCAGCTTTTAATTTGAACGAGAATCCATGGAACCAATTTTCCTACTCTTTCTGGCACAAGCTCAGGCTGCACCATAGACTCAGAAGTAATGTGCACTCCACTATCTTCCGTTTATTTTCTTAACACAGCGTTACTTGTTCCCCGTAAGCAGGCAGCATCCCCAGACAGTTTCCAGACTTAGCAAGCCTTCAAGACACAGCTAAAGCAACCCACACTCAAGAAGAAGTGCTTAAATAGCGACCTACAAAAACTCCCGCTTGAAATTTTTAGTAAGGGCTTTCCGTATCGAAGCAGGGATTAACTTTACCCATCCCGTCGCGCAGCACCCGGCTGTCCATCGCTTCCAGCCAGTTTGGCGGCAGCAAGGGAGCTCTTGTGGCCACACGGCACCTGCGAGGGTGAACGCGCACAGCCGGGGCCGGTCTCCCAGCGTCGGCCCCGCGCTCCCCTCCCTCTGCCCGCCCGGGGGATCCCGAATTCCCGCGGCCGCGGGGCAGCGCCGTGGGACGCTCAGGCCCCGGGCCCTCAGACCAGCTCTACCACGAACGGCCGGGGAATACCACGGGGAAAGCAGGCGCCACCGCCAGGCCGCGACGCCGAGGGAGCGCCCCAGCCGGGAACACCGCCTGGAAACGGGAGTGAGAGGGCACGAAGCCCGGGAAGCCTCAGTCCTCCCACACTCCCAAGGGCCGCGAGCTGCCGTCAGCGCCAGCTAAGGCTCCCCGCCGGCGGGAGACTCTTCTTCGCCCACCTTAATCTTATTGAGCACCCCGCTGCTCTCCAGCGTCTGCACCAGCAGGTCTCGCAGCTCCGTGTCCTCCTCCGCCGCCGCGGCCGCCATCTTGCTTCTCCCTGACAACCGCCCAAACCGCGCTAGCGGCGGGACCGGCCCGGCAGATTCGCCGCCGCCGGAGGCACCAGCCTAGGGCGGACCCGAGGGAACGGGGCGGACCGGGCCGGTGGCCACCCTCAGCACCGCCCCGAGAGGGGACGCAGAGAGGCCGCGGCCACCCGGCGCTTTTGCCGCCCGCTGAGCCTGGAAACTGCGGCGGCGAACGGGCAGCGCGGGCGGCGGGCGGGAAGTTCAAAGTGGGGGCGGCGGTAACGGCTGAACTGCGCGGCCGCCCGCGCCCGCAAGCGGCCCCTCAGATCCTCCCTGTCCCTCCCTTTCTCCCGCCACGCTCGAACCCAAGGAACCATTCGAGGAGCGGCTGAGCTCATTTGGTCTGTTCAGCCTGGAGGAGACTGAGGGGAGATCTCATCACAGTCTACAACTTCCTCGTGAAGGAAGCAGAGGGGCACGCAGCGATCTCGCTGTGGTGATCAGTGACAGGACCCAAAGGAATGGCATGAAGCTGAGTCACGGGCGGTTTAGGTTAGATATCAGGAAAATGTTTCCATCCAGAGAGTGGCTGGACACTGGAACAGGCGCCCTAGCGCTCCCCAGGGAAGTGGTCACAGCACCAAGCCGGTGAAAGTTCAAGGAGCGCTTGGACAACACTCTCAAGCCACCCTCTCCCACACCCGGCAGCTGCAGCTGCTCTGTATTCGGGCTGAAGGGGTGAACAGCCTCCGTTCCAGGGCCAAGCTCGCTCCAGCAGCTTCTGAGGGGGGCAGCTACCCCAGGGCAGCAGTGGGCTCCGGGCAAGGTCTCACTCGCCTGCTCTGCTGCCCACAAGGGCACCTGGCGCTGAACAGCACCAAAAGGGGCTTCTGGAGCCCTTGTTTTGTAACAAGCATTGTTCGTTGTTGCTCCTTAAAACAAAAAGTATAAAGCTTCGTAAACTGTAATGCTTACTCTGCAGCACTACGTGTGGCATTTTTTCTACGCTGAACGGCTTATTATTTTTCCTGAAGAGAAGTCCAATATAAGACAAATAATTTCGTAAGTTACGAATGCTCCAAGGGAGCACATACAGCTCCCGGGCGAGGCAGGGCGTTCTGGAGGCTGATTTTAAAACATATGCACCAACGGTCCAGGGATGCTCTAAAGACTCGGCCAAGCCTGTGAGGACAGGTGTCCATCACTCCACCCCACTGCTGCTGAACACACGGGAGATACTGCTGGAGCCCTATGCCCATTCCCACAGCTGTCCAAAGAATACAGTGTTGCATTTTGAAGTCCTGAAGTTTGGAAATACTAGCAGTCTTTCACTTCACTACGAAACTGTGTTGAAGTAAACCCACAACACTGTACTTAAGCACTTAAGACAACAATTCTTTCCATCTAATTTTTCAACACCATGTCAGAAACACAAACAAATAGTAAATGGAGAAACATAATGTCTGGTAGTACAGTTATTTTTATTTGTCCACTAGATCTCCAAACTTAATGGAAAAACAAAACCCACTTGACAAAATATTTGATAGAGTTAAAGGAAAGATAGAGCAAAGGAAGAAAAATCAGTAGACTTAGAAGGTAGTTTATAGTTTTTAAGATTCAATTCAGCATTTCACTAACAGTGCCTTCCAGCTTTCAAATACATGTATAATATTTGGAATCCGTTCTACAGATAACCCTTTTTGAGCTCTGCAAAATACTAGACTATTATATAGCTAAATATCCATCAGCTTGGGGGCAGCAAAGCACAGTCCAGTGTCCTATTGCAATATACCGCCTCAAACTGTCTCACGTTTGAAGGAAATGTTGCCATTTTGAATGTATGTAATTCCCAAGTCTAACTCTGTGGAAATAATAGAAATGCATAGCTTCTGGCTCTTAGCAAAATTTAAATCAAATTTAAACTTTCAAAATCATCCAAGGACCAAGTCTATTGGCTTAAAATTAGGACATGAGAATATACATGTTCCAAAATGTGTACATCTGCTCAGAGTATTGTAAATGTTTCCTTACCACACTTCTAAGAATAAAGTCTAGCTGGATTTGTTTGTTTTATTTGTGCAATGGGAACAATCAAAGCAAAACAAGGCATTGTGTCAGGGAGACAAAATTTGAAAGTTTCTATCTTGATTCTTAAATCCTAATGTAAACTGCTGAAAGCTGGAAAAATGTATTCTTTTGAAGTGTTTCAACTCATTTTGGGTTGTTTTCTTTTTCAGGTCACACATTTCAACATATAAACATACAGAAATCTAGGATACTACCACATTTGTTCAGAATTTTCTGAGGAGAATGTAATTTTCATGAAATTTAGAAGAAACTTTTCAAATATTCTGACATTTCCTCATTTTTTCATAGCATCATGAGTGCTAATAGGCAGTGATCAGGAGATAAAAGTCAATAGAGAAACAAAAGATCATAGTAGACAGATAAATACTAAATAGAAAGTCTTAAGGAGATGGTTATCCAATGTAGCTGTCAATTGTCTATCTTTCCGTATTTCACAAAAACATTCTTTTTAATAACAGCCTCCATTAACATGGACTATTTTATGATATTGTAACATAAAAATGTGGCTTCTTTGTCCTAATATTTTAAAGGCCTACACTATTTCAGAGTAGCTTTGGATGTCTCTTTGTAACCACCTTAATGGGAAACTTGTCATTGGGCTTAGTTTTCACAAAGTGCAAAGCGGTAATTTGGCAGCCTCAGAGAAAGAATCCCTGTTGCACCTCAGACAGGATTAGCATTGGAGCACATGACCCTGCAGGCTGGAGAGTATGTGCAGTACAGCCCACTCTTTTCACCCCTAGTCTGCAAAGATAAAATCAGTCTGAGGGAACAACTCGGTGTGCTTATCTACTGACTTAATGGGCAGTGACAAAGACTTCAGTGGCAGATGGAGCTCTGATGTCCTCAGCGGCAGGACGAGCCACTCTGGTTACAACGATCTGGACAGCTTCTCTATTTTTAACTCTTCAAGAAAATTTCTGAAACTTTTGATACCTCTTAAGACAACAACAGATGGATCACTCATTCCATCCAGCATATTTTCATGTTTCTACAGAAAGGTACGCAAAGAGATTAGTTTTGCCTCATCCTCCTTCTTACCATGTAAATGCATAAACATAATTAAAATTTTTTTACCAGTTAATAAAACTGAGACTTTGAACAAAGACCTTATTACAAAGACTATAATTAATCTGTTTAAAACAAATGTTGTTTTGCTTGTGGAAGCAGATCTGCCCACATATTTCTTAAGTGCATTAATGTAGGATGGCTCTAACATACCCCTTTTAGTTCAAAACTATGTAGTAGTAATTAATAACCAGACTTTGTATTTATGACTCATGCATCAGCAGAGAAAGAGGGGTCAGAATGTGTTTCATAGTTTAACATACCGCTGAGAAAATACTGAACCAAGTCCTGACTCATTCCTTGAGGCTCCTTCCTCAGAAACTTCCTACTTCTCCCAAACAGGAGTTGTTACCATTTCAAACTTCTCTATTTGGAGATGCACGCCACAGACGCCTGTGTCAGCTCCTGGGCTTGCACTAGTCAGTAGTCTCCTATTTAGTCTCCAGCGCACTCTCGAAGACCTCTGTGCCGCGCAAATGCTCAGTATGAAATCATCATAACTAAACCCTTAAATATGCTAAAGAATAACCAACCAAAACACCAGCACGAGCAAAACCATCCACATAAATTACTTCCTCCGCAGCCCGCTGCCACCCGGCGCTCCTTTCTTCCCCGCGCTCACAAGGGCCTGCTCCCAGGGTGCCCGGCTGGCCGCGGGGATGCTTCGAGGATGCTCCAAGGAGGCAGCGGGGATGCCGCGGGCGGCGCTGCGCCCCGGGCCCACGGGTCCGCAGCAGCTGCCAGAGCCTCGGCCGGCCGCGGGCAGCCGCTGTGGTGAGAGGCGGTCCCGCCCTCCGAGGCGGGGCCGTGCGCCGCCCTGGAGAGAGGGGCGGGCGCGGGGCAGCTCCTGCGGGCAGCGGCGGAGGAGAGGGAGGAAGGTAACGCGGGCCGGTGGGTACGTGCAGCGTGCTGAGGCGCGGTGAGGTCTGAACCCGCGGCAGCGGAGGCCGGATTTGAGAGTTTCTGTGTTCCGGCCTCCCTCTGCTCTGTGTTCCCGCCCCCTGCCCGCCCTGGGACTGCGCTCCCGCGGTGGCAGCCGGGCAGGAGGGCGCTGCGGCTCGGCCCGCCCGTCGTGTTTCTGAGTCGGCTTTTCTGCCTGGGCGAGTGGCTCTCTGCCACTGAGATTCTCAGGTGCGCGAAGTGCAAAGGTGGGACTTGCAGGCCTGGGACGGGCTCAAATCGTGTTAGCTTTCACTTCTTATGCCTTAAATTCCGTGCGTAGCAAATCGAAAGTCAGTCAAATAAATGGCAGCATTTTCCAGAGGCGGGAGAACTGTTAATAGTTGGGTTTTTTTACACTTGACATCAGCTTTGGCATCCTCCTGTTGGCTGGAGGCCTCCCGCTTCCGGTGCTTGGGTGAATTTCAGTCTTTAGAGTTTGTGGAGACGCCTCTGTAATGATTGTTTATCTGGAGTAAAGGCTTTCTGGTGTCGGGGAAATACGTCGGTGCTAAGAGCAGAGCCGTGTGTTGGTTGGTGTGCGAGGAGGGCGAGGTGCCGCCGTGCTCCGCTCTTCGCCAGGAAGCCAGCGGTGCTGAGCGCAGCGCCTGCTCCCGCCGGGCTCAGCCCGACACCGCTCAGCCTCGGCGGCGACTTCTGCATCGCGCTGAACGCTCTGAGAGAGGTACTGCTAAAATCGTGCTGTGGCGGTGGGCGTGACTATTGCCTATGAAAAGGCTTCAAAGAGCTTTTTGCAGTTACTCGGGCTTGAGATGAATGGTTAGCTGGGAGTGGGCTGCGGAGGTAAAAGTTGCCGGAGCTAAGAGCGTTGTTATAAATTAATGTTTCTGGCATACAGTGTTGTGACTTGGCTTGTCTAATTCGTTGTGGCAGAGGCAGTGCGTGCTGACTTGTTTGGGATACTACCAACGCCTTGGGTGTTCATTTTTGTGGCTTTAGATGCCAGGTTAACAGTCCTAAATCTCGACTTATCTTTTGACATTGTTGCTAGCGTTTAGCTGCATGCATGCTATGTCATAACCATGGGTATTTCCTGCTGATGCTTGAGTGCTCTTCTGCAGCATCTTCTCTTCTGATTCTACATGCTGAACGTAACTGTAGAACAGGAAACTTAATATTAATGAGGGGTTTGCTAGTCAAGCTAATTGTTAAAAGCCAAAAAAAGAAAATAAGGGAATAAAATAGAGGTGACTAATTGCTGGTGTCCAAAAGAAACGTGCTACATCAGCAGTGCCCTCAAGATGGTGTATTAGATTTCAAACCATAGTGAATGTGTTAAAGGAGGAATTCCTCAGTATTTATTACAAGTTCTCCCTAGTCTTTGATAAGCCTAGGCATTTGATAAGCCTGGGATTTTGAAAATAGCATGGAACAATGCTAACATAACTGAAAGTGACCTTGTCCTGACCGGTTACTGACACACACACAGAAACACACACAGAGACATGTTTTGCATTCCTTTTCTAGGTACAGTAAACCAAGAGTCATGCCAAAGCTGTTCTTATGCTTTGGAATTTTATCTATAATGAAAATGAGTTGATAGCTTAGTTTCAAATAATAATTTTATGTATGTGTTCAGGTTTCATTTTAAAGTTTTAAGTTTTTTACATTATGAAGTCTTTTGGAACATCATGACTTTTTTTATAACTAACTTTCATAATATGAAATCCCTGTTTCTTGTAACAGGTGTAAGATTTGTTAAATCTTTTATTTTTTGAATTTGTGGAATTAGTAATATAGTGTAATTTTTAGTAAACTGAAGCAATTTGTGTTAAAAATTAATGTGCTTTATACATCTTCGTTGTTAATATAGTTTTCATTTGGATGTGTATTTCCTCAAATCTGCATCATTTAGGTGCTTTTAAGGTGAGGTTGTTGCACTTTTCACCCTCCACCATCCATGTCACAGACAAAAAAAAGGTCAGCTTGAATAAATCACTCAGTCTGTCATGGTCGTGCTGTGGCAGGTGCAATGTTGTCTTCTGAGCTAAAACCTTAGAGAGAGTTTATGTATTATATATCAGTGGAAAAAAGTATAAGTTACAGACTGGGGACTTTGAAATCTGCTCAGTGTCTTTGTTGCCCCTATGTTCTGGTTCCAGGGTTCAGAACAATATGTAGAATAAATCAGGACCTTCTTCCATTCTGATAGCAGCATTTTTGAAGCTCTCTCTGTTCCTGGTCATTACTTGATCAAATGTAAGAGTCCAATCAGAAAGGAGATAATTGCCTTTATGCTTTTTCTGCAACTTAATCCCTGAAAAAAAAAAGTTTCTTTCTGCCTACCCACTTACATCAAAAGAAATGCCAGAATGCTTGCTGGGTTATTTTTCTTTCACAATCTACTTCCTTAAGTTGTTTCTTCCACACCTTTTGTGCTTTTTTTTGGTGATGTGTGATATTACTATCTTTTAAGTGGTACTTCCTGCTTTTTATAGGTAGGGCAGAATTTTACATGAGTCTTACACCTCCTACATCTCTATATGTTTTGTCTTGGGTAGGTAGTTTTTTGTGCAGAAAACTAGTCTTGCTTGGTTGGTTTTCAGTTGAAAATTAGAGAAGATGAAATCATTAAGGGGGTCTTTAAGGCAGAATCTCACATCATTAATTCCTGTTGTTCAAATGGTGAGACTTGAGATCGCTTAAGGTGCAGAACTCATGGGGAAATTGAATATCCAGCAGTTAATTACTTATTTGTGACTTTTTTTATATGCTGTATGAATATATAAATTTCTTTAATACAGCATTGTCTTGCTTTAGCTAGCTTCTGCTAAAGATTAGTTCTACATTAGTGCTTGTTTTTCTGTACAAGTAGCACAATCCAATTTTTTTTTTTTTTTCTTGTTTTAAATGGTGAGTGAAATTCCTTCAGGCGTTTTTTAAGAAACTAAATCAGGAAATTAACAGTTGGCAACTAATATTTCTCTTACTATATCTTCTGTTAGGCCAGACACCTTGATAATGTGTCCATTGCAAATTAGAGAGGCATTAATGTACGCAATAGAAGAATGTCTTAGAGGTGTTAGCTTCCTCACAATTTAACAAGGCCTTGTGATAAATATAGCTGGTTAACGGTTACCGTTGTTGCCCAAGCCCCTCACAAGTTTTGAAATCCCCACACATTTTGCAAGCGGGGAGGCTCCTTCCTTTGTGCTTCAGCTCTGGCATGGTGTTTACGGAACTGTGATATTCTGCACGCTGGGTCCAGAGACACATAATAACTGTGGTAAGATGGGCTCTTCTTTATAATGAGCTGTGAATCAGAATTACACTGAGTTTTCTTAAGTTAGCTTTAATGGCTGAATCAGCCATGTCTTCACTGGTGTCAAAACAGGCTGTATTTATGCATTAAAAAAACCTTCATAGAAAAAAAGGATACGACTTGTGTAGTGAGTGATCTTCGAAACGTCACCTAGGTTACACGCAGTGTCTTGTAGTGTGGAGTTCTCATTTTGAGAAAGTTAGGAAGTAGGTTTGGTGAAGCTTTAATAACTTGCATGTAAATACATGCGTGTACACTTGTTTCTAGGAGGTAGCATTTGAAATGCTGTGAAATGGCTGGCAGATACAGGAGGCAGTTGGGTTTTTTGACCTGTGCCACGTGAAAGTCCTTCTGTTGGTGAAGGTTAAGATCATTTGGTTTTTTATCCCCTGACTTCTAAGGTCCGTGAGGTATTAGGCAAATTGTGCATGGTTTCATAGAGTCTGTCTCAGGTTTATAACAAGAACAGAAACTCATCTGGTTTTAGCAGCATTTTTTAAAAATATCAGTGTAGTAGTTGACTAGCATTAGACAGAGTTTCATCTTTGGATATCATACTTGGCTTCTTGTGAGTTTCTAATATCGGCCTTGGCCAATCCAACGCAAATATTCAATGTTAAGTTCAAAGGTTCTTTAATGATTCACTTTGGGGATTTGAGCTGACCACAAGTAGAGTCTTCAATTACATAAAGTATAGTTGTGTAGAAGATTTATGTATCTTTGTTAATTGGAAGGTGGCTCTGTTGGGACTGTGTGCGAGTAAAGAAGAAATAGGAAATGGTGATCTCATCCTTGATGCCATTAGTTTATGAAAATTATCATACAACCTGGGGAATCAGGCACAGCCCTGAAAGAGATCTTCATTTTACCCATGGTTGTAAATCTAATCTAGAGTTACCATTACCTGCTATTTCTGACATAGTAGTGTTTTTCTGCATTTTAACATTTAAATGTGTTGGATAGGTAACAGATTTCTTATTTCAACACCTTTTTACAGCTATTTGGATAATAAAATGAAACCTGAAAAGCTGCACTATTGGATTCTGGGTTGGTTTTCCATGGCACTATGTTGCTGGTGTACTTCAGATAGATTTACTCAAAGGTAAGTTGTGCTTTAAAATGAAGCATCTGACAAGTCATTCTTAAGTGCAGATCAGAATGGTTTAACTTCTAATGTAAATTTGTTATTATGTACTATTTTTGTTGTGTTATTCTTCCCTTAGCTGATGTATTATAAGGCATCTACATTAACTGGAGGAGCAAGGATCATGCCTGAGAAAATCTTTACATTTATTAGTGTGTCAGCGTGAAGAAAGACGGGAAACTTAAATTCTGTTTGTTGCACTTAAAACTTTTCTAATCTTGCTGTAGATGAATCATTTAGAGTTGTGATGTAGTAATGACAAAAATCGAAAATTATTTTGAGACTTATAGCAGTAAATCTGGAGTCATCCCTGTGGCATGAACTGCACCAACTGCTGCATTGTTTACTTTTTAATCTTTTTTTCCGTGCTATTTTCTCAGTTCTGACAATGTGAAATTATTTTTCGTATGACAACCCAATGAGGCTGTACCAGATTGCTGCACAACCTTCTGGCGGTTGTTGTACCTTGGCAAAATCTGAGCTTCAATACCAATGGGCCATGGGAGAAACCACACCCTTCTGTGGTCAAAGCTGAAATTCCTATTGCATTATATGAGGAAATAAACTTTTCTGCTTCCTTTCAATGCTTTGGCAAGAGAATGGTTAAGGGTGCTCAGTTCAGTGCTGAACTTTCAGTGCCTACGTTGCAGCTGGTTGGTAGCTTAGACACTGTGCTGATGTTTCTTCAATCCCCAGGATTTAGGCTCTGGCTTGGCCATCTTGGCAACAGTCAGCTCTAGAGGCACATTCCTGAGCTGCACAGAGCAGGATAACTCAGGTCCAAAGAAGGGGAGATATCTCTGAAGCTGCATAGGTATTGAAAATGGCTTTCCTTGGATTCCAGTTCTGAGCTTAACTTGCTCTGTTTAATAAGTACAGTTTTCTGACCTATCCTTAGCCAGAAAGTGTGTTCTAGGAGAGCTCCTTTTGGCATGACTGACGTTGCAGAAGTTCGGCTGCTATTTCAAATACAGATGAAAGATCTAATGAAAAATCTAATGAAAGATCTTTTCCAAGCAAGGACTTTTTAAAACCAAGGAAATTAACTGCTCTGCAATATAGGGTAATTCCTCTATTCAGGTTTCTTCAGCAACAGTAAAGACCCATGTAAAAGTGTTAATAGTTTTCATTGTGGCTATACTGGTAAGTTCCAGAGCTATTCTCCTAAGTTATATAGAAAACCACAGGTACATGTAAATGCTTAAGAGAAAATGTGGCCATTGCAAAGTAGAAAGACTAGAGGAAAAAACTGAGACGTGATATAACATGGAAGCATCCCTAGGTTGTCCTCAGGTGGAAAAGAATTAGCTTTGTCTTTTATTCCTTTTTTTTTGTTTTTCTTTTTCTTTTCGTACTATATCCTCTGGCAAGAACTAATGACTGACAAGTGGCTATTAGCTTCCAGAGAACAACAATTTATTTTGACAGTTCTGCGCATAATGCTGTCTGTTTAAATAAATTATAATTCTGTTTATTTTTTCCCATTGGCTGTTCTATTTAATTACTTTGTCTGGTTGCTTAATGGCTAAATATATCTGCTGTAGTGTCTGATGCAACAGGTTTTTTTATTTACTTCTGCTTTAACCAGAATAGGTCTGCTCCACACTGTTGGAAAAGGCCTCTATAGAAGTGATGTGATACAGGACAAATTTTTGAGGTTTTTTTTTCCTCTCTGCATAGGAATAAGATAGTACTGGTGGGTCTGTGAGTTATAGGTCTCTTATTCTTAGAGGCTTTGAAATACTCCTTAAATTCTTCTGTAGGTAACCTGAAGACTTTGTCACTGTTTGATCACTTACTAAATGTTTAAAAATTACTTGATTTTTAGTAAGCATTTAAAAATGTACTGTTTGAATTAAATGCCTATAAACTGAGGAAGTCTGAATTTTTGAGATTTGTAGTTTGTACTTTACTTTTTATTCTGACATTTTTTTTAATCAAAAAGTTTGGAAACACCTGCAAGATCCAATTGCATCTCCTGCAGTGTAAACTACGTAGTTTGTGAGTGGTTGTAGTCTTTTCTTTTTTAGAAGAGTAGTTACAGTTCCAAGAAGGTTGTATGCTTTTTTTTTCAGATAATATACCAATCAAGAAGAATTAGAAGATTCTTAACATCCTAAACAAAGACACCTATTTTTTTTTTTTTTGATAATTATTATTTTAAAATCGTGCCAGCAAGTGCTCTTCTAAATATAAAACAGAACGTGTTTTTTCCGTACTTAAGAAATGGAAAGCATGTGGAGATAGGGTGCCAGAAGGAGAATTTGTTTAACAATGGGGGATATTAGCAGGTTTCCAAATATGTTGTTTCTCTGTGACTTGTTAGTTTGTGTTTGGAGTGTGTGCCTGAAGGTGTTCCTCTTTTTAAAATGCTTGAGGAAAAATAAATGTCTGTCTCTCTCCAGTGACAACCACCCTCATCCCTGGAAAAAGCTGTATTTTGCTCATCATTGGCCAGTGACTGTATGTAAGGTGAGATTTTTGTGTTTCTCTTTTATCCTAACAATGATAGCATTGGATAATAAACATGTGAAAACAGATTGAATAAAGCCCATTAAGTATTTAATCTTGTTTATGCCTTTATAAAGGCTTTTGCTGATCTTGGTGCAACTTTTGTTTCTTCCCCTACACTCCAGAGCAGCCATAACAGGAAAGATTGCAGTGTGTTACAGATACAGTAGTCAGTGTAGGGCCTACTGTACACTAAGCTTGTTACGGACTTTGTGACATCTTGTTAGTTGTAAACTTAATCCTAGACCTTTATCAGACTCTGTAGGAAGACTTGCCTGCTTTGTTTGACTGATGACAGATCAGTACCTGAACTATCTGCTGCAGAATAAATTTTTTAGCTTTGTAATGTTGGCTCCAGTATTTCTATGATGTCATTAAATACTGATTCCGTCAGGAAAAAGAGCTGTAAAAGCGTGGCAGGCATCTCTGAGTATTTCTGCATTTTTTGCTGTATTTGAGGGGTGTGAACCCAAAATGAACCTAACCTTCCAACAAAGGTCTGTCAAAGCACAGCTAAGAGGTGTACTATTGCTATTACCTGAAGAAACCCCTACAAACCAGTTTTCCCACTGTCTATTTATGCTGGTTCCTCCTCTGAATTCCAGGGTAGTGCATTTGATAAATTGACAAATAACTTTCATAACCTTCTAGTGAAGTTGTAATGAGTAATTGAAGGTATTGATCATCAGAAAATGTAGACATCCTTGCACTTTATTGATTTCTATTGATCTTCTGTAGTAAGAAGCATTCAAAGAAGTGAAGAAAAAGGGAAATTAAAATCATATTAAGTGGCTTTTTTTTCCTAGTTTCCCATCATTCAGTCATATGAAGAAAGATCTCAACTGTACTCCTATAACAGCTTTCTTGTTTTACATAAGAGGAGTTCCTAAATTCAGGAATTCATTTAAATATTTTTAAGTAAGTAGATTCTTCTGCATGTTTGGTGTATTTATATATGATACTGTTTTGTTTCAGGGTGTAAATGTATTTAATGTTATTATTCAGTTAAAAACTGTTGACATGATGTTGAAAGGAAAAAGCTGTGTGGGTGAAACAGCAAAAGTCATGATATCATTTATGGCAAAAAGCTTTGAGATATGTTTTTTTCTGAAAGTACTTCTTAGTTTATGCCTCCTATATAAAGGAATCTGATTATAGGCTCCTTCATACATAACATGTTCTCGAGAAGTGTGTGGATGAGGTGCATCTTAATTCCTACCTGTTTTGTATATCCTTGCTTGAAAAGTTTTTCAGGCTTTTGAAAGCCTGAAAGGCCTACTTTAAAATCTAGAGAGCACAGATGAGCATGCCACAAATTTGAGAATACATCTCTCCCAGCTCTTCCTGTGCTTCAAACAGTAAGTGTTCCGCTGGTGCTTTTTAATAATGGGTGTGATCAGCACAATTAAATTGGAAAGTGTTTTGTAGTAATATCTTCCAAACTAAGCCATTAAAATAAAGTAGTATCATGGAAGCAGTGATAACTCCAGGACCTAGTTACTGACTACTGCAGTGAAAAGGGTGAAGGAGGAAGAGATGTTCTTCCTCATGATGTGATTAGAAATTCCAGTACTGTATAATTGACTTAAGGTGACTGTGTCTTATGCAAAGATATCTAAGCTAAATTCACAGACCTCAAGTGACTATGAACATCATGTTCCTGTAAAAATTGTGCCTGTGGCTAATTCATGCCACACTTTTCAGTAACAAATCAATGTGATTTAAGAGCAACTCAAGGGCAAGAAGAGGGACTTTCCTACTCCCTTGTCATGGAGTTGTGAAGATCTTTTATTCAAGAACTCAAAAGGAGAGCTATTATTTCGGCTTTTGCATCTTGGAGATTGCAAAAAGATAAAAATTTCTGTGTTGTTGGGTTTTTTGTGTGTGTGTGAAATGTGGAAATGTGGAAAATCCAGTGGAAGTCTGTAAGTTACTCAGTTCCTTCTCTGTTAGGAATGGGAAGGACAATAAGGAAATGGTACCTGCCGTCATCTGCCTTTTACTGCACATGTGTGCTGGTCAAAGGAAAGAGTCAAAAAAAGGACAATAGAATAGAGTATTCAACAGAACAGTCTGAATTCAAGTTTGAATATCGTGTTAAGCAAGAGATGATTTTTTTTTAAAATTTTTATTTTTTAACGTGAGATAAAAAATTTTCGTAAGTTCAGGCTTTGGCATAATTTTGTAGCAAAGGCTTAAATGAAGAATAGAAACACTGTTTTTCCATCTTTTTTTGTTAAGAATAGAAGTAGTCACATGATACAGAAAGAATTAAAGTGACTAAAGTGAGGGCAGTACACTACTGTGATCTAGCATTAGATCAAAAAGTTCTTTGATCTTTGCTTGATTCTTTGCTGTTTCTTTTCTATATTAAGCCAGGCATGTCAAACTAATTTCAACTCTTGCCTGTCCTGGAACAAAAGAAATGTTTCTCCAAATGTCCACGTAACTCATAGGATAACATGTCTACAACTTTTACAAGTTTTCTGTGAATAAGGTCTGGTTTAGATGGTTTTGTGGGTCTTTATATTCTGTAATGAAAAACTTGTGAAAGGTTTTAGCTTATCAGCTCCTGCTAGAGGTGTTCAATAAGAAAGAAATTTGTTTTATTTGCCTCCCAATTTTTTTCAGCAACCTTATAAATTTGGTTCATTTATTCATTTGTTGTACCCAAGGAGTGGGGAGAAGGAGGAAGGGGAGTAATTGCACACTGTTTGAGGGGAAGAAGTTGAAGAGATGAACTCTCTCAACAGTTCAAAAACCAAGGATTTTTCTTAGCAGTTACCATGTTTCATTACAAAATAACTTATAATTTATCTTAATTAAAGAGATGGCCTACTTAAGCAAGGTGCTGGGAAGGAAGAGCAGGATTAAATATTTCACTTCCCAGAAGCTGATTTTTTATTTCAACTTGGTGTATCTGTATGTGATCCAGTAGCACTACTCTCTCTCATTTACCAGCTGCTGTACCAAGGGATTTGTATCTTGGGCAGCTCTACAGGTAACGCTTCTGTGACAGATTGATGGTATTTCACTTTTTGGCATTTCAGAGATGATAAAAGCTTCCATACTTCTGGCACATGCTGTTTGTGCAATGTCTTGCTGTCACAAATAGGCTAATCCCTCTGCTGTAGCATTCCCTCTCAGCATGGTGGGTGCCCTACAGCCTCACGGCACTTTCCTCGGTTTTATAGGTCATGTATGGTGCATTTGGATTGATTATCAGATAGCTTTAAAACAGGAGAAGACAATGCTTCTTTTTCAAATTATCTAGGTATGTAGGGCTTTCTGGGGTCCAACGTGCACTTGAAAATATATATTTGTACCTCCGTTTCAAGTCAGTGGTTGCCTGAGGTCGAGTTTAACCCTCCAGCAGTCAGTCTGTGATAAACAGGAAGGCTGACTAGTAGTGTTTTTGCGCAAGCAAGTAAGGGTACCCAGCTTTGGAGACCAGCATTTGCATTTTTTATAATATTGATTTAAAATGAATATTGGAAAGATACTAAGGCTAGAATTAAAAAGGGGATTGAATGAAGCTGGCCAAAGCATGCAGTGTGAACTAATGTGTTGTAGATTGCATTGACCTCGCAGTTCTGCCTGCACACAGGGTAACACCAAGAGTCTGAGGGAATATGTAGAAGAAACTGCTAGGAAGGTCAGTGCCATGATAGGGGAGAACTGATTCGAAATTTAAAATGCTCTGGGTGTTCCATTAGCATGTCTGAGAACTGCAGTTAAAGATGGAATAAGGAGCACAATTGCACTGTTTTTGTTGCCACCTCACTTGAGCAAGCTGTTGACTATTAATTTACTGTACTTTGGGCTAGATAGCCAAACCCCCCTCCAACTCCACAAAGCTTGTGTCGTGACAGGAGCAATATTGTTTAGGCATTTGCAGTGTGTGTTTGTTCAAAATACTCCTTTCAGGGAAAAAAGCTGTTGCTGGGTGTAATTGCTTGTATTGTTGGTGGCAAGAGAGGAGAGGAAGGAAATGGACACAGAACAAGAAAGTCTTGCAGAACTTGCAGATTTTCTGCCACTGGCCTGTGGCGTGTGGAAGGCAATTAGTGAGATTACAGACCTGTCTCTGCTCTCCTCTACACTCTGCTCTTACTCTGGCATCACATAAAAGGCGTTGTGGCATAATTAAGACAGAATGCAGAGCCAAAAAGGAAAGCTATTATTATGGGAAAAGAACATCTGAGGAGGTTGTTAGTTAATGGCAAAAAGTGTTTACTTGAAAAAGCTCTAATTGCTAAGAAGAATAATCAGGGAAAATACAGTAATGGTATTCTGTGATGTGTGACAAGGATTTTTTTTTGTTTGTTCTTTCCAGGGATATGTCTCTGCTCTAAACAATAATTAATGTGTAGGATATTACTCCTGTATTATCAACAGTTTTTATTGAAGGCTCTGGTTTTTTGTTTTTGTGGAAGGTATTTAGTCTTTCTTTTGTCTCTCAAGTCAAAATCCTTAAAACCTGTCAGTTTTACTTGGAATAAGTAATATATTTTATCTCTTCTTTGTATTTTTCACTTTTAAGACAATGATAAAACTACTTCTCTGTGCTTAAAGAGGGTTGTGTGCTTGTCTAATGTTATGGTTTCTTTTGCATGTTTTTATTTTAATGGCTCTGCACTCCTTGAAAGGATGTGATGATGAGAAAAATACAGAGAGCTGCCACCTGGAATATTATAAATGCAGATAAAGCTCTGTTCATTTAGCATGGATCAGGCTACTTCCTGTTACCTCAGAACCTGTCCTTTTGTCTTCTTTTTACACTGTCTGTTCAGAATGCCCTGGTATTCACTTGATCTGCTTCAAAATTTAAATGCTGGTAGGTCCCTAAGTGGCATAATCCATGACAGCTTCAAGTAACTGGAGTTCACCAGTTCCTGATTTGGCAAGTAAAAGGTAGTATGTCTCACTAGAACCTTGGGCCATCAGTGAATGAGGTTTTACTTTTCCCTTTAAACCTTTATTCCTGGACACATGCAACAGATATTCTGTTGTTTTTGTTTCCTACAGATGAACGCTAATGATTGTCATGACCCTCCAAAATACTGGACAATCCATGGATTGTGGTATGATCATAGAGTCTTTTTATTTCAGCCTGGAAAGGAAAAGTCAAATTTTGTACTAAAGTGTTTAGTGATTTGGTTTTGTTGGGCGGGGGTTGGTTGGTTGGTTGGTTTGGGGTTTGTTTGGTTTTTTTGTGGTTTTGTTTGTTCATTTTGTTTTGTTGTTGTTTTTTGTGGGTTTTTTTGGAGATCCTAATCTGTCCTTATGATTCCTTTAAACAAAATTAAAACCCTGTGTTTGGACATAGAACTGAAATACACTTCTGTATCTCATGGCTCGTTGAACTCTTGAAATCCTCTGGCCTCATGAGTATTTTATTTATACATCTCCTCATAAGATCAATAATAGTCTCAAGCAGAAAGGGAACTATAGTTTCCCTTCTTTTTTTGTCTCTCTGAGTAAAAAGAATTAGTATTTGTTAATACGTTAATGACTGCTTGTGGCTCTAAGTATCTTATCTCTACACAAATATTGTGAAAGTATAGGAAAAATTAATTTTCTTCAAAGTAATCAACTCACTGGAATTGGTGCCAATGGCAGCAATTCAAAATTTTTCCTGACAAATACGGAAAAAAATCAGTACAGGAGTTTAAGCTATTCTTCCTTCAAAAGTGAACAGCATGATGGATAGATTCCCAGTGAATGGCTTGGTGATACTTGCAGAAACATCAGATGGTGCAGCAATTTAGGAGGTCAGTGCCATTAGTGACACCAGTGACATCATGTGCAAGACTCTTCTAAATCATTGGCACACCCATATGACTTTTACATAGAATGAAAGGGACCAAAAGGCCAAACAAAGAAATCATGACAAAATCTTTTGGCCATCTTTTGAATCTTCATGAAAAATCTTTTGACCATAATTAATATCTTGAAGTTTTTACTTCTAAACCACTGTGCATTCTGATGGTTTACTTGCATTTTTAAGTCAAATCGCCAGCTGTTATCCTGCATATTTAAAATTCAGGCCAATGATATAATGTTAGTTACCATTAGTGAGTTAGGAGACATCTTTTCTTCAATTTTATTTTGCTTCCCTAGGCCTGACAGAGCTGAAGACTGTAATAGGACATGGCATTTCAATGTCACCGAGATCAAGGTATTTAAAACAAAACCAGACATACCAAGCAGAGCTAAGTTCAATCACTTTTGCGTATCCTAAATGCAAAATCTGCAGTTTATAATACCACTCTTTATGTTTACTGAGAGCTATGGTTTTTTAAGGACTCCAGAAATTCTTTAAGTGCTTCTGGTACTACTTGAAGTTGCAGTCCTTGTGATCATTAGCAGCTGTACCTACTTGATTTTGTGACCATGCAGTTTGGCTCATTCAGCTACACCCTCCTTAAAAAAATCTAGAGGTCCACCACCGCTTAAGTGCTGGATCTGCAGTGGCAAACAGTACCTGTGAAAAGAAAACGATTCAGTCAGTCTGTGCTCTCTCAACTCATTTTCTGCTGCAAAATCAGAACAAAGAAATTAAGAGTTCAGAGGACTGTTTTCTGTGTGTTTTCTCCTAGAGCATTAGTCCTTTTTTGTTCTTTTACTGCTTAGAAAACCCCAACGTATTAATTTCAACAAAATTCATTTACGCGTTGTAACCAGGGATAAGAGGCCTGAGCCGACAAATGTGCAAAGCTGCGTGATTGAACAACTTCTGCAGGGACAGTTGAAGGAAAGTCTTGCTTTGGGGCAGTGTGTCAGTATTAGTATGCTGAGACATTTAGGTAGGTGTACCTGTTACCTCCAACAACAACATTTTCAGAATGTGGGGGAAAAAGACCTTTTATTTTTCTTCAACTAAATGTTTCAGTTATGGACACTGAAAGATGAGGCTTCAGTTGTAGAAAATGTATCAATATATGTAGATTGTCTAAGAAATAGCTTTTCAGTGCTGTAGGTGCATTTATTAATTATGATATTTTTAGGATCTTATGTCAGACATGAGACACTACTGGCCTGATGTGCTTCATTCATCTCTGAATCGCACCCAGTTCTGGTGAGTACAAAAAAGCTCTAAAAAGTGTTTTGGATATTATTTTATAAAAGATCCGTCTGAGTAGTTCTTCAAGGGAGATATGCATGAGAAGTGTCCAGGAGGCCACTGAAGCAGCATGTCTTGCTAGTCTCATTTACAGTATAAATCTGTTCTCTTGTAAAATACAGCTGTTGAAGACAGGGCTATGGCAGAAGTTTTAGAGAAATGAGACTTAGTGAGAGAATGTTTCCTCCCTTTGTCCCCAGGGAGGAGAAACAGCTGCTGTTGACATATTAAATCTGAATAGCAGTAGCACTCCTGGGATGTCACAGCTGGTCGCAAGACCAGCTTCCAGATCTCTTTCTGTAGCTAGTTTCACTGTGTTGCTGGCCTGGAGAGAGCTTTCCTTTTGGGCTTCCTCATAGAAGAGGAAATAGAGAAATAGAATGCACTCTGTCATGGTAGCCACTTCTCTGTTCAGTGAGGTTACTGACAGCAGCTCTGTGCTACCGCCAAGCTCATGGGTGCAAGAGGTGCAGAAGGACGGAGGCCTTCACAAACGCTGGCAGCTGTTTCAGGTATCTTTTTATTTATTTATTTATTTCATCTGGCTGTGCTGCAAAATAAAGTAACACTGTGAAGAGTATAATCTTAAAGTCTCAGTAAGTATTTCGTGGAGACTAAAATCTCTGTCTGTCCTGGAAGCTCACAGGAGTGATCAAAACACTTGGGCCTGATGCATTCTTGGCTTGCTGCAGATGATGGTGCACAGGCACTGTCAGTGCAGACTGCACCAAACCACTCAAGTTGCAGTTCCATGGTAGCAATAATAATCTTCTTGAATGCCAGCAGATCTTTGGCTCTCTATTTCTGCCTTCCTTTTAGAAAGAGCAGGACACTTAAATACAAGTACTACTGAAAGCCTTCAAAAGACAAGTACTTCACCATTAGTTTTGCACACATGCATGCATACATTCTCTGAATTAAAATTGTCATCCTACATGCAAAGTCTTGCCTCCAGCTTACTGCTGTTTCAGTAGCCCTTTGGATTTGACTGTTACCTGCTTCTAGTCCAACCTAACTTTATCTCTTGCTAAATTTACCCCTAAAAAGAGCTTCTATTTACTTTAAAACCTCTGGTATCTTTTCTCATTAGTAATTTAAAATCCCTTGTGGAGAAATCTGCCCATGGAAACTGGACTCTTCCAGGCAATAAATAATCCATTTGACATGCAGTTGTGTTGAATGTTACAGCCAAGATGAGAACTCTCTACAAAGCTAAATTTGGGAAGATACAGTGAAAATCTTACAGTAAAGCATCTTCTCCCCTGCCTCAAATCTCGTGACACCACAGTTGCTTTATTAATTCTCTGTTCAGAAGTAGTGTACTATTTCTCTAGATCCAAACATATTCTCTTAAGGTGTTTTCATTCCTTAAGAAACATCTGAAGTTTTTATTATGAATGGACAATTCCAAGGCAGGCTTTCAATTGGATAATAGTTGTCCTTCTTCTCTGCTTTTTTATGATGTACTTAAGGCATCATAAGATCACAGGATGCTGTGATGATGGCAGGAGTTTGTGATTAGATAATGTTTATGTATGTCTGCTGAACTGGTACCTGTATAGTACAAGTGGCTTGTGAAAATTTGAAAATAATTTTAAAAAAAAAGGCATCCACAGACAGTGTTACTAAAGGTTACACTGCTTAGTCTTTCAATGGACTTTAGAATTGATAGAAATGTTTTTGTCTTTTTCCCAATTTTTGTCCTGTTTGAGTTTGTCTACTGCACACTGCAAGAATTTCGTTCTTTGGTTCTCTGTTCCTTGCTCATAGGAGAATGGATGGTGGATTAGAAGTAAGACTTGAGAGGAGGCCTATGAAAATTCTGCCACAGGCCAGCATAAAAGTTGGTGCTTAAGTCTTGTCTTAGCAGCTTGTGCAATTTCACTGTTTCACCCAAAATAAGGCTTAGTCCTTTGAGTTCAGAAAAAAAATTAGTGCTTTGAAAGTGCATTTAACACAAAAGGTTCCACTAAAACTTATAAAAAGCTTAGAGATAGTAATTTTCTAGGCAAATTCTTTGCATTTTGACCTCCAAATATCTCTTTGTAAATACACTGAGAGAGCTTTGTATCATAAGAGCACGATACGTATTTACTTCATTAATATATCGATGTTGCTGTAATTGAAATGGTGGGAGTGATCGTGCTTGGGTTTACTTTTTACATGTGTTATAAATTTGAGTGCAGTGTCCTACTCCACATGTGTAGCCTTTCAGATGTTTGTTTTCAGTATAATGGCTAGCTTGTACAGCATGTGCATGTGCAAATAATGTGTTCTAAAATTTGCATTTGCTTTTCTCCTATAGGAAACATGAGTGGGACAAACATGGCACTTGTGCAGCCACACTTGAGGTCCTTAATTCTCAGAAAAAATACTTTGGTAAAGCCTTAGAACTCTACCAGCATGTTGATCTCAATAGGTATGTAAATGAACTCAGTGACCTGCCTTTTATTTCAAACGGTTTCTAAAAGTTTCAAATCTAGCCTAAAACGAAAGTCTAAAAATCTGATGGTAGAGAGGAAATGGGTATTAGCATAAATTAATTTTTAGTACTGAAGTTCAGAGGAAGAGTTGTTATACTGAGAAGCAGTCTCTGGTCACTTCAGAGTCATGTAAGCCAGCAGCATCCTTGGCAGCATCGTTCTAGACAGTGTGAGACAGTAAATTTTTGAGAAGCTTTACAGGCTATATCTTGATACCAAAAGCTATGGCACCTGTAATGTTCTAAATCAAGTGACAAAACCTCCCAAACTTCTGACTCTTCCTGAGCCCCAGACACTTGTTTTTAAGACAGTGCTCTGCTCAGAGGAAGGGACAAGCTGGAGGCAAAATCATGCAGAACATTCTGGGAAAAGGCTGAGAGGCAACAGCAAGAGAGGAGGTTATGAAGGGTGGTGTTCAGTCACTGCATGCACTCCTCTGCTGTCCTTTCTAACAACCCCTATGTAACACTCTTGCTTTGTCCTAGGGGCTGATTTCTCCTCATGGTTCCAAAGCACTGGCCATTCCAGATTCAAAATTTGATGAGAATGTTGTGGCTTGTCCAAGTGCTGTATGTATGCGTTCTGGCTGCAAGTGAACGCCAGAAGGTTAGAGTCCTTTCCTGATCAGTGCTTGGTAGGGGTGAGAGGTTGTTTGACTTAGATTTGTTGACCATAAGTTGTCTGTCTGTATTAGAGGACAGTGTCTGAGAGAGGAAATAGTTCTGTACCAAGAAACATACCTTTAAAAAAACTCAGTAAAACAACCCCAAAGAAACCCCAAACCAGCCCATCCTGTTTATGCTCTGCCAGTGTCTTGTCCAAGAAATCTCCTAGACAAAGTCTCATTTATTTTGCATATGCACAAAGGAAATAAGTCTTTCTTCCCTCCCACCTCGGTTTTGTAGATGTCTTTTAAAACTGTAGCAGATTTTTCTACACACAGTGTTTGTGCATGTCATATGCAATATTAAAATTAATAATGTCTAAGTCAATTGCCTAAGAAGCTGTGATGGTGTGACTAAAACATATACAGATGGCACAGTGACCGATGATGTGACTCTGTATCAGCATGTGCAACACTGCAAAAGAATAGAGACTGAAGCATGTTGAAATTAATTGCTCAAAGCTTATTATCTATTGTGAAAATGAATATAATTAACTTTATCTTTACTGAAAAAAAAAGACTGCCAATATTCTCACTGTATAGCATTTATATTTGAATGGGAAAAAATAATGACAGTGATTAAAAAAATTGTTTCCAGAAAGTAAATTATTAAAAAGAAGACATCATGTAGAGTTCTGTAAGAATTAACAGAACATCGTCTATTTTATTGGCCTCCTTATATCCAGTGTAAAATGGCAGTGAAAAACAGCTTGTCCTTTAGTCAGCTGGATAAAATCTTCCTTGTGCCAAAACTGACCTTGGAAGGGAAGGGTTGAGCATTATCAGCATTTATGGATTAAATCCTGCAAGATACTGACTATTCCCACTTCTTACAGAAGAAGCTGGGACTCACAAACTTATCACATGTTAGGTCCTAAGTCTTGTCAGCGTGTACATGTGGACTCCTCTCAGGACTGAACCTAAAGGAAGGGATACACAGGCTCGAGGTTCTTGAGCATTACCTCATTTTTCTGATGTGACTGACTTTTCCTCTTCAAAAACATATTTGTTAGGAAGAGTTTCTGCCCTGACAGTAACGTTGATCCAGATTGACATGCCGTATCCCTCTCCCAATGTGCTGTGTGTCTCCCACCAGAGGAAGCCCATCTGGTGTTTGAGTATGGAGGTGCCTAAAGCACCCTCACAAGTCTGCCCCTGTGCCCTCCACAGTGGCTGGAGCACAGGGGAGTGTCTCTAGGCAGGGGAAAGGAAGCAATTAAACTGCACTCCCTACCTGGCACTGAACAGAGTACTCTGAAACTCCCTTTCCTCTTGCTGTGTCTGAAGACTCAACTATCCTAGCTCCTCAGATTAAGGTGCAGGAAAGGGTTCTTCCTTACCCTGCCAAGTTAGATGAGAACTGGCTTTTCAGAAAAGGGTCTTTCCTAGGCTGGCAAAGAATGGAAGACAAGTTGCCCTTGCTTCAATCACTGTAGTACTTGACAGGTTCTTGAGATTATCTGTTTTACCTAATGATTATGAAGGTATGTTTGCATACAGGAAACATGGAAAAATGTTCTGTTTTTGTTTCAGTTGTCTCTTGAAAGCTGGGATAAAGCCAAGCAGTTCATATTACAAGGTAAGAGGCAATCTTTTATAAAACAAAATTGTGTGTATGCACTTTTTTTCAATAGGAGTCAACTAATTTCTGTAGAACAAATGATCTTTTAAAAATTGTGTAGTTCTTTAAGGTTGTGCTTTTTATAAAAGTTTTTGAGAGCTTAACCAGTGTGGCAGCTGTTGGAAGATGTGCTCATGACCTATTAATCTCTATAAGCTTTTTACTTTTTCAGATGACTGCTATAAAAGAAGCTCTTTCAAGTTTTTATGGTGTAACACCAAAGATCCAATGCCTTCCTCCAGAAGAGGTAAAAACTCCCCTAACTTCCCAAAATGGAAAAAAAACCCAAACAAAAAACCAACTTTTTTTTTTTTAAAGAGTACTCTTTATCAAAAATAAAGCACAAATAGAGTGAAAAATCTTTGGTATGGTGAAACTTAGGTCTAGGTGTTCCTTGTCCTTGTGCATACAGCTGTTTGCATTTAAATATTGTTTGATTCTTGGACTTGGGTTTTAAAGGTCTCTGTCTTAAAATATTTAAACCTGCATCTCTTGCATGAATGCTATAACCACCATGCCAGAGGTATTGCTGTAGCTGAGCACTTTCCACCATGCCTGCTAAAGTTTAATTGCTGCATGGCAAATTAGTAAAGCCAACAAGAGTGAGCTGAATGGAGCCAGTGACTGTCAGCCTTAGTGAGGGTGCTGCTATCAGCAGCAGCCTTCCCTTCACTGAGCATGGCTCTTGTGTTCTGTATGAAGAAGTTACTCAGTGAACAGAATCCTGAAATAAAGCAGCTCAGAAGCTTGTCTCTGAGATTATTCCAGAAAGCCCATACCTAAAGAGGTACAAAAAGGCATTTTGAGATTCACTGTGGTTCAGGGTCACTGTAGTCTTTCCTTTGGTGCCAATCATGTCTCAGATTTCCATTTCTTTTTACTTTTCCTTGCCAACGATTGTGCTGTGCATCACGATGCAGTAGAAAAGGTGGTACACAGAGAGAATGTGCTGTAAAGTATAGGTCACCATATCTGAACAAAAGTGCCTTTGAAGGAACAAAATAGTATTCTGAACAATTACATGTGTAGGTTGTAGAGTTCTTTCTTTCCTTTTTTTCAGCTAGGTTACTCTGCACTTATAGAAAATAAAGGAAAAAACAAAACCCACAAGATTAGCTTTCACACTTATAAGTGAAAAGCTTCACTTACATTCAGCTTGTTAAAGGTGATTTACTACAAATCACTTGGCAGAGTTATTGCCCATACACAGGCAACAATTTATGAAAACTCATTTGCTTTAGAAATGTTCTGAGGTTTTTGTACTCATGTTTTTTAACATGAAAAAAATCTATAGGATACAACATTTTTAGAATGTGTTTATAAAGTTACTTTAAGGAACAAAGGAGTATTAGTTGAATGAGTTGTGCAGTGACCCACCTTTTGACATTAAAGAAATACAGAGCTAACACAAACCCCAGTTTCTAGCTCTGTGCACTGTAGTTCTGCCATTGCTTTTAGTACACTTGGGATACTGCTCCAATTATATGAAAGTAATTTACTTTCATATACTTTCATTTACTTACCAGCTTTGGTCTCCTGTACTTAACAGCTGAAGTTATTGGGTAATAGAAATGAAAAAGTATGTCTCAGTTATTTGAATATAGGCCTTTTTCAGAGTTCTAGCCTTGTCCATGCCTGAAGTGCATGATGGTGGTACTTTGATGTTTGAAATGTGTTAGACTCACTCTCTGTTCTTAAGTTCCTTTAAAAAAACCCAAAACAAACAACCTCCCCCCAACAACACAAACTCCAAACAAACAAAAAACCCTCACCACAGTTACTTTTGCCTTGTACATATCTTCTTGTCCTGCTTAGTCGTTTGAAAAACAATTTTGTCCACATTTTGTTAGACCTGAGCGTTTGGAGGATCTTCTTGTAATCTTTTTGCCACGTGAAAGGCCTCCATGCCTGCCTGGTTTATTCATGGTCAGTATTTTTCTTCCTAGCCTGTCCTGTAGTCCAAAAATGACATTTCTGCTCCTTCTGAACAGCTTGGTTCTGTATTCTTTTCTGTAAAAGCTATTATAAAATTTAGTTTCTGTTCTCATTTGTGGAGAATTTTATTTGCCTCAGTTCCTGTCCTGCTATGAAGAGTTGGTGAAAAGTGTCTTTCTGGTCACATTGTACCTTTCAATATTCACAGAGTTCAGCCAGAGCTTATCGTTAAGGTGAACAGCTTCTGTGCACTGTGCAGATGAGTAAAGGCCAGGATAATGTGTCACAGCATTTCATAACGAGGCTTACTAGTTAGACAATTCCCCAGGCTGGTACTATGTACTATAAGCTGTTCAGAGTGGATGCCTCTTGTACTTTTCTTTTCATTTTTCATCTGGTAAATACACTAATAATCATGGCTGTATTCTATAGATAGGGCAGTGTAGCTGAAGAAGTGATTTATTTTCTCCTCCCCATGAGGCTGACCTTACCCTTCATGTTTCTAGGGTGAAGAAGCACAAACAATTGGCCAGATTGAATTCTGCTTCACCAAAGAACTGCAACTGATAAACTGCACGGCGCCGAAGGGTGAATCCAACCCAATGCAGGCTCACTTGAAGCTTGGAACTGAGGAGCTGTCGGTCTGCAGTGATACTCTCCCAACCTATTATCCTTCAGAGGTCCAAGATCACAAATGAAGCCATAAGAGTGTGAAAAACTTTTTAAACAGCAACAAAACCCAAACTCATGTAATATCACAAGCCCCTATCCCTATCACAGGCCTACGGTGAAGATTTCTACTGGAAAACAAAGTTCTTTTGCTATTAAAGGAGAGTGATCCACATTATGGGATCAGCATCTGATCTACAGCTTGGTCTGGGTTTTTTGGCTTGCTTATGGTTTGAATAAATGTTCAAAAGAGAACCGTGACTTCTCAGTTTGACATGCAGTTAAGTCTGCCACTTCAGCTGCTTTTTGTTTTTTACCAGTGAGCCAGGGAAATTAAGTAATTCTTTGTACTGAAAGGATGATCATCTCTCTGAGATGAGATGACAGTTTCTTAAGAAAATACTGTAAGCAAAAAGAACTCTGAGACCTGTCTGAAGGTCCATTCACAGATGTAATACCCACTGCTTTGCATATTTGCTCTCCAGAAGTGCAGAACAGAGATCATGTCCTCTGAGGTGTTGAACCTTTCCTCACTGAGGGATCACAGTGGACCAAAGACAACTTCTGCATAACTTATTAGTGCAGTAATAATGTTCTTCAAGTTTGGGCTCTTCTACTTAAAAGACCCCAGGGAGACTGTATTTGTAGCCTTACCTGTTCTTTGATTATTTTTGTGGCAGTAGCTCCATACAGTCTTGAGGAACAACCAATTCTAGAGCTTACATGTTAGTATAGGAGAATGTTAGGCCCTAGAAATATGTTGTTACTAATTTTTAGTTGTATTTGGGCATTCAGCATTACTACATGTGAGTGCCTGCACTTTTATGTTAAAACAAGATTGTCACGTAATCACTTTGTTTCAAGAAACAGCTTTTTATAGATGAAACAATAAATACTACAGGATTTTCAGTAAAAAGTACAGATCTTGGCAATAGTGCATGTCTACCCGATAATGATTAGTAACATGCCGTGAAGCTGGATGTTTCCAAAGGGAACCAAATTTTGATGACGTCTTCCCTACAGTGCTGTGTTGATCTGTGTGTCTCAAATTGTGTTTCAAAGAAAGATAATTATGGCTCAAGGAACCATCTGTTTGTTAGAACAATATTACTGTGAAAACATGAAATGCAGTATTAGAAACAAATTTGTTACTGTGAGGGGGTTAGAAACCATTTACTCTCATTTTTGACTGTCCCTGATTCTCTATTGTCTTTCATTGAATGCTCTGTTACCTTTCCATTCCAGAATGGTGTCAGTTTTTTAGGCCTTTCGTGAAACTCAGATAGTTAGTTATTTTAACAGCTAAGAAATTATTATGGTCTGCCAAACGAGTGATTGTTGGGTTTGCCTGTTTTTCTGCAGTTGCTTTAATTCCTCAGTCCTGTTCCTTAATCACAGGTGAAGCTGACTCTTGCCAAAGGGAGTCAGCAGATGCGCACGTGAGTCACAAATGACCTACCTCTGCAGCAGAGTAGATAGCATGGCTTCCATGCATTTTTCAGCCTCATTTTCAGATGCAAGAAATGCAAAGGAGCTGACAAGTCTTAAAAATTTGAGGAGAAAATAACATAATCCAAAATGAGTGAGGGAGACAACATGCAGCCTGCAAGTGGATAAAAACTGACTGAGAAAAAGGTTGGGTAAAATAACCTCACATACGCTGAAGTTCCATTTAAAGGGACATACGTGAAGTACTGTGTTTTGCCTTTAAAAAACCATACCCATATACTTTTTACTACACATTAAATATTTAAATTTTCTATGGTGAACTTTTCAGTAGTAGCAATAAAACACTGTAGATATGACTACTGTTGCATAGGTTTTGGCAAACCCACCTGCCTAACTTCTAGGAAGATCAAAATGTCTTATAAAAGCTACCTACTGATTTTTATACAGAGATATGCCAAGACATTATCAAGTTTTAAATGATATATTTAAGGGATGCTTTAAGGTCTCTATGTGGGCAGCCAGGAGAGCAGATGAATAAATGCTATCACCACTTCAGACCAAAGATCATGTCCAACCCTTTGTGTTCTCTCTAGCAATGGCTCACAGCCAGTTGTGAGCATTGTCAGTTGCTTTCCATCAGAATGTATGTAATTTCAAGTGTTGGATTAAGGCAGTTTAAATACAAGAAGTAAACAAAGGTATATTGGGAGTTGTAAAATTCACTTCAGTTCGGAAAAGTGTCACTCACTTCCTTATGCAATACAAATTCTGTCAGCCTTGAAAATTCAGCACAGCCTGTGGATGATGGGTCTTGTATTCCTGTCTGCATCATTGAATAACTAAATTCCAGCACAGATGTGTGTGCAGTCTCAGTGGTTTAAGACACTAGTCAGCTCTGCAAAGGGACTTAGCTTGTTTCTACCCTTTGTCCCTGTGCTCTCTCGCAAAATGCTTAAGCATCCCTTGGCATGTAGGTTAGAGCATGGGTGTGTGTCCCTTCTGCAAGGACAGCCCCACTTCCTGGGGCATGGGCAGATTCTTTTCTCTCTGTTGTTTTTTCTCTCTCTTCCTGGCCTGCACTGAGCCTTTCTCAGCAGCACAGGAGCCCAGCTTCAGCCAAGTTTATGGTGGGGCAGAATAGGAGATTGGGAAATGCAGCTTCTGCTCAGTTTCATGAGGTAGCTACCCACATGCACGTGCTTTGTGCTTAGGGGCAGATCTGTCTCTCCCTACCAGCAGGCAGCTGATCTGCCGCTGCCAACTGCAACAGGAGATGGGAGAAGCAGAGGGGACTTGTCCCCATCACTCTTGTTCTTAGTGGGGGCAGCAGCTGGTTGCTGTTGCCCAAGGGATAGGCAAAGCTACCTCTGCAGGCTGGAATGGAGGTGGCACAGGCCTCTGGCTGTGTCCCTGCTCTGCTCCCTCGGTGACTGGAGAGTGCTGGGCTGTGCTGCTGCCCCAGCTGCTGCTGACTGGAAGGAGAGGACTGGTGGCAGGACTGCAGTGTCCATGCAGCATGTCAGTACTCTGCACATCAAATCCCACAGAGGGGGACAGGCTAGGTATCTACAGCTGCAAAGCAGCAGGTTGGGAAGGGGGATTCTGACTGGAACGGGTTCTTGAATTTGGGCACCTCAGATCTGGTGTAGTTGTGCTTCAGTCAGCTATGCTCTAGATCTGGCACTGAGCACTGTTAAGCCAAGGCCACAGAAGGGTAATGGTGCTGCTAACAGTGTTACTGATGCCTGATGATGGTACTGATGATGCAAAGGGAAATTGTCAGGACTTTGCAAGTTGCTTTCCCAGGAATGGAGCAATCGATGAAGAAGGTTGTACTTATTGTAAATTCAGACTGTCATGCTGATACAGCAGCTTCCTTCACAAGGGTCACTGCATGCCACCTGTTCCTGTAAATATTCCCTGTTTCACAAAGTTGCCATAGATTACCCAGAGTTAATATAAATAATTTATTTTAGAAGGGATTTTGATTTCTTGTGCTTTGAAGAATAAGAGGTTTAGTATACAGGCTGAGACCTGATGTGGGAGATAGGCAGGTTATTCTGTGTTTGTGCTGTGATTTTCATTATTCCTTACCCCAAAGTACACTGGAGTATCATAGGTTGAAGGAGGATTAAATAGCCCTCGGGGCAGCCAAACCGCACCGTGCCTACAGATTGGTGGTGTAAATCAATACATTAATATATTCAGCATGAAAATCACAGTGCTGACATTCATTTGCAATGCTCAGTTTAAAGGACTGATACTTCATTAACCTTTTACAAAACAAATGAAGCAAAACTGACCATATCTGATGAGAATTTTAAGGTGTTATAAAATTCTTAAGCAAGCTGGAGAATACCGTAGTGCTGTTCTGTAAGAAATACTTTTCTGAGTACAGCCTCATTTACCAGAAAAGAGGCTATTTGCTTAGGTTTTTTCCTATAACTCACACAATTGTTAATGTTAGAGACCTGTGCTCTGCATGCAAATTAGGAGAGATGAGCCAAAACAAAATTAGCAAGAATTAAAAGCACAGCAGTTACCTTGTAACAATTCCAATCTCTATAAACAACCACGATGCATCCCAGCAGGTACCTGCAATTGGTCACTTACTTCTGCTTAGTATTGAGTAAAACTTGCTGCTGTCAACGTTGGAGGGACTTCTCCCTTTCCGAAGTGCTCAGCTGAGGGTAGAGAAGCTGTGTGTACTTCTAGCAGAGGTTGGAAGAGCTGTCATGTTGCCTGCCTGCTGTGATTTTAGCCCATCAGACTTCCACAGATCCATCTCCCTTACCAAGATTTCACAGGTTAAGTTATGAATGCTACACATATCCAGATGACTTGTGCTAACAATTCCCAGGGCCAGAAGTTGTTGGCCTCCGTACAAAAGAACATGGTGAAGGGACTGCCCCTCCTCATAAACCCTAATGTGCAGATATTTGCTAAATGTCTGGTGTGTGCATTTGTCAAGGATTTATTAGCCAGGAGCCTGGCTGACTGATGTGTGAAGTGGGAACCACTTTGTTGTCTCCCAGACTCTCAAATGTTTGAGGCTTAGAATACTCATATCCTACTGAGGCGGTTGTTTTATCCATAACAGCTGGCCCCGACATTTTTTATCCTTCAGCCCCTGGATATCTTCAGAGATTTCAGTCTCACAGTTTCTGTGAGACTTAGTGAGCAGCTTGTAATTTCTGAAGCTTACTGCAGGATAATCACTGTAATAAAATAGCTCTGGGACACAAACTACCCTCTCATTTCCAATGCCTCGTGTTGTTTTCTCTTCAATTCCCTTCATTATCCTCAGTGACTTGAGAGATGAATGGTCCATGCTTTTGATCTCGCAGAGTAATTGAAGGCACAGATATTGTAAGAGAGAAAAATCTCTTAAATCTCATGGACAAAATAGTCTCAAAATAAACAGCTATTTTCTCTCCCCATTTTTCCTCCTCTATGGCTTTGAAGGATTCTGACTGCAAGAACCACTGCAGGTCTGAAAGAAGGTAGGCATATTGATGGACAGCTTTTAATCCTTTATTTGTTACATGTTTGGCACCAGTTTTTTGGCCAGCCTGGCTGATTAACAGACTTGCTGTCACACTCACAACTGACCCAGAACAGTATTTCAAAAACTGAATTTAAAAAGGTGGGAAAAATGGATATTTATTAACTCTGTTAAACAGTCTGGGGCCTCCACAATTAATTAAACAGAAATATGGCATGGATAGCCTGGTCTATCTGGGCAGATGGGAGAACAGGGAAATTGGGGTATGTTTTCTTAGTTCTGCTGCTGTCCCCCCTGTAAGTGAAATTCAGCTTGAAATCTGATGACAATTTAAAGTCTCACAAATTAAATAAGACTTCCATGCACTTGCTGTCTGCAGAGGACCATTTCATCCTTCCTAGCCCCAGATGAGTAAATAAAGTCTAAATGCTTAAAACTATCATGGGTTTTGGAGGTAATAGAACATCTGGTCCCTACAGTGGTCAAACCCCTGGTTTAAGCATCTGAGCTCCTTTTGCTTACGTGGTGTGATCTAAGTGGTGCTGCAGAGAGATGCCTCATGCAATAGTTGGACTGAGTCTTAAATCCAGCTTCTTCCCAGGGTGGCAAGGAGGAATGTCCTGCTGCTGTGGTGCAGCCCTTCCTAAGCTTTTTGAGATAAACCAGGTATGGCATTCCTGGCAGGAGCCCAGACAGCACTGGTTAGTGTAAATAAGCACTGCTTAGTCATATGGCACAGTCATACTCTTCCAGTCACCCCAAAGAGGTTTCTGTTGCTACAAAAGGCTTCTGGAGAATTTGCTGAAGCAAGTTTTGTAGCAGAGATGAGAACCCAGGGCTTCTCCCCACTTCAGGCAATCTAGCCAGTTTTCTTCACAGCTTCACAAGGAGAGACTTGGAGGAGGCACTGTGCAAAAAAAAAAAACCCAGTCTGGTGGTTTGGGATGCTCAGAGGGGAAAAGAAGTCTTTGTCCCTGTTTGACCTTGCCAAGGGGAGAGTACAAGGGACCTCTTCTGTGGCTGGGACCACTGCTTCACTTGGTGACTCCTTCAAGCAGCTCCAGCACTTTCAGCTGTATGTTAAACAGAATGGGTGTTGTCTTTTGCTATGAATTCTGTCCTTTTGGTGTAAGTGACATGAACTCTTAGGAAGCTGCCCCAAGAACTGGTAGGTGAAGGAATAACCTACCTGCTGAGGAAGGAGTGCATTGGGTGCTGAAACTCCTCCTCCTCACCCAGATGGATGAACCTCAGCAGCACATATCCGAGTGCCTGGGGAATGTCAGAGTAAAATGGTGAGAGGAAGGACTTGGCAGAAGGTGCCAGGTGAAGCAGAGTTTCATAAAATGAGATTTTATGCTTTTCATGCCATAATTCCCCCAAATTTCACAAGAAGCACACATACTTTTTCTCATCCATCTCTTAAAATTTGCTAAGCAGTGTTCTGTGCATTACCCCTTCTCCAGCTGAATTCTGCTGGAAGCCGCTAGTGGTCAGTGGTGGAAATTTTAATTACTGGCAGCTTATTTTATAAGCCACAGAGAGCCAGACAAAGCTAATTCCATAACTCTAAATTATAAATAATGTATTACCTAATAGAGTTGCTGAAGTCCCTTTAGGCCTGCAAATCAGCCAGTTAATAACTTTTTGGCTTAAACGTACTGAACACTGTAATAACCTGATGTCATTTTGAACATAGCAATTAAGTATTCAGTTTACAAGACAAATTGAGACTCATTACAGTCAATCAGGAAGAATTACACAAACTTAAATTGCAGATATTTATCACAGTTTCTCAGAAGAAAATTTTATTAGCTATTTTGAAAGAAAAAGCTGCTGCTTTGTTATTCTGTAAAAGTACTGCCTTCGTTATAAAGAGCTTCTAATGAGCTCTTGTTCCAATCCTAATGTTTTATGGTAATCTGACTGCACCATGTCATCGTAGGTCATCATGAAATTAGATAGTGAGTGTGACAAATATATCACACTGGCAATTTCTTAGCAGTTTACTTTAAGTTTTTGCAATTGTGATGGCTAGAAGGAGACAAAACTTTATTTTAGATAATACAATAGGAACTGATTCAGAAGCAAGTGACTTCCAGTACACTGGACAGAACAAAACCAAACAACCAAATAAACAAACAAAACAACAATGACAACACAGAAAAAGAAGAAGTGAGATTTTATATGCTTAGTTCATCATGTTTGCTTAACTTAGAAAATGTTGGGAATTTTCCTGTACTTTAGAGCTCAGTAACATAAGTAATTCAAACACCACTTAGTTAAATACACAACACAGATATTCAATTATTTATGATTGCAATTTTTAATGATTTTAATACCACCCATCTTTGTAAGCTTTGTACTATATTTATCTTTTTTACAAGATTGACTAAGCTGTAATAAAGCTGCCAAAAGCCAATTAACAATATTGGAGTAATACTAATACTGTGTAGCAGAGGAATTGGAATAAAATTATTTCCATCTATTCAAGGATTTCAGATGAAATATTAAGTAGCATCATGGCTAGATTTAGAGAAAGAAACCAGGCTGAGGCTGCTTTTCAAAAACTTGCTTAACATCTTTTTCCCCCTCAATTTCTCTACAACACAGGAACCCAATGCTCTTGGCTCCACCTATAGCACTTGGGGGTCCTATTACGTTAAGGCAAATATTTATTATCAGTTGAACAAATCACAGTCAGACTCTGCTAATCACTAACCTTTGCATCATTACAAATGACTGACAATAAAGCTCCTCTTTTATCTCCCTGCTTTCAGTAACAGGAAGTTTCTCTTCTAGGTTACTTGGCATCATACATGTTTAGGCTGAGAGTTTGAGTTTTCTAGTCACTCTTTGTGAAGGCATAATTTACATGAACATTTCCTGAAATGTCACAGTCAACTTCAGTTTCATTAAAAGACATTGATAAATACAAGACAGCTGGAATTTGCATTCAAGTAACAGAGCAGAAAGATTTGCAGAGAAAACCATGTTAGTGAAGGAGTTTGCCTTAGAAAATTAGTTACATTTCCATAGGAAGAAGTTTTGTCTTCATTTTCTTTATTCCACACAGAGAATTAGATGTAAAGATTCTGAGATAGTGAGCATGCCATGATGCAGCCTGACTGCACCAGACAGTTTATTACCAAATTTTTTTTCCGGAGTTAATGTATTTTCTGGTATTAGCTACCATGTGGCCTGCTCTCAGAAGCATTTCAGAGTAGTTTATAAAATAGAGAAAATTGTACAGTTGATGTTATTTATATGAGACAATAAGCAATTCCAGATTCTGCTAGTTGTGACTTTTTGGGAAACATTTTACTTTTGAGAAACCTTTTCCAGTTTGTCAAGTGAAAAGTGGGATTTGGTTAGAAGAGAAGACTGTAAATCTAGCTGACATACTGGATGTGTCCAAGTTGGCCAAGCAGCTGATTTGTTCCAGGATCCATCCAGAATATTTCTGAATCTCAGTTGTCCACACTGTGGTCATTGGCTGCATTTCTGTCCTGGGAGAACAACTTTCCAAGCCAATAGTTTTCTACAAGTCTGAATTTTATTTCCCAGTGAGCCTTTTCTAGACTTCAGCAACAACCAGAAAATATCCCTAATGCAGCCAAGATATTTGCAGTTCCAAGAATATCACAGTGCAGAGCTGTGCTTTGTTCTGTTGTAGCTGGATCAAAACATTAGCGTTTCAGACAATTCAGTTCTGAAATTCTGAGACTACTTGTACTTCTGATCTGAATTTCTGCCTTGTATATGTTAGCCTTCCTATTCTGGATTTTACAGAGGAAGGAAAGAAACCAAAAGACCAAGTGACTTGCTGCAGATTACAGAGAAGTAAAAGCAGCCATGATCGGAACCTCATTTAGTGCTGCCTGTATTAGCTTAAATTAGATTTGCAGCATTATTTTCTCTGTTTTGTTGCACAGTATTGTAAGGGATTTGGCAGAGGGTTTGTTTATGTGACAGAGAGCAGAGTTATAAATAAAAATGTTTTGTTCCTACAGGTGCTGTTTCACAGATAAAATGACTGCAGGAGAAACAGTCTGAAAATAATGTGCCATGTATCTGCTTTCAAAATATATTAATTTATAACATCAAGGCAAGTCAGCATGCATTTTGAAATACTTCTTACAAGATTTCCATTGCCCCTGACAACGTGCATTGCTCATGTTAAGATGAATCGTTGCTGTCCTTGAGAACCTCGTACACTGGAGCTGGTGGAAAGCTGTGCTGCCAGTTTTCCCGAAGGGCTTTCTTCCTATGAAGTACCCACCAACTAAGAACATTGGCCCCTTAGAAGGGTTTCTTAAATTTCACAAGTTTTCCTACTTAGCAAGCAAAATAAGGTCTTTTATCAAGTTCTCCCAAAGACCAAGATCCTCCTTGCAGCCTCTGTCTGCAAAGCCTGATGCACATGTGGGCCTTTTTCCCTATAGCTTTGCAAGAGGTTTGAGATTTTCTTTGAAATAAATTCTGCACTTTGAAAGCTACTGTGAGGCAATACTTTGAGACTGGGAGGGACTGGTCTTCTTGGCAGATGTTTTGCTCCTGATTCCAGGTCTCTGAATGTTAGAGACTTGAAAAAGGTGGCAGATTCACAAGGATTTATCCAGTCAATTACATCTGGAGAGAAAGAAGTAAATGAACTGTAGAAAATTTTAATAGCTATTTATTTTGTGAAATAGGCATGACTGCAACAAATAGGCTGGGCCAAAACTAAAGTAGTTAATTGACTCCACTGGTGATCTATGGTGGAATTTTTCTTTTGGTCAGGAACAGATTTCTCTGGCTGGAACCAAGCAGAGCAGGAGATAAAGGAGGAAAACTGTTTGGAGAGTGCTGTCTGAGGGGTCTAGTAATTAGATACACATCTAAGTCACGGAAGTTGTTTTCCTAGGATTGTTTTTAGCTGTGTGACTTAGCTGCTTGGTCATGTTATATGGCAAGATAATGCAGTCACAGAAATGGTTTAATTGCTTTTTGTAGGAAACTTCAAGTCAACCATGTCACAGTAAGGTCTCAAGGCAAATTGCAGCAAAGCTTGAAAGAATGTTTTGCAAATTACTTAGGATGTCATAAACAACATTTTTCTGTGTTTAATGATACTGAGAAATCATAATTATTCAAGTAAGCCTTTGCCTCTCTGATGGTAACAGGTGATTAAGACACTGTTTGAAATTAATACTGTCTCATCTACTACTCAACATAGATAATATTTTTTTTCTTTCAGCAGGCTATTGTGCAGCTGTATTATTGCTCAGAATGGGGTTTGTGATATTAGAGTGGAAATTGTACCAGTAATTACTCAGGTCAGAATATCCTGACATGAAAAAATAACATTTCTCTAACTCTAATTAACTGAACTGAATGATGATTCAGAGCCATGTACAGGGTATTATTAGTGACCCATAGAAATGATAAATGTATAATTATTTCTAGAACATTTAAGCCAGCAGATACTTAAGCAGCAGAAATATATTTATGATTATGTCCAGTTGAAGCAGTAAAAGGAAGTATTTAAAACAACAGGTTTTAAACATGAGGTAGAACTTAAGGGTTTGGAAAACAGCAAAATTCTAAGATAAAACTACTTTTTTGGAACAATTTAAAAGCTGAGATTATACAATTTCACTATTAAAGTAGCTACAGCAAATAAAATTTTTCCACATTACACAACACACAGATCAGCTATCATTATGGTATTAAAATCAAAGGATAAATTAGAGATACTTAATAATGCCATGTGCATCTACTTTGTTGAACAAGGTGCCTAAGAACATGTATCCCAATATTAAGCATTTCAGAATTGTTGTGGAAACCGTTGCAAAATGACATGCATATATAGTTAACTGTCATTAAAAAAACCCCAAGCAAAAACATTCAACAAAACCATTAAGTGGAATACTTTTTAATGAGCTCTGGGGAAATGACACAAACTCGATTTCTGAAAAACTGGTTGTGCCCTTATTTGGAAAAGGGCTGCATTTCATTCTTCAGTGTATCAGTGCAATTAACTAAACTAGGCAGAACAAAATGTGTCCAGGAATTTTATAATTGGGTCTATGCTATCTGCAAAGTAATTCTGGTCCCTGTGAAACTGTCTTCTCCTACAGGTTCATGGGCTAGAAATGGTATATGTGGCGGATATTGGTTGCTAGCATGAAGTCTTTGTAAATGTAATTCCAGATTTGGTTTCATAGAAGGGTGCAGACTGCTGAAACATTTGAAATTATTTGTCTGATCAGTCCTGTTCAGCTGCAAAACTACAATTCTGTACATACAGAACTGAGGCCACTTCACAACTCCATTATCTGCAGGAGGTTACCACGAGGGCTAACAGTTATCTTGGCAAAAGTATAATTCTTGAAGCATCTCAACAAGAACAAAGGTTTCCTATTTTTATAATGGTTGGCACAGAATGTCAGATGCAATAGGAAGGGAGTAGAACATGAGATTCTCATTGCATTAGTAGAGCTTCTTTTTCAAGAAAGATCATTAAGACATTATGAATCTATACCTAAATGGATTTCTAGAAGTAGTGATTCATACATCAGAACAATCTCTCCAGCACATGCATGAGTCTCTATTCCTATTTTGAAAACTTCTAAAGTGTAAAAAGATTTTTTTTAACCAATCTGATTTATGCTAATATATTGCAGCATTTGAGGAAATCTGTGCAAGATGTAGGCTTGTCTACATAAAATAGTATATAACAAGATTTCTGATTGCAGTGTCTTAGGGTCTATATGAAGTCAAGCAAGCCATTACAACAAAATGCATTTTTCTTGCTGTATTTCTGTCTGACACTGAAAGTGTAAATCATGTGATAAAGGAACTTCTGATCCTCAGTTTCAAGTCCTGATTGTAAAATCCTCAGGCAAGCAATTAAATTTTAAAACTTTCGAAGATCCCTAAGCATAATTTCCCTTTGTCGTATTTTTATGGTACTAGGTCTAGGAAAGGTTGAGCTTGTGTAAAAACATTCCCAATCCTAAGTACATTGACACCAATTTCAGACTGGATAAAGATGATTTACATAGCAGTTTCACTTGTTTGGCATTGAACAGTGGATTGAAGAGTCCTTCTCTACTTGACAGAAATTCCTGCTTACTTCCGGCAGTTAACAACCTTTTACGACCAGCATTTTATGACCTTTCTAGTTGCAATATACTCTGATCCTAATGACCTTACTTGGATTGAAGGCTCATTTTCAAAGCCAAAATAGATAGGAACTGAACCTGCTTTTACTGTAATGTAATACTGCATGATACTGTTCTGTGAGATTACTTAGGGAAGTTAAGCAAATACTTAAATTGTGACAACTTTGGTAAGAACTGTGAGGACGTGTGAGACAGAGTAACACCTTTGATGCAGAGAGGTGGAAGAATACTCCAGCTAATGCTAAGTGAAAGCATAGGATCCCAATGGCTTCAAAAAGTACAAATACCCTTAGAAAGATGGATCAAATGAAATTATGCAAAAAAAGCAACACAAATACTAAAAATTCCCCTACGATTTGACACTTTGTTGTAGTTAAGGGGTTAAACACTCACTTGGAATGTATTTATTTAGGGATCCTTTACTTAGCTCCCTTTTTTGCCCAAGAGGATTCACATTTTCTACCACTCATGAAAGTCCCTCACCTGGCAGAACAGTCTGGTTTGGATTGCATCAACTGTTTGTATTGCTGTTTCCCTTTGCACCAATCAGCACTCTGCTGACAGGACTGGGTCTTGGGGCTCCTATCCATCTGCTGAACTTTTGAGACACTACATACAGTCATGAATTGCCTCTTCATCTTGGTGAAATTTCAGATGTTTTATGAAAGGCTAGGCAGCTTTTTCAGCAAGTCTGAAGTGATTCTCCATACAGAAAATAACAATTAAGGACATGTGGTGTGCAGAGTGGGAAGTATGGGTTAAAGTGTCTCCAAGGCAAAAAAGGGGCAGTGAATCTTCAGCACTGAAAAGGAAATGCAAATCCTGCAATGCACTTCTGGCTGTTTCCTTCCTAGAAAACATTTTAATATAAAAGAATACAGTATGGGGTAGAAAAGTACTGGGGGTAAGCTCTGTAGATAGAGTAAGAAGTACATGTCAGTTAATCTGGATACTCATTATTTTGTAATTATTTTGTTATAGGTGAACACTATTTTTCTGTCTTCCTGTGTGTTTGTTGGTTTGTTTGTTCTTTTAATCTTACAAGGGATGTGGTTCTGCAGTGCAAATAATTTAGAATCCAGTTCCTCTTCACTGACCTTGATAATTGCCTCCAGAAAAAACTCAAAAATGCTTTCTAGTTGAGAGGATGGAAAGAGGTTCAATGCATCTTATTGAAAATTTCCCCAGCAATGGGCTGCATGGCCTTGGCACTGTGCACTTGTTACACGAGGTATCAGGCAGCCCACACCCGGCAGCCACCGGAGAAGCATGAGGGTGACGGCAGGTTGATGCGGTGTCCTTTCAGATGCGAGTTCCATGTGCACAGCCCATAGAGGTGGGAAGCTGGCTCTCATTCCAGTCAAAGGCTGTATCCCAAAGAGATCAGCACTGTCTGCTCTTGGAGAAGGCCAAGGGGATATTCCCTGTGGAGAAGAGTTGATTGAACATGGAGTTCCTGCGATAAGGTGCACAGAACTTTTGTCAGCATTATAAAGGCCCTGAAGTCCTTACCAGTGGCACTCATAGGATGGTCCAGGTTAGCTGAACAGCTGAGCACTCAGCGTTAATTCCCAACCTCAGCCTCCAAAAATCAGCTGAAGGCAATCATTCTGTGTAGGAGCTAATTGAACCCTGAAGACCCAGATAGGCATAATGAAGCTAGAGAGTGGGGAAATACTAGACCTCTGAGAGAATGAACATGAGTATGGATAAGTTAAGTGAAGTTGGGGAATGAGGTAGGAATTTTCTCTTGCATTTTGTTTTATTGCTTATTGAGTATAGATGAAAATGCTGTGAGGGACTTTTACCACCCTGTTCCAGATTTGAATGGACTCGAGAGACTGTGCAATCCAGCTAAACTTGAACATTTTGCTTTTATTCTTTCCGCTGTTACCTCAGTTTTATACAAATTCGCTAAAGCTTGAAAAACAAATTGCAGGTCTAGTGGGTAACAGCAGCTGAGAGCCTCATATGTCTGTTTGAAAGACTCTAATGAGGCCAAGGGACTTTCAAATTTGTTTTGAAATCTAGCAGCATGACTGCTCTAGCAGAATTCTGCTCCTTCCAAGGAGAATTTTACCTCATTTGCACAATCTAAGACAGGTTTGCCTCTGGTCACCATCACCCTGTGTTCTCTGGTTGAGTACTGCTATGGAACAGCTGCAACCCTGGTCTGATTTTTGTCTCTCTTTTAAGTCTTTGGCCAACTGGTGCTCAGGCTCATTTGGCCATGTATGTATGAGGCCTTGAAACCTTTTTTTAAGCGGCTTTAAAAGTAACTTATGGTATTAAATTCTGCTATTCTTGCAGAACAACTGCGTTTCTTTTCTAATACAAATAGGCATTTATTGATCAGTACTCATACACCAAGTCTGGCAAGCTTTTGCTTTTCATGCCTTGCTTCACGAATTGTGAATTACATTTTTCTCAGGAATACAAAAGCAAGTTAGGGGCATATAATGGTTCTTGAAGCAGCACACAGAAATCATAATTTCTAAGGGATCATCAAACGTAGGGAAATGTAAAATTCTACTGCACACTTAATTTTATTTACAGTCAAGAAAAACATTAATTTTGGAACAAATAACATACTGTACTTGTTCCAGAGCTTTTCAAACTCTCTTGATGAAAAGATAGCAAATGAATGATAAAAGAAAACCCAGGAAACTTATATCTTAAAACATCAGGGTTTTTACTAGCTGAGATTTATTCTATTATACCCTCTTTCTCTCAATAATTCTTGCTGGTAGCAAAAACCCCACTGTTAGTAAGTTACTACAATTTAATACGCATCTGAATCAAAATATCAGTCAGCCAATGCACATCCGACTGACAGCCCTGTGAGTCAGATGTGAGACTACATGGCTCTCTGCATTTCCTCCACTACAAACACTCTCTGCCCTTGCCCAGGACAGGATGTGTGTCCAACCTGCAACAACAGGTCAAGGGAAGCGACGGTTCCTTTCTTGCCAGAAAGCCATTCCTGGAAAGTGCTCCCAGCACTAACACCAGGAGTACAGTTCTTTCCCTCTGGAAGCTAGGAGCAGGTGGCTCTCCTCCAGGTGGCCCTCACCCAGGTGATCCTTGTTACATGAAGGAAGGGCTATAAATTAGTGCCGGCTGGGTATGCAGAAGCTATCTCTGCCTTTGTGGCGTCTTCTGTAGTTTGTGCTGGTGCTGCTGTGCTCTGGGGAAGCAGTGTTGCCTGGATGGTGGGCATGGAAGCACACCATCTCTGTGGGCTCCTGGGGCTGTGGTACTGCTGCACCTTGACCTGTGAAGGTAGGAAAGTGGCTTTGAGTAGCATCATTTCCTTACTGCTTCTTAGGAGGGGGAAGAATGGCACCAAGAGATAGGCTGGTAGCACGCAACTTCCTGACTTATTCATCTTGAAAAGTGGTAAATAGTATGGAAAGTGTATAGGCAGGCTTGTTGTTTCTGTCTGGGCCTTCCTGCTGTGCCTTGTGGAGTGGGAGCCTGGCTGTGTGGCATAACAGGCTCACCTGTGGACACCCCATCCCAGCCTCGTGCGTTTCTATACCACCAGTAGGTAGGAATTCTGGTTTGTGCGTGTAACTCATCTCAGTGATGTTGCTGTTGAAAGCACTTGCTTGACCTCTAATGTCTATTTTGGAAAGAGTTGCTGTGTTACAGCTGGTGTCTCTCTGCTAGCGGGCAGTGGAAGTGTTAAATGGTTTGGGCCCTTGTGCAGCATGATTTTAACTTGCCCATCAAACTGCTTTTTTTCCACCTTTTTTTAGTTCTTCCCAAAAGGAATATGAAATGTGAGTTATGTGGGAGTGGTATACAGCTGTGCTGTGTAGCCTGGCTCTCTGTTCAGTCTCACAGCATGAGAGGATTTTAGCTCTGGTCTATGGCTTTTTGTCCCCAGCTCTCCCCTCTGTCCTTGCCTTTGCTAATGGCAATTGCCATGATGAGGTGGAATTCTTTCTGGAATTGCACATTTGATAGGTGCAGGCTGGGCTACAAACAAAAAACCTTTAATCATCACCCACAATATACTTCATTTCTTGAGCTCAGATATTCAAGTCTGAATCTCAGTTATCTCATACTTGTCTATAAAAATAAGCAGCTACTGTGGTATTCATTTGGAAAAAGTAAAGAAAATACAGCATGTCATATTCTTAAAATACCAAACCTAAAAAGCTGTTACTTCTGTCTGCTTAAAATTCAAAACACTGGAGAAATTAACTCAGTCTGGGGTCTGATTTGGTTTTTTACCAGAATTGGATATAAAGTGCCTGCAGAGTTTAGTAACTCCATTTTTCTTTCTCATCTTCAAGCTAAAGTCATCTTGTAAAAGACAAATGTGAGCTGATTGAAGGGGAAGAAATCATACTGCCTATTTGGTTTTGGATTAGAAGTTCTTGATTTCAATTTAATTTGTGTGTATAGTTTCCGTGGTCTTTATTGATTTGAATGTTTGTTCTGTTTGAGAGGTAATAATTCCCTTTGATGCTAAGGACACTTGATGTTGCAAAGCTCCTGTAATAAGAGGATTGGTACTGTTTATGTTGAATAAACTTTATTAGTTTCCAGACTGTAGGTTAGATCCCTTGAAGAAGAATTTATGAAGCTGAAGTATGTCAGCTTTAGTTAGTGCTGCATTCACTCCTGTTCTTAGTGCGTGAGATCATGATTGACATAGTGAAAACCCAGCAGCACGCACAAGCTTTCAAAATGAATGGTAAATATTCTGATCCTTTCCTCTGTTCAAGGGTGTGGCTTCCTCAGGCTCTGTGTGCATCTTTTGAATGGATACGTCTTGTTTCTCCATTGTTTCTTCAAATATGTGTACAATTGCTGAAAATCTATTGTCTGTGTACAGGTTTGATGAGAGTCTTTTGTCTGAGTAGACATCCTGAAAGTAATAAAGTCCATTTTCTTGACACTATGCTTTTTTTCCCCTAATATTGAATGAAAAATTGATCTTCTTTTAAGAAGGCTATAATTCAGTTATTCCATGTGTTTAAGCAGAGTGCATCTTTAGCAGGATCTAAACTGAAAGTCTACCCACAAATGAATTAGTGCCTTTGTCCTCAGTTGCCTAAAGTGTCTCTGTCACAGCTTTTGGGTAGCTTACTGTGAGGTTTTCTATGATGTGTAATCTTACATCACATTAATGTTACTCTTATTGAATTATGCTTGAAATATTGCTTACAGTCCTTTCTCTGTATTTTTAGGCTATCTTAACTTCTCTGCTATCGCAATGTTTCCTAGCCTGTTATAGAAAGAGACTAGAGGAAGTAAGCTTTTTAGTTCTAATTTTTTTTTTAATTTAGAAAGTTTATATGAAAAAAAATTAGTTCCTGAGCATTCTGTTGCCAGAATGTTGTTTTAGATCTAAAATAATAATTTCATTGTGTACTTAGGTTGACAATTTGCTTGGACTTCTAAATATTACTACTGGCAGAAACAGTGACCTGTATGAAAGTAGTCAGTTTCGTCAATGAAAGTTAATGAAGAATTAAATTTATTTCTTGGGGACAATTCCCCCTGTGTATATTGGAGTAAGACAGGTGCTCTTACCCTGTTCAGTGCAGCCACATCCACCCTAGTGAGATACAGCCCTGTTACCTTTTCCTTTTGGTATTTCTGCCCCTTTTACATGGTTCAATTGAGGCAGCAATGCTATTCTTTCTCCTTTTAGTGAGGAAGTGTTTAAGCAGTTGGAGAGACTAGGTTGCAACTACCATCTTTTTGCCGTGTGCCCCACTCCTATGGCATTGAGGTGACAGGGAAGAGTTTGTCCTCGTTTTTTGGGGAGGGGGAAGGAGGGTACATTGGGACAGTATTATCTCTGGATGCAGTGACTGTGGCACGTAGACTAAGTGAAGCATCAAGCATTCTCCCAGTCATCCTCCCAGCAAATCATCCTGAATTGTGTTATTGCCTCCAAATCAGTTTTCCTGGCCCTGAGTTGAGGGCAATGTAACTGTCCTTTTCCCTTCCCATCCCCTCATTTTGGCTGTGGTAAGCGTTCAAGCTGTGCTGCAGCTGCTGAGAAGCCTTGATCCAGCCTGACTGGAGCTGTTGTGTTCGGCTCTCCAGCCTCTGACAGAAGTGGCTGTGTGCAGCAGGCAAGTGGAAGCCTCTTTGTTCAGCCAAGGTACTGCTGCTGCAGTAGGAACTGGCAGAGATGGGAATGCGTCCTTGGAAATCTCTGCTCTAGGGCATTGTGAGCTGCTCCTTGAAGAGCTGTATACAGTGTGTTTTGGGGAAAACAGTCTCTTTTGTGCTTGTAAGATGAAAACATGAAGTCACAAAACTTAGTGTAATCTTGTGTAGCAGGAAAGTTTTTGCTACAGCTTATTTTTATTGAACATCTTTAACTGTTTACCAATTTGTAATGGGGAATTACAGCTTTGATGAAGAATATCCCAGAAGTCTGCACAGGGAATGGCTGTGTAGGAGATTACTTGAGTAAATGTTTCTGAGAGTCACCATCTTTGCCACAGGAGTCCTTTCATTTTTTATTAGGTACAGAATGTAGCAGGTAAGGCTACCCTCTGTTTGGCAGCTCAGCTCTGTGACTGGTTAATGCCTTGCACAGTAAGGAGACTAACAGGCTTTGGATTTTGGGCAAACTGTTGGCGAATCAGCTCAGGCTTTCTAGGCTGTGCAGGCTTGCAGTGCAAACATGATGTGGTTGCCCACATGGCTTGTGGAAAAACCAGTCACCACCTGGTTGTGTAGGTGGCACTCAAGCGGATTGTGGAGCTTGGCTGATGCAGTACGATGCTGCTTGGTGCTGCTTCCAGTATTCTGCACTGGGTCACCAGCCCCAGGGCACTCAGGCTACTGAAGCCAGACCCAACACTGTACCTCAACTGAACTGATGGGTCAGTGCAGGAACAGGCTGGATCTCTGCTGTTCTAGCCAATTATCCCTACGTGGGACATCAACTAAGCCATGTCTGTACTGAAGGAAGCTGGTCTGCTGCAGATATCTGAACTACGTTTTCTGTTTTCCAAGTTAATTCTTCCAGTATTTAACTATTCACTAATATTAAGAGCTGATTAGTGTAGAATGTGCTAAGTACCTGCAACCTTAATGCAGATAACAAAAAGATGTGAAAAGTCTTTGTTTTTCTACAGCTCCTAATAGCCTTCATCCCTGTTTTGCAGAGGCACCGGCCTGGCTAGTAATAGCTGTCTTACCCCCTTTAAACTGAAGGAGTCTAATTACGGTGGTTGCTCTCTAGGCATATTGATTTTAATGTTCAGTCTAGACCTTCTCATTAAATACAAATGGTAAAGCCAGAGCGTTGCAGAGGTTAGGAATTAAGCTGATTTTCTCTCCAGTTTTGAGCATTTTTTATTTCAGTGGACTCAGCTGACATGATTTTAATTTGAAAATGCTAAGTTATGAGCTTTGCAGGGGACAGATGCACACTGCCTTGATACTAAATGCCTTATTTGCCACTGTTTCCTCTTGTGTTTCTCAGGTATGTACTTCACAACTAGACAGTAAATTGTTTTAGCAGCACTAGGGATGACTCTCCTATGGGAGTAAACAAAATTTCCCCTGTGCCTTGTGCAATTAGCAGTGTGTAGATAACTGTTTTTTGCTTCTCTCAGGTTCTGCACAAATGATGGTAAGCTATCCAAGTGCTGAGCTTGAAGTACTTAATGCTGAGGCACTGAACAAAGAAGCTGAGGAGAAATGTATTCATCTTGTTTAGGAATGAGCTTAAAGCGTTTCAGCAGCTGCTCTCACGGATAAAAAGTAGCGTGAGGGATTTTGTTTATTTGCTTTCAACCAGGAAGAGTAGCTTTCGGTAACTTTAGTATAAAACCAAAAAAGTATAGGCAACTTAGACTTTCCTCCATCAAAGAATGGATCCTCTGTAGTTTAAAACCTGCCCTACTTTTATTAGATACTTCTAGCATTTGACACTTACCCACTTGCCTCAGATTTCATCCATCTAACACAAGCTTGAATGCACAGATTATAGGAAACTAGTCATGCACAGCATGTTTCTTTCACATTTGGGATGGTATAGTAAAAGTCCCATATTAGCCTCAAGGACCATGCTTTCTACTACCCTGCCATAAGGCTGTGTTTTATGGTAAACTAGAGTGGCAGCTGATGGATATGTCATCATGACGGATATACATGATGCTAGTGGTCTATGTGGATCTAACACCATCACTGGCATGTGCTCACACCTCTTCTCTTGCTGTTGAGGTTCTGCTTGTGCATGGTCTGTGTATGTCACCTTCTGCCACTGTGTGTGGCCAACAGTGGTTTTTTTTTATCACAGAGTGCCCAATCTTTTAGCTGAAGGGTCTCTATCAGCAGGACTTCTATAGTGATTTCCTCCAGTTTATGCAAACCATTTATTGATGTGATTTACATTTAGGGATGTGTTTTGAAGTGTTCTTTCAATGTGCCTCGGTATTTTTCTGTTTAGGACATTAGAAGGAACTTTTTCACAGAAAGGACAATTAAGCATCCTTCCCCATGTGCTTATTCCATAGGTACAAATATCCAACAGAATAAAGAGGTTAAAAGATAACTGTTTGCTTGAAATGTGTGTTTATGTGCTGCAGGACAGAGTTCCTTTTGCTCCTGGTCCATCCTTTTTGGCTGCAATATGTTGCAGGAACCATTGCAAAGGACCAAAGAAACTCCTTTTTTTGTGCCTTGGGAAAGTGAATTATTCTGCAGGAAACATTGCTAGTGCTCTGCTCTGATTTTGTTCTTCTCTTAAGCGACCTTTGGGGGAACTTCAGCACACATTGTACAGTCTGATTTCTTTGGAGATTAAGGGATGATTAGTGGTTGGGTCTTTTGTGATTGAGCATTCAAGGCTTTCCAGGAGTCCTTTAGCAGCCAAAAATGGCATCAGACAAGTAATGCACTCTAAGGGTGCTCTCTAGTGCAACATGTGAAAGGGACAGGGGGATGTTACTACTTTGCTCTTAGCAATTTTTTTCCTCTCACTTTTACTGATGCTACTGACGCTCCAGAGACTTGATCTCTTTTCAGCGCTGGCATTTGGGGGATTCCATCCTTTAAGAAAATGTTCCATGTAGCTCTTGTTTGCCTGGGAGTTACGGAACATGAAGCTTAAATTTTGGTTTTGTGAAGCTGCAGATGAACAGACAGGCAAGTGGTCAGTCTTGTCCCAAAAAGTTATGTGCAGGGGAAGGAGTTTTCACTTGAGTGAAAACTTGACTGAAATTTAGAAAAAAGGAAAAAAAGAAAAAAAAAAGTTGGGCAGATGATGCTGGTCTGGCAGTGTAGCCAGCCTGATAATAGGTGGTGTTAGTACTGTGGCAACCAGGAATAGGCATTTAAATGCAGAGAGGCACCTTGGGAATGCCTTTGAAGGAGAGAGAATTTTTTTTGTGACTTCTATGTCAGTAGTATCTCTTTTGGCTATTGGACAGGCAGAAAGTTATCTAGCTCAAGCTTGAGGGAGCTTTGAGCTCAAGCTGTGTGCAGATGAATGCGTGTGTTTTGGGATGAGGTGATTATATCCAACAGAACACTAAACTCAGGAACCTAGAAGTTTGTTGAGCTAGTGACAGAAAATATTTCTCTGTGCTTCTTCCCTTTTGTGCATCAAATGGGGAAATAGTACTTTCCTTTCTCACAAAGCAGTGGACATGTAAGTTATTAAAGCAGCTTAATGTAATTTATACACAATGCTCTTAAGAAATTTTCTTCTGTGCTTGTGTATCTCCTGCTAGTGTAGGAGTTACCTTAACCCAGAAAGTGATTGATGTGTCTAATCCCCCACTCTGCATCTGGCAGCAGCCATTAGCTACCACTCAGGAGACAGGTAAAAATAGATGAAAAATCACGATGCAAGTAGTTCAGTGCTTCCTTACACAGGAGATAAAAATGCTTTCATTCTCTTGATGCAAGGTGAGCTAATCTCCTTGCAATTCTCAGCCTAGCTAGCATATCTGCAAATATTTCTGCTAAATTGTGAATGTGGTTAACTAATATCTTTTTCTATAAAAAAAATCTGTAACTACTTCTTGCTCTGACCAGATTTCTTGTGTGTCCTCAGAGACCAATTGTTTTGAACTTCTGTCTGCTCTTTTGTGTGGTTTTTTTGCCTTAATGTTCTATCCCCCCTTCCCTTCTATTTCTTTATTCTGCTCCTAATGACGTATTTTTGGAAGTGGGCTGCTTCCGATTTTGTGATGTTCAGTCTTTTTCTGACCCGATATCTCTAAGTGTATCATAGAGGGGCTTGGGGAGTGAAGCATGCATTTTTCTGCTACTCCATTCACACAAAAGAATGTCAGTCTTTGTTGTCAATTAGATGTTGCCATAATGAAAATGACTGGTCCCTTTGTAGTAACACTGTTATTTCTAGCAATACATAATTAATCTTTTGTTTCAGATTCTTCTTAATTACAAATATGCCTGTTTCTTATATGAGGAATTTAGTTTGCCAAATACTTAGGAATCTGAAACTTGTGGACACACAAAAATGTTTTTTCTCACAAATGAAGATTATGGCAGAACGCTCAATTCAGGAAGAATGAAATCAGGCATACATATTAATGAAGGAGACCCCATTACAAAATCTCTAGTCAAACATCATTCTGGAGACTTCAGTGGGATTACTTTGAGTAAATGCAGCAAAATAAAGAGCAGGGGGAAAATTACCAAAACCTACGTTTTCTTTTGAGCTGAGGTCAAAAATTTCTGCTCTTCGTTAGGTAGGGATAAGAAATGTATGGAATGCATGCTTTGGATAGTCCAGCAAACTTGAACATTTAATTTTGATACATTGGTGCTGAACGAGTACAGTGGGTCCATTGCATAGTACATGTATCATGCTTATAACAGAAGTATATGTGCTAAAGCAGTGACAAGATCTTGTCACTTGTTTTTCCCAGGTTTTAATTTATGCCTGTTTAGAGTGACCAAACAGATCTGGAAATAAACTTGTGGGTTTTGATGTCCCAGTTTGATAATGGATTAATACTTAGGGAAGCACGTAACTGTATATCTCAAGAATTAAGTGAAGTTCTTGGAAAAGAAGTAAAAACATTAGATCTGCATGCGCATATTTTTAACTTGACTGCAGGTGCAATGACCCCAAACCTTGGAGTTTCCTCCCCTGAGATTATCTGGACACGTCCCATCTCCCCAGTTCCCTGTTGTCACAGATACTTTGCTCTTGCTCTCAGCCTGTAGCATCCAAGATTTGTATCTCAAAGGTTAGAATACAGTCCTGTAAATTGGAGTTAAACAGAATTTTTAAAAATCAAGATGGCATGTGATATAATAATGTACAATCTTCATGTATCTTCTCTGGGATCATGTGTCTGATTGATAAAGATCTCTGGGTTTTGTAAAACAAGTGTGGTTTGTGCTCTGAATTTGTTGTTTGGTCCTAGCTCTGTCCTCATAGCTGTTGGTGCTATGAGGCTGTTTGGGAGTGCCTGTATGTCAAGTTAAAGACAGTAACTCTGTCTCTCATGCTGCTGGGGAAGAAGTAGAGACAGGACACAAGAGCCAGGAAGTATGTTACAGCTACAGCACTGTAGCTTCTGACCTCAGCTGTGTGTCTGTTATGTGATTTGACATCACTCCCACTATGCCTTTTTGGTGAGCAGTGAGTAAAGGCAGTAATCTAGATTTTTAATTGCTCAATCTGTAAAGCAGATGAAACTGCATAATTGGTGTTACAAGTTGTTACTTAAGTATTGTCACAGATGTCAAGAAAAGTGTTCATATTCTAATATAACATTAAAAGACTAAGTTCTTGCAGCAGTATCTGAATGCATGGCTCAGTTTGTAAATCTGTTTCTGGTTTGATTTTTGGGGTTTTTTCTTTATTCTGGTTAGTGAATTTGATTTTCCTAACCATGTTTAGCATTTGGACTTACAGGGCAGCTTATTCATGTTAAACAGAGTTTGGGGGACCTGAGTTGGGACTGGAGAGGAACGCTTCTCAAGTGTTCCTTTGTAGACTGGCAGAAGAATTTTTTTGTTAACTAAAACTTGTTCTGAATTTTTACAACACTGCTTATATGGAAGCAAACTATGGCATTCTGAGCATGGAACAGAAGAAAAATGCACCCTGCGTACTGACTGTTCATTTCAAAATTGTTCTTTGAAGAGCAGAGATTTATTTAACAGTAATACCTTTTTGACCCAGATGAAGTTGCCTGAACAAGTCAAAATGCATGTTTTGTCCTAAATTTGAGGAGAATTCAAATCAACATCTGCATAAATCATGGTTTCTGCAGCTGGGCATGTGGTGTATTTTCATGCTTGTTATAGTAACGTTGTAATATCTTTTGAGATCTGGAGGAGGAAAGGGTATCTGAATAAACAGACTTTAGTACAGTAGTAGAGAGATAAAATAGTAACGGAAGTGATAGATAATTCTTTCTAAGACTGGAATAATACTAGGCTTTGTAAACCTTAGCTATTCTCCTGCTAGCTGCACTTTCTATCACGATGCCGACGTTCTAAATCGTGGCTATAAACTGGCTAATTTTCCTGTTGTCTCTCCAGCCCCATTTCGCCCTTGGCGCCGTTCTCGCCTCCCGGCCCCGCCGGTTCCTCGGGCGCTGCGGGACGGGCGCTGCGGGCGGGGCCGGGCCGGCGGGGGGGCCGCGCTGCCGTTGCCATAGCAGCGCCCGCCGCCGCAGCATCCTCCGCAGCAACTTTCCCCCCGGCTTAAAAGCGAGCCAAGGCGGTCGCGGGGGCCGAGAGGGACGGGACGGGTGGGCGGGGGTCCGTCGCCGGCTGCGGAGCGGCGGCCGCTGCCTTGTCCTGCCCCCCGCACCTGCGGAGCGCCCGCGGCTCCCCTGGGGGCAGCGCGGAGGCATTTTGCCGAGCGGGTGGGCGGAGGGTCCCGGTCCCGCTGGGCGCGGTGTCCCGTCTCCCGCTGACACCTTCCCTTCTCCGCTCCCGCGTTCACCGGCGGCCGACGCGCGCTCCTTCTGCTTGATCCCGGCCTCACGCAGGAATCGCCCAGTATGCCGATCGCCCACTTGCTGGAGCTATGGAAAGGGATAGAGGTGGAGCCCATGGAGACGGAGGTGAGCGGCAGCGGGGGCCTGCGGCCGCAGCGGTGCTGCCGGCACCCCTTTCCCGCCGGGGGAGCCACCTCGGTGGCGCTCCAAACCCCACGAAATGGGGTGTGATGAGCATCCCTCGCCCGCTCTGCTCGCTGCCGAGGGCGGGGAGCCAGGCGAGGCTCAGGAACCTGTTGCCTCACACGCCGAGCGGTTCGGAGCGGCGGCCGCGGAGCCCCGGCGGTGCGGGATGCCCCGTCCTGCCCTGTCCTCCCGCCCGCGCGGCACCGGGCTCGGGTCGGAACCGTGCCCCGGGGGACTGGGGTGGCTGGAAGGGAAAGATCCGGCACAGCAGATGGAAACCCGCAAAGCGGGCTAAGTCGGACTCAGGCTCACATTTAAAAGTGATGTACGTGGTCTGTAATTTGAGGCTCGAACAGGTCCGTGGACCTCACTTGGGTTCTGATTACCCATTTGCCCATTACATCTTAGCACGAGACTCTGCTTTCCGGATCGTACTGGAAACCCGATGCTGTGATAATTACCTGGCTGCTGTGTTATGTGTGCTCACCATTTGTCTTGTAGTGTTTTCATTACCTTCAATCCAAGGTTATCTTGTGTCAAGAAAGGCATTGTTCGAGAAGTGTTTGGACAGTGATCTCAGTCACATGGTGTGATTCTTGGGGTTGTCCTGTGCAGGAGTTGGACTCTGTGATCCTTGTGGATACTTCCAGCTTGGGTTATTCTATGATTTTTGTACTGTAATGGGACAAGGTATTAATTGTATACGCCAGTCCTGAGTATTTCTGGAACTGTTGAGTAGTGCAAAAAACCCCAAGTATTTCAAGTCAATTGTTTGCAGCACAGGATGCACATTTATAACAGACAGGTGGTAGAAATAGATGAGTGAAACTTGTGAGGTGTGGGGAGGGTTGTGTTTATTTTTTAACCCCCTATCCCCTTGTTTGATTGAAGTACTATAACAGGTTTTTGGTGAGAGGGAAAGAGAGGAGTGTAACTGAGCCAGACAGGTTATGGAGAACACAAAACATTTGACTCAAAAAGAATTGGCGAACGGCAGGAAAGGCTTCTTGCAAGGTGTTAGTTTGTACACGTAAACAATATAGCAGAAATGATACTGTAATATATTGTAGCAGCACAGATCATTCTGGAGTCCCTAGGTTAAAAACAAGCTGTGAGGGGCTTGCAGAGGTTTAAATCATGTAATTCACTTCTGAATACTGTCACTTTTTCCACTTCGTGGGATACAAGTAATCTGAGTGCTAATAAACAGGTTATAGGTGGGAAACTGTGTATCATTCCTGGTTTTGTTTGAGAAGTCAACTGACATCTTGTTAAATCCCTTTCACAATGAGAAGACTTGTATATTTATGATGAACAGTTTTCTGCTGAGCATAATAGAAATGGTGCTCCCCTACCAAGTCTACCTTTCCATTGACTGGTATTCAAAGTGCATATACATGCCTGGTTTTTTTTCTTCCTCCTTCCCTTCTTCCTAAAATCAGTTTCTTTTGTGTGTGCCCAGTGTTTCTCTTTCTGGCCCAGACAGAAAGCACTGTCATTGCTTTTTCTGCTGTCAATTTCTGGGAAAAATTCCCCTAGACCATAGGGTAAATCCTGGACTAAAGCCCACTGTACACTGACTAGGAAAACATCTTTGTATTGTCACCTCTTTTGCTGGTAGAGGAGAATTTATACCTCTCTTTCAGAAGAAATTACGTGGATGTCCTTACCAAGTGTAACTGACCCATTGCAGTGATACTTAATGAGGTGTATGGGTTTGTAGGTTATGGTGGTGCTATTTTTTCATTTCCTGCTTGAAAGAATAGCATAGCTGAGCTACACTGTTCTATCACTTGCTGAGAGTTCACTTACAAAGAGTTTAGAGGGTTAAAGAATTGCAGGCATAAACTCATGCAGTTTGGATGAGAAAAACAAATAAAGCACCATTTATTGACTCTATTTATTGCTGTCTCTAAGCACAACAAAGATATACTATAACTTCAGACCATTTTAGATCATTCTGTAGATAGAATTACTAAAGTACTGTTTGCTCAAATCTAGTAAAAGCACATAGAAATTAATTTCATCTCTTGTGGGCTCTTGTCCATGAAGATATTTTCTAACAGCAGAAACATTTACTCTTTAATGAGCGGAATGCAGCTTAAACACTGGTGGTTGTACTGATTCAAGGGAGCTGTCATGGTCTCTAAATCTGTGTGGGATAAAATGTTTTCATGATTGTCTGCAAGTTGTTCTTTTTCACGGAAGCTTTTCACAGATAGTAGACAAGGAGGGAGACAGTTTAATTCTTTGATGCATGTGGACCTCTTTCTCCTTCCCTTCCTTAATGCCAAAAAACCTTTTAAAACGGAGGCATTTATGAGTGCCTGTGCATGACTCAGGTGAATGACTTGCAGATATTAAAGACAGCTTTTATAGTAAATCAATTGCTTGATAAGGAAGAGTGCATCAAGAGCATGTTCTGTATTATATTTGTGTAAAGGAAGATTAGAGAGAAATACTGCTGCTTTCACTTATTGACTCAGGTGGTCATTAATTGTGTTTGACAAGTAAGCAAGAAAATTGGGATATTTGCTGTTCTAGAATTTCTTTGAGAGTAGGCAAAGTTATTGATCCCACTCAAGCTGGATGGATAGGATAGTGAATTACAGCCTTGGGAATAGTTTTCCTGAGGAAGGGTTTTGTGATCAAGCTCTATGTAATCTTTCTACCTATTTTCCAAAGGGTTCATCACTTAATGGATTTTAGGTGAGCACAACATTTAGATGGAAGCTGAGTGTTTAGAAAATTTGATCCTATATATACACATATATTCTCTCTTCTCAGCAAGAAATGCTGTTCCATTTCTCTACTTTTTTTCAGTAATAATCTTTTGCTCTTTATCTGTTCTATGACAAATTTGGCTTTAACTCTTCATCAGCAATTTCAATAGTTCTTTAATTGTACTTTCTCTTTTTTTTTTTACTCTTAACATTTTATATATCTTGGAGAAAGCAGGTGCCCATGGATTCAAAGGTTAATTTACCTGTGCAAAGTGGGAAGAATTGAACAAGCCTGCTATAGTAGTATAAATTGAGAGCAACTTAACTGTCTAAAACTAAATTGATTGTATTTTGTGCTAGGTCTTGGCTTAGAATTGTCTTTCTTGGTAGCGTATATTTACAGGATTTTTCCTCTTTTCTCTGTTCACTAGAGTGTGGTAGAAGATGCTGCCCTGGATGAAGAACCTGTAAAAGAGGTAAACCAGCTTATTCATGGATCACACAAATGTCAACAAATTATAAAATTATCCTTCTATCTTCATGAAACAAAGTGTCTCTGGTACATATTTTCCACGTGCTTCTAGCTGTGAAGATGCAAAGCCAACCCACTTTTGGTCTCTTATTACAAGGTCAAGTGAGGCATAAAAAGATGTGTTCAACTAGAGGTCAGGGAATTTTATTTTACAGATATTGTCTGGGCAGTTTTTCCAAGAAAGAGCACACAACTTCTCAAGCTATATAGTTTTCCTGCAGAGAAGGTTTTGTAATCACCTTAAAAAGAGTAGCTGTCATATTAACAAGGTTTCTGTATTGTAAATCGTGCATAAGTTAATTCCACATACTATTAAGTTGAAGTCATTACGTCTTCTTCCCTTGGCTAGCTCTTCACCAGAGCAAGACTGAGCTAACCATTTGCTTCAAGTTAATCTGTTGTTTATATTATTGTAGCATTGTATTATTGTGCTAACAAAACAACAAAAACCAAATCCAAACCTACAGGAAAAGGTAAGTCTTGCCTCAAGGTGTTTAAATGTCAAATAAGAGATAAGAAGATATAAAGCAGGTAAGATCAAATCATCATTCACTATTATGATGAGTTGAGGGCAAAGCTTGACACTAGTCTCAGGTGTCAGTGCAAGGTGCTGCTGATTTGTGTAGAGTGAACCAAGGTGTGCTTGATAGATCATCAGCCATTTGCTGATGTCAAAAAGCAAAGTAGGCTGAATCCCTTCAGGACTGGTGGGAGGCTGCAAAGATGCATGTCTAAGTAGCTGCCTTTTGAAGAGCAACTTCCCGGTATCTCTTACTCCTTGGAATATAAAACTTACATTTAATGTCTGGTTTTCTGTGCAAGGATGTGTGTTTCTCAATTTTTACTGTGTTAAAGGCATAGTTTAACCCCCTAATGATAAGAAGGAGGAATAACTCTTAGCTTTGATCTCTGAAATGAGTGCAACTACCAAATGAATGTTTTTCCCTTCCATTACCATTTCTTAAAAAGAGCAGCAAATTACTCTTTAAAAGTCTTGGGGAAGAAATTAAGTGCGGGTAGCTTGGCTCATCACTTTCTTTGAGGATATGGCTGAAGATAAAATTTCTGGTTTGTGGGTTTTGGAAGGACTTTTTTGTGAATATAGCCTTCATTTCCCAAATTAATTTAAATCTAGTTAATTTTTATTTGGGATGCTTCTTATAATTTTTAACTTTTAAATTTGGCAGAAAAAAAAAAGGCATGTAATTACTTGGGTAGAAACCTTAATCCTATGTTCTCATTTTCTAATGTAAGCATTGAAGCGTGCAGTTTAATGTCTGTAATGGTGTTTTTTTCTGTATGTCTACCTCTGCCTCAGTAGGGCAGTTGCAGTGCCTGTATGACAAGTGGCAGCATGTATTTGTCTGATTGAAAAGCCTGCTGCACTTGTGCTTTATAAAACACGTACATGATGACCACTAACAAATTACTGACAGTGAAATACCACTGGCCAATGCAGAAGTACCCCCCCCTTTCACTTAACTTTCCATGTGCTTTCACTACACAGTACTACAGAAAAATAGAATAAGAATCTGGTTTTTTTCCTCCCTTATTCTGCTGCTGCCATGCTATTTCAGCCCTTTGCTGGCTCAGTCTGTAAGCCTCTTCCATTTCTATGAAGCTGGTATCCTGCTGTAGTGGTATTGTAAGAAAGAACAGTCTACTCGTCAGGTGACTGATAGCTGTACTGTGCCCAACCCCAAAGTAATTTTTTTTTTTTTTTTTTTTTGAGACAGTGAAGTGTGACTTAAGGAGTGAATTTAAATCATATAATGCAATAGTTCGTACCTGCTTAAAGGATGTTCTTCTAAATAACCTGCCTTAGGCCATGCTGGCCTCCTGCTGTTTCTCCCGTGCTGTGTATAGTACGGACAATTGAGATGGTGTTAAAACACGTTATAAAAAACGCCCTTCTCATTTTTTTGAGATCTGATTTTCCTGTTGATGGATAAATTCTTCAAATGTCTTGGGGGCATAAATGAATGGGATTGTTGGATACATACAGCAAGTGTTCCTGAGACACATCTTGGCCCTAGAGCACTATATCAGCTCTGCTCTAGAATTGTCACTCAGATTACTCAGGGTTACTATCATGAGGGCTTTTTCCTAGGAGGAGGACATCCCACAGACCCTGTTTGTCCTGCTACAAAAGCAAGCAGATTAGTGGATGGAAATTTCCTTGAGAGGCTTTTATATTCCTGCAGCAGTTCTTGCTTAGACTTGTGAGATACAGTTTTTCCCCAAGAGGTTTTTTGACAAAATGGCTTTTCTAAATTTTCTTGTTAGAGAAAGATAAGTCTGACCACCTGTGTTGGTTAGAGGCCCTGAGATACTTTAGGTTGATGTGTCTTGTGGTCTAGTCTAGCTCAAAATGTTGATGTTCTAGCTAAACTTCCTTGCAGGTGCAGTTGGCAGCAAAATTCGTCACATTTTTCTAAAATAATGAGTGTATGTGCAAAACAGCTCACAGTACTTTGAAATTACAGCATTCAGAAGCTGCCTTGTAACATTGCTTTGAGCTGTTTTACCCTTTCAAGGGAATTTGTTTGCTCTAGCTCAAACATTGCATGGGGCTCTTGGGAAAAGTAGAGGAGACATGCACTGGAAATGCTGATGCGCAAACAGAACTGCATGGCAAAATTGAAAATGGCAGTGCCTAGGCTTACTGGTAACTCCTGTGCAGTTTCCAAAGACATGTAATTTCTGCTGACACTTTCTGCTGACCACAATTGTCTGGGTATTGTGGTTCAGTTTTTGATCCATCTCACTATTCACCTACATGCTTCAATCAGTCCTTCATCTGTTTGTCTGAGGTGATGTGGGAGGCAGTGTCAGAAGTCTTACTTGAAGCCTGCACCTTCATTCTTCAAAATGGTGAAGGCTGTCAGGTTGTTTAAGCACAGTTTTCCTCTTCACAAATCTATGGTGACTATGGCAAATAATTTTCCTGTCATTCAAATGCTTGTGAGTTCTTTCCAGAGGGATTTGATTCATTGCCCTTCCAGGTATGGAGGTGAGGCTGACTGGCTTGCAATTTGCTGGATCTTTCTGCTTGAAGAGAGGAACTACATCCTTTCTCACATCTCTTTAGAAGCTTTCCCAATTGCCATGAGTCTTCAGAGTACTGAGTGGCCACACAATGATATTGGCCAGTTCCCTCAGCGCTCATGGATATATCTCATCAAGTCCCACTTTCTTTTTGCAGGATATGTTGTGTTTGTTTATATGCCCCCTAAAGTGACTCTCCTCCTCTGAAGCCAAATCCTTCTTTCCCACCTGTTTCAGGGGCTTGGGAGTCCTAAGGCTCAGAATTACTGGTAAAGACCGAGGCAAAGGAAGAACTGGGTACCTTGGCTTTCTTGTATCCTTTTGTCACCACTTCTTCCCCACTCAGTACCAGGACCAAAGGTGTTCCTTTTGCTGCTGCTAGAACTGTAGCAGTCCTTCTTGTTACTCTGTCACCAGCTTCAATTGCACAGGGGCTTTGGCTTTCCTGACAACCATGCTCAATAGACTTCATGCCTCTCCTGGACACCTCTGTTTCCTCCATTTATGTACTTCTCTTTGCTGTGTGAGGTTTTTTTCTTCCTTGTTCATTCACGCAGGTCTTTGGCTGCCTTCGTATGACTTTTTTGTTGGTCAGGGTGGCCACATCCTGAGCTAGGAGGAGGTGATCCTTGAAAATTATTCAGCTGTCCTGGACTGTTCTTTCTTCCAGAGTCATCTGCCATTGGATTCATCCAAGCAGGTGCCTGAAGAGAATAAAATCTGCTTTGATGAAGTCTACAATTGTGATCTTGACTTTTGCTTTGCTCCTTTGTCTCAGGGTCTTGAATTTCTTCTCATGATAACTGCAAGGAAAACTGCTCCTGAACTTCAGTCTTGACCAGTTCTTTCTTGTTTTTTAGGGGTCAGGTCCAGAAGAACAACTTCCGTTATTGGCTTGTAGAGCACCTGTATAAAGAATTCAGCAATACACCAATCTCTTGCATTGCTTTTGACTTTCAGAAGATACCAGAGTAGATAAAGTGGATTCTTTGAAGATTAGGGTCTGTGCATTTAAGGTTTGTTCCTCTCGTCTGAAGAAGGCCTCTGCTTCTTCTTGGATGGGTTGTCTGTAGTAGGTGCCTACCACAGTGCTAAGGCACATCTGTGCTAGTGTAATGTTGAACCAGCAGTAACAGCCTCTCATTTGAAGGACCTGGAATCATATTCAACTACAGAGACAATAGGGAATGTTTCTAGGCTGTTTGTTGTGATTTTTACTAGGATTATGTCAAAACAGCTTAACCAGTGCACACAAACACTAGAGTTGCTGGTATATCTCTTTCTCCCACAAAAAAAAATCCAGCAGTGGACTTAAGGCAGGTCAGAACATTCTGGTTTGCCATTAAGAGAGTTGCTTTTGTTGCTAAGTTGGAGACATGGTTGTTTTTTTCCAGTAATATCTAGTGAACTCCTTGTGTCTCCCACTTCAATTAATTAAAGGTCTCAATACATCTGGTATGGAGTGTTCAATCCATTATAAAACTAAATGTATGTTGGGGGTGATTTTTAATAGAAATAATAAATGACTGCATAGTGAAGGAAAATATCTACATCTCAGTGGTTGAGCTTGTAGGTCACAGGTTAGCATGTCTATTGAGGTCCATCAAACAGGATAACTTAAGTTTTCTAGTGCTTTGTGAGTTGTGTGTTTCAGTTGTCAGGAATGATCACAGAACACAAGAAATTCCTTGGTATATATGTTTACATGTATACACACACACAGGAAGACTGTACCTTATTGAAAAACTTGGGCTGTAGGAGGAGCTTTTCCTTTCAAGGAAAAACAAATAGGAATCTTATCATCAAATGAGTGGTATGGCACAAAGAGTAGAGAAGTACAGTTTTGTAATATGATGTAAGAACTTTTGAGGAGGGAAGCCTGGTTCAGGTTGCTAGATGACAGCAACGTGTTTGAACATACTGGGTTTTTTTCTTCCTCCAAAACACCAAGCAACCAAACCCAACAATAACCAAACACTCATAATTAAGGAAACTTGTTTAAGAAAAAGGTTCTAAGTAATGATTTTGGTTTTTTTTAATCAAGTAACGCTTTATAATCACAGTATGTAAGTAATTGTAAGTTCAGATATTGTGCTACACACCTTTCTATAAGAAAGGTTTATAGGCATCTATCTGGGATGACTTTTTTCTCTATATAGAATTAGATGCTGAGTGAACTCAAATGCAGGCCCTTACTGGAAAATTATGACCTTGCATAGATTCTTACAAAATCACACTGGTGATGTATTTAAGAAACAAATTATTTCTCCTTTCCACAGTTCTTTGAGCATGTGGTGTAGGCAGTGTAAACTGTTCTACTTAAAATCTTTCATTTAAAAAAAAGTAATCTCCAGTATTTAGCTCTTATGAAGGATTTGGTAGGTAATAATTTTGTAAATTGATTTTTAGAAACTGTTTTAATTCCCCAAATATATTAATCTACAGTGCCTATTGTCTAGCACTTTTAAAAAGAGTAAATAACTGCAATTTGTTTTGCAGTGAAGTTGATCAGACAACCAACAGAATATTGGTTTCCATTTAACTCCATGAAAAGTAGGGTATAGAAATCTGTGTCCTTGATAAAGATGAAAAGTTTTTTTTTGTCACTGATTTTGTGTGGCTAAAATGTGAGAGGGGACAGCTGGGGTCATGGAATGAATGATCTCCTCTTTCTCTTGCACCTCAGAGCCTGTGTTCAGAATCCCAGCAATGAAGGGGGAGCTGGCAGGACAACAGCTGTGCTACTCTTACTGAAATAGAATTTTGTTACTTCTGATTCTTTGTAAATTGATTTCTTGTTGTCACTGTCCTCATCAACTGAATTAAGACAGACATAGGGGAAATATCAATATAAAAGGAAAACGGGTTTTTTTCCACTTTTATTTTTTCTTTCCCCTTTCTCGTTTCATACAGCAAATAGAGACATAGAAAACTTCAAATTTTTGGGGGTAAGCAGTGTGTAGGAAAACTTATAAACTGAAAGACTTGTGATATTTGAACTTAAACATATAAGTTTAACATCATGTTTATATATGATACCCCATTCACGTTGCCCTTCAGTTCTAGCTGTTTTTATTGCACAGCCTCTTGTTACTTTTTTGAATTACTGCTTTCAGACACTGTACTGTCGTGGCTCAGATGCATTAGAGAGAAGATCACAGCACTTCAAAAAGACTTCTTCAAAAGTTTGTGAACCCCTTTCAGGATTTTTAAACCCCTCTGGCTTTCTGCAGCCGTTGCTAAATGCTGCTATCTGTGGTGAGTGGCAACCTGCATTGACACTATTCTCTCCATGGCCAAAGGGGGACAGATACTGTTTCTCAGAAATCTTAGTCTTTCAGAACCAAAAATGAGCTCTGTCTCCATAGCTCTTGAGACCCTAAATGAGAAGGTGATTGATTTTCAGCTGGTAGAGAAAGTTGCTGATAATTATATTTGGCAGCAGAGCTTCCCTTGAGATAATAGCTGACGCTCCCTCCTATTGAAGTGTAACTTTTACGTGTGTTGGCCCTGATCTTCTTGAGCCTTTATTGAATCAGGACCTTGGTGTGATGGTGATTTCGCCTCTGTTCCTGGTGGTCCAGAAAGCACTGATGCAGGGGGGTGCTGCTACCTGCAGAGTTCAGGGATGATGCATGGGGGGGGTGTGGGTTTTGTTGGTGTGTTTTCGGTTGTGTGTCAGATTTTTAAGTTTGCAGTGTTTAGCAATGGAACAAACAGCCAACCAACAAAATGTTTTTTCCTAAGTGGGCACTAAAATGACCAACTGAGATTTAATCTGTTAGACAGGCACTTGGATGCACAACAAATCTATTGTGTTTGAAAGGTTTTAAAATAAACTTTGCAGACTTCACTGCAGTGGTCACAACTGAGCAATTGTCATGCTGAACAGGGGGAAAAAAGTTCTGACAGTATTTGCAAGATGTAAAATGCTTCACGGAATGAGGCCCCTTGATTTTGAACAAGGGTTATTACTTAAGACAAATGAAAGTTCATCTGGGGAAAACTGTTCCCTCATGAAAATAATCTTGTACCATAATGGCCGTTGGTGCCCAATAGTGTGCTGGCTGTGAGAGAATTGTGTCATCAGGAGAGATGAGTCACTTGGCAGTCCCTAGAGTCAAGAATAAATTGTTTCTGTGATAAGTATGGTGTCTTCTAGAGAGCTGTGCTATTTAAAATGGAAACAAACTACAATTTACACACAGATGGTTACAACTCTAGGGTGAGAAAATCCATTTTTCTTCCTTCTAATGAAGTGAAAGTCAATTGTTTTACATTTTTTCCCTCTAGATTGCTCTAATTTTCTTGCTCATATGTGGTTTGTTCTTTCCTTGGAACATAGTGTTTTGTGTTGAAATGAGAGTTCTTTCTTTGAATCTTCTTCTCTCCTTTCCTGCTACTTCCAAGGTTTATAAATAACTTTCACCAAAGGAAAAGTAATGTGACAAAGAAGCAAGATGAGCACTGTTATTTTGGAAGAAAGTCTTCTTCTGACTGCTCTCTTCCAAAGATTTCATAGGAAAGATCAGAAGGTAGCTCTAAAAAAAAAAAAAAAATTCTCAAATGGGCATGGTTAGACACAGAAGAGTTATGTTGTTGCTCCAGTTGTCAAGTATTAAGCTTCTGTTTCTAGGTAGTTATGTGCTTCATGGTGCAATTTGATTTTTTCAAGACTTGACTAGTTTTCCCTGCTGACTAGAAAAGGAGGTTTTGGTAATAAATTAGTCTGGCTGCATTTTGAACCAATTAATTACACTTGCAGAAGTTCTGTGTTCATAGAATGTATGATCAGTACAAGGGCATATTTATTACACTCAGAGTTTCACAAAGATTATATTGACATTTACAAGTGGCACATGAAATATTCAGAGCAGCAACAAAAACAACACTGCATAAGTTTTAGAAGTCAAGAAGGAAGGCAAATTCTCTCTTCTTAAGCACCCACATGCTTAAAACTACCAGATGCTTGGTCTCATTCAGCCAGTTATTTCTGAGAGGTGGCCAGAGAAGTCATGTTGTGTATGACTTCAGGTAAATGTGTGGCTGAATATAGACCTGATGTCTAGGGTTGCAGGCGAGTGTTTTTACTATACTGTGACTGTGAAGTTAACTGCAAGTTCCCAGTTGTTCAAAACTGTGATTCGGCGTCTGTGTAGAATTCCTGGTATATCTAAGTTTCTTGAAGTGTAGGTATCGTGATCAAATGACCTCTTTGTAATTAAATCAGGTAGAAACCTGAGGTCTTGTAAACATTTCAATTTTGGATGGGAAGAGCTTATTAAATGACGAATTCTGCCCCTGCTCAGACCTGTCTCATCAAAAGTGGCTGTGGATTTCTTGATTGCTGTTTTAGTCTTTATTTTGTATGTGTTTTCGCCCCTTTTTAATTGTGTGAGGTCAGTAATTAGAGCGATTGTTAGGTTTGTTTAGTCTGGTCTAGAATCACTCTTTCTGTTAACAAATTTCAAACAAAAGAAAGAGGGAAAGCATATGACTACTAACTGGCATTCACATATATGATGGATGATTGAAATACAGGCTATCCTTTTTGTGGGTATCTTTTGCTATTTGGGGTGGCCAGGGTTTTAAGTGTGCAGATTAGACATATTTATTCATATTTAGCACTTGAACAAGTAGTCTGATCCTTTTGTACACCAGCAACCACCATTGTCACCTCCAGTAATCAGTAATTGAGGGGTCCTCAATATTTACTAATCTAAAACTTTATCTTTTCAGTCCAATTCTCAAATTTCAACTGTGGTGAAAAGGTAATACTAATATCTACTTAGCAATACCTCTCTTATGGAAGCAAACATTCCAAACAGAACAATGAGCAGCATGGTACTGTTAAAGCTGATATACTCTTGTACATGAGACCTGCTATTTGAAGAGATTGCTTCCTGATTTGTGCTGTTAATCATGCATGTATAGTTGGTATAATCTCCTGCATTTTCCTATAAAAAGTTTTCTATTATGCTGAACAGTCTTGAGAGACTTTTTGTACAGTATATATTACAGCAGCTTTTAACATGATTTGCTTTGTTTCTTTTTTAAGAAAGCTAAGGGTTGTGAGTCACCCTTCCTATAAAGGAAGCTGTTACAACAGAATTAAACTGCATAAGTAATGTTATGGTTATGTCAGTGAGCCTCCTCTGAGTGTCTGTCATCTGAAAACTGTTTCTGAAATCCTGCTTGAGATGCTGCGGCAGTGGTCTTGAAGGCTACTCTGAGCACTCTGCACAGCGGAATAGGGAGGGCGTGGTGAGGGGGGTGTATTATATTTATTTTCTATTTATGATTTTGGTTAAAAAAGTCTTTGAAATGCTTGGTCTCTTCGTCTCTTTTCAAGTCATTTTGGGAGGTTCCTTAGAAGGGGGATAGTAGCAGTAGAAGGAGGGCTAAGTTCTGTTCTGAAAATCAAAGCCCCAGAGCAAGATGATATTTAGTGATCCCTGGCTTCCTGACTGCACCTGACACAAGGGGCCTCTGAGGTGAGGTCTGTTTAGAGCCTGTCCTGCAGCAGCACTGCAGAGAAGCTGTTTGCAGAGGTGGAGACGATGGGTTTTCTTCAGAGGGAAGTTCTCCCAGGGCGGCATCCTTTGGGCTATCTTGCTTGTCAGAAGGAGCCTTGGTTCCCTGGCCCTGTGGGTGCCAAGCAAGGTCAGGGCCCTATCCCAGCAGGACTGTGTGCTAGGTAGCTTGATTCACACAGGTGTTCTTGGGAGTTCCTTCTCAAACAACTGTCTAGGTTCTCCACAGATGCCTAAAGTGATCTCTTGTACTGTTAGCAGCCAAATACTTGAAGAAAATGACAAATCTGTATGCTTAATCTTGGTATGTATAATGCTGTTAACTTTTAGGAGAAAACTGAGAGATTACTCATTTCTTTGAAGTTTGCTAGGGGTGATGTTAGATTAGATGCACAGGGCACATCTGACCCAAAGAATTGAGTCACAAGATCTGTTGGGGTAGGAGATCTGTGTTGTGTGTCTTGATTTATTTCTATATTTGATTGGGTTATTATCTTGAATTGCCTTGTGCTGGTTCTCCTAGCCTGGTATAAGGTTTCATCGCACCTCAGGGAGGGGAAGGTAGCCCTGAAGCTTCAGAATGTGTGTCTCGTTTCACAGAGATTTCTTCTGGAAATGGTGTATGAGAAGCAATCTTATTGCAGATATTAATATATTTCCGTGGGTGACAGGCTTGTTGAAAGGGAGATTAACATAGCTCAGAGATCAGAATAGTATTTGTCAGTTTGCAGTGTGTAGTTGGTTTACTTCTGTAAACAGACAAGATAAGTGATAAATCCCATAAACATCTGATTCCAGTCTCCAACAAATATTTAGGCAGTAAAGCACAATGCTAAATAAATATGACTTGATATCCAGGATTGATGCATATCTTGTACAAGATATTATTGTGGATGCAAAGGTGAATGAAAAGGTTTAAGAAGGTGACAGTTGTTCCTTTCTTACTTGTTTGATTCAGGCTTGGTTTAGGGTTGCATGAAGAGTTTTGCTGTCTGATAGCTCAGTGTTGGTAGCTATGGTGAGGAGTTCAGCACTGTTCGGATTAATAATATGGGAATAGTTGAAGAATTAATCTTTCCTTCTGCCTGGTAGGTGTGGCCGCCTGAAGCCTCAACTGCATTAGTGAGACAGGTCTTGAAAGTCAGTACAGCCTCTGCCACAAACATCTCTTAGCCCCCTGTTTAACACTAGGGCCCTTTAGGACAACGGGAGGACAGTAACTGCGTCTGGCAGGATGTTTCTTAATGGTTTCAACTTGACCAAGGAAGCAAATCCAAGCATGCCTGTGAAAAACCTAACCTACTGCTGTAATGGGGACCTCTGATCTTGCACGTTTGTTCTGCAGAATGTGTGCCCTCAGTTGTACAACTTCGTGCTTGTTGAAATAGTAACAGTGAGATCTTGACTGTGTGGAGATGATTTGTCTGTGTTCCCTTGTCTAACATGGTAAGCTAGTCATCCTGCAGGTCAGGATGTTGAGGATAGAGATACACTAATAGCACTGCGGATGTGTGAGAATTTAGTTACAATATGAAATACCTGAAGTAGTTTATAAGGGTGTAAAGGACAATGACCACACTTTACTTGTGTTTCCTTGCAGCCAACTAGTGGTGTGTATATGGGTTTTTTATGTGCTACTGCTCTCCTTTTTTTGAGGGCATGATGGGGGCTGATTTTTAGCACATCTTATGGATGTTCTTTGGATCCTTTTAACTAAATGTCTGTTGCACATATTTCTGTGGTCTTGTGGAACCTCAGAGCTCTCTTCTGTGTTCTTAATTACTTTAGCTCATTGCTGTCAGCAGTGGGAGTGGGCAACCTGTGGACAACATGATAATGCACACGTATGTGCGTAATAGTTCTTATTTTAGTATCAGGACTATTTTGTGCAAGTTTGATCTCTTTTGCCAGTAGTTTATCTCAGTAAAGGAACTCAGGATACTGCAGTGCATAATATGTCAAGTAACAGCATGGTAACCACTGAGTACATACAATGATGACACAAAAATTGTGCTAATGACATCATCACCACTACCTCTTTGTCCTCGATATTCCATCCTTTGTCGGAAGAAGACATCTTTCTTTGTAGAAGATGCTGAAGGGGGAGAGCAGCAGATCAGTGTTGCAGTGTCAGTGAGGATTAGCAGAGGGCTTGATGTCAATGCCTCAGCAGTGACTGGCTGTTGCAGCCCCTGGGCTTCAAGTCATGGCAGTGCTCTTCTCCCTCCCCCTTGCTTCCTATCTGTACCACACTGGGCCATGAAGTAAAGAGTGTCTTCCTGGATCCCTGCTTCAGCAAGTAATTGTTCAGCTCCAGAAGTAAGCAGTTAAGTTTTTGTGTTGCTTTGAGTTTGCTCCTGTGATCTAGCTTCCATGATTCATACTCCTGCTTGCCAACTGGAGTTAGCGTAAGGCTTAATTAAATGTGTAAAACATTTTGAACTTAGTGAGTCATTTTCCTGAAATATGCTGCATGTAGTTGGCAGACTTGCCCACCTTTTTGGTTCTCAGAGCCAGCTTTGGATAAATAATTGACTTTGGGCAGGAGGTGAACTATTTGGTGTGCATACTGTCAGCCTTGAAGCATCTGTGTAAAAAGAATATTTAATAACTTAAAAATTCTCAAGATGAAGAGATGCATACTTAGTGTGCAAATGAAGAACTTGGGGTTTTTTTGTTTACTTTGTGTTTGTTATAAGATTTGAAAACCCCAGAGGTTTTGATGTCTAGGTGAGGCTTATACAATCCTATTGATGAAGAAGCTACACTGAATCCAGTTCTTGTCCCTGGAGCCCTCCAGGTTTCCTGGATTTGAAACAGGAATTGAAAAACTGATCTTCCTTCCAGGCAGGTAAGCAGGAGTTTTCATGCACATTAGAAGATCAGGAAGGAGTCTCTAATAGTATTCTACCTGGATCCTCATTTTGAGTTCTTTAAATCTTTGGTTTTGCAGTAAACTCATTTGTAAATGTAGCTTTAAAAACATGAATATTTTCAGATGTAACTGGCAAGGAATAAAAAAGTACCTTGAATGTCTGAATTTGGAGAAAAGACGTTTTAAGTTCAGCTTCTGCATGGAATAACTCTATCTCTTGACTGTTAACTGTTGTGACTGATTAGATCAGTACAAAATTATCCTTCTTTAGTCTTGTTCTTACAGTTTTTGCCCAGTCCTACTTTTTTTCTTTTTAACTGTTCTCCAAAGTTGCTCTGTCTTTGGGACAAAATTTGACCAAACTTCTTTGAAAAGCCTGAAATATGCATTTAGTTCCAAATCCTGTAGACTGGCAGCGTACTGAGGGGACCTGAGTTTTTCATATTTATCTTTTCTAATAGTATAGATGCTCATTAAGTGTACACTGGGCTCTTATTGTAGGTACAGAGCTGTTTGGTAGGGCAACTTCCCGGGCTCATGAAAGGCTTTATCTTTAAACCAGAGTTCACTTTCTAGAATATCTAGAGCTATGGAAAGTTCTTGCTGCAGGTTTGGAGTGATGATGTCATCAGTGTGCCAGGTTTGGTGCTGTGACTGTGCTGGTTCTTGGAAGATGGTGTAAGGGCATAGACACAGCATATTTTGAACTGTCTGACTCTCAGCTCCCACCCACTGTGCCTGGAGTTGGTCTCCTGGCTATTGCAGAGTGGATTGAAGCAGGCTTAAAAACCAGAAATGCCTTCCATGTTGCTTTTATGCTATTGTGTTTGGGTTTTATGATTGTGTGGGGTTTTTTTTTATTTTTGGGGGTTGGGAGGGTGTGTGTGGTTTTGGTTTTTTTGGGGGGGATGGGTTTGGTGTGGTTGTGTGTTTTTTGTTTTTTTTTTTTTTTTTTGTTGTTTGTTTTTTNTGGGTTTTATGATTGTGTGGGGTTTTTTTTTATTTTTGGGGGTTGGGAGGGTGTGTGTGGTTTTGGTTTTTTTGGGGGGGATGGGTTTGGTGTGGTTGTGTGTTTTTTGTTTTTTTTTTTTTTAGTAGTCTGTATCTGGTACCTCTTCTCTAAATATTACTACCAGTCTTTGCCTTCAAGGCACTACAACTCCTTCACTGTATTTCTTAGTATCTTGGTGGTCTTTAAAAGTGCACTGCAAGCATAGTTAGAGGCAACAAGTGGCCAAAACAACTGTTACCATCTGGTCAGTGACTTAAACAACTGTGACTATCAGAGAACACTTTGTGAGTCTTCTTTTCCACCGGCTTTTCTTATGACTCAGTTACAAATGTTGGGTAAAAGTGCTTCTGGCAACTTTTTCTTTGCTGTAGATATTAAAGGAGAAAGCTTGTTGTCCTCTGTCGATCTACAGAGCCTCCTCTTAAATTTGATAATTTGTGCCTGGCGTAGTATTCCTTACCCTTGCTGAAAGTCTTAGACTTCAGTTTGACTGCTAGAAAGCCAGCTATACACTTACTTGTATGTCACCAACCAGCAAGAAGAGTATGAGGGCAGATCAAATGCTTCCAATGTGCTTATGAGGCTGATTTGAGCAGAGAATCTTCCCCTCGAGAAGACATACGGTTTCTCAGCTGTACAGCTCAGATGAGGTGAAGCCCTGGGAGAGAAGTCGATCATTAAAATACTGTTTTCCCTAGCTCGTTCTTTCTGCCTGTTTTTTATTCTTTAACTAACATGGATGGACCCTGCAGGAAGAGTTGGAAGAGCTGCTTTTTATGAGATGAAGCAGCTCTGGTTTCCTGGCTGACAGCTGGGGGAAGCATTTAATGGCACAGTAAGTGCTATGTGAGGCTGATGCTGACAGCATGAGAAGCAGAAAAAGTCTCTAGCTGCCTGGAAATAATGGCTTGTGCAATTCTGAACAGGAAATCTAACTTGGATTAGAGTGTTTCTTTCATAGTAATAAAAAAACATGGAGGAGGGGGAGCATCTGCAAATCCTCTTCAGCAAAGAATACAGGTGCTGGATGCCTTCCCTGTGGTGGCTCAGGGTGATTAGAGTCTGAACTTCTGTCTGCAGCTGACAGGGAAATTAGACTTTTTGTTTTTATCACAGGGGATGGAGAAACCCTCAGAGATTTGTGCTTTTGATTTTTTGCCAGAGTATCTGGAGATGTCTTGGAAAAATTGGGGTAGCTCTTCCTGCACTGTTTCTTTTAGCTGTTATTTCTTTGGGGGTTATACTTGGGTTGTCATGCAATGTTCAGATATACTGTTGATCACCTGAATTTAGGGCAACTAACTTGCATTGTTAAAACTGTCTTGCACCTCTAAAAGGTAAAAAGTAAAAGAAATTTAAGATTACGTAGTAGAATACTGATAATTTTTTTTGTTAGGCTTTTCACAGATGAACGAGATAAATGTTTTCAGAAAATATAATGAAAACTGGAGTTTGACCTGATCTCATAAGTGTATAGTTTAAAGATAAGAAATACTGGAAGATTTGCTGGTTGGAGTTGAGACTGTATAGTGTTTCGTACTCAAGTCTCCTTGCTTATGGTCTCATCACCAACAAGCCCCCCCTTAGCCCTTAATTTTCTGGTGTATGATCTGCTTCTGGGCCTGAATAGCAGATTTTTCTGGTGAAACTCATGTCTGAAGACTGTGTGCTGCAGCTTTTTAGGGGAGAGATAGTTGTCCTCTCTATGAAGAAAGGAGACTTGCCCTGGGGCCCAAAGTTGGACATGGAGATTTCAAGAATAATTTTTTTTTTTCTCCCGTTGGAAAAGTATTGTCCTTATGAGGTTAGGAAAAAGTAAGGAGTTTGGCAATGCTGTTTGAGGGAAGTCAGGTACCTGCTGACCTGGGTGCCTGAATCTGTCTGCACATGATGTACAGCAAGTTATTGTAACCAAATAATCAATTCAAGACTGAAGTGAGTAACCTGATGGTTTCTTCTTTCTGAAACATTTTTCTTCATATATGGCAGTATAAATACTAGAAATCTGAAAAGTAGAAGCAAAAGCTCTTGACGTATGACTTTCCCAAGTCTTACAACAAAGCCAGTATGTGAGACCAGAATCAAATTTCCTCACTGCTTGAAGACATGAAATGCGCATAACTCCTTCCCCAGGTGAGTGTCCTGAGGAGGCCAACTGCCCTCTGCTGCTTTGGTCTATGTGAATTAGCAGAAACATCCAGTGACTGAAGATAGTACCAGCTGTATACAAGGGATTAAATAATTTTTGTGTGTTGCTGTGACACAACATGAAAATTTCACAGGCCTACCAGACTTAGTGTTGTGATGGGTAGATGTGACTTTTGTTTAAACAAAGCTGAGATTTAATTGAGGTTTCTGAATATTACCCTGATGACATGAGTTCAGACATACTCAGGTCAATGACTTTTTTAGCATAACATGATACTTGGAAACATTCATAGACAAAAGGGCCAAATGAAGCAAAGTGCACCTCCATCTGTGATATAGGAAGTATTGCCTCTCTTGTCCTGTATTTGTATTAGTCACCAACATCTTCAGCAACTGATTTGTTTGGGTTTGGTTTTTTTTTCGCAGGGGTGAGGTGGAAATGACACAGGCACACTGTGTGCACTTTGTGTCTTTTATCTGAATGCATCACGTTCTTGTAAAGTGCACGCTGAAATAATTTCTGATGACGTGATATACATTTCCTACCAGGTGCTGTTCTGCAGCTGGTTGTAGTATTTCTGTGGGACAGAAAGTTTCAGTCTCAGGGGTAGATATATGATGACAGCATGAGATTTAGCTAATAAGTGTATGCTCTGTTTGGAGACCCTAACCCATACTACTCAGGATGCATTGTAATATTTTCTTGAACTAGCTAGACTGAAGCTGGCAAATAAACTGCAATCACATCTCCTAAGCGGGGTGTGGACATGACTGCAGTATGTTGTCATGGGGACAAAGATAAGTCTCATTTGATAGATTTGTACTGAAAACTGCTGTAGCCTGGGAGTGCATGACCTGTAAGCAAGCAGTTATGCAGCAGCCTTGCTGAAGGATGTCGAAGTTGATTGACTTGATTAGCTCTTTAGGCTGTTCCTAAGGAAGCAATGTGTGCAATTGCACTGATCAGACATCCCAACGGTGTGAATGCTGTGGCCAGCTTCAGTAAGGCTGGAAAGAGGAGTAGGCACTTAGACCTCTGTTCTCAAAGATTTTCTGAGTGCTCACAAATGAGCAGAGAGATTTGAAGCAGTACCCTACCAAGGCATGGAAAAGCAGAACTGTACCTGGCCACAAGTCAGCATGTACTATTTAATACAATAAGCAGGTTAGGAAATCTGTGTGCTATGTCTCTGTCCAAAAAGGCAAAAGGAGGAAAGAAGTCCAAGTAGCAATAGCCATAGGTCTGTTGAGAAGCAGGCTCTATTAGTTCTGTGTCTTGCAGAAAAACTGACTTACCTTTTTCTCTGGGAAATTTCATCTTCTTGAAAACAAGTACAGAAGTCTGTTAGCTGCTTTATTTCCCTGCGGAAACCAGATTGCACTTACTGCAGCTACATGTTGACCTGTTTTTTAATCTTAGATTTAGTTACAAGACCATCCCAGCTTTAAGAGAACACATTTTAAAGGCGAATCATGTCATTTCTTAATTTTTGTCCATGAGAACAGAAAGCTGTTTTTATTCTTCTTTGACTGCTATGCAAGCCGTGACCCTTAATAGTCTAGAAGGAAAACGCAGCTTTTTGGGAATACCTGTTCCCTGTGTGTGCCTGAACCCGGCCATGCTGGGGCAGGACTGACACCTAGTGTGGGCTGGGTAGAACTGAACATTTCGCTCACGAAGCTACTGCAAAGCTCAGTAAAACTTACTTGAAGATTTGGATGTCACAAAGCTTTTGATAGATAAGTTTTCAGTTTGGACATCTGAAATGTCATTTGTCCCCTTGCTTGTCTTCCCAGCAGCTAGCAGAGATGCTGCTGTGGTGAACAACCATGGCACCTGGAAAATGTGGTCCCCTTTTTACTCGGCTTCCTTCCCCAGCTGGCTGACTTTAGGCCATCAGACACATTTCTGCATTATGTAAGACAGTCATTCACTGTATTTTCTACAGATGGAGCTGCCTCATTCATGTTACAGTCATACTTCAAGCATTGAAAATGGTACTTGTACTGCTGAGACTAATGCAATACTATGCCTTTTAATTAGTGATAACTCTTGAGTGTCTTACTCTCTTGAAGAAAAGAGAATAGGTCTTAGAAGGTTGAAACAAATTCAAAAAGCAGGGTGAAACTTAACCATGGCAGCTAAATATTTGTAGTTGTGAATTTAAGCTGTTGCAGAACTTCCAGATAAAAATTTTCGTATCTGTGTTTTAATTTGCTGTAATGTGTCTTGTATCACTATACCCTAATAAACTGGATGTGGTCTAAGTCTGTTGCAGATGATAACTCTGAGTTTCATCATAGAGAATAACTATCATAGCTGTAATTGTTTACTTTATTGTAGCAAGACTTTATCTTAACTACCTATAAAGACATACCTCAGACAAGTATTAAAAGAAATAGCTCTCCTTTCCTCCAGATCCTGCCCCTGAAATGTGCCCCAGCCGATAATTTTCCTATTTCTGCCACAGAGTCTGAGTCAAATCTGACTTTGGACTGACTTCTTTGAGCGTGTGCTTCATCTAGGTCACCTAGTTGTTAGTGGTTTCTCTGAACCTAAATGATTTTAAGAATTGGGATTTTAGCCACTGTTTTCCCCTTGTTCTTGCTTTGAACAGTGAGGAAGGATAATTCTGTTTCTTAAATCATAGCCTGCCATTTCAATGGAAGGTGCAAGGAGAATGCTGTTTGATTCTTAACCAAATAAGTAACCACATTTTCAACTTCAGTGTTTGGAACACCATCAGAGCAGTGTTGCAGTCCACAGTAACGGTGGTGCAGCACAGGGATCTGGCAGGGACACTGGCACTGGGTAGCCTGAGTACAGCTGTAGTTAACTTTGACAGGGTTGGCATGCAATTTGGGATGCTGTGACTGGCTGACACATATTAGTTCCAGTGTCATAGACCTCAGTTCAGGTCAATGGAAATCTGACCTGCAATCAGGCATTTTGATATTTTTATTATATGCATCCATTTTAAATCTTTAAATTTCTTAGTCTCGGCAATTCCATCCTTTAATCCAGATTGTGAGATCTGTTAACACCTTATTTGAAGGAGCAACAGCAGTGGCACGAAGGGTAGCTTGTTATGAGATTCTGAACATGTTTATTTCCATGAGATGGGCCCCTTAGGAAGAAATGCATTAGGAAGGAGGGACTTACCACCTCATCTTGTGTGTAGCTACCTCTGCTAAAAAGTCACCTCAGATGCCACTACGTTGCAGCAAAAGCCTTGCTTTGCACTGCAAACTATAACCAGCCCAATGGAATCATTCCGGGGTAATGAGGAAGCTTGTTAAGCTTGCAGTAACTTCATCCAACAGTAGAGGTCTGTCTTGTTTGGCGAAAGGGTTGTTATCAGTGAAGAATGAATCATTATATGAGAATTCGGGTAGCTTTTCAGTCGTTTTTTAAGATGGAGTTTTCGTTTTGTTTCTTTGAATATTGATTTAAAGTTTTTTTAATGATAAGATCTGACCCGAAAGTGCAGTGTGTACTTAAGTGAATCACATTTGCAGTAGCTGGAGAACTCTGGCAATCACTGAGCTGGTGTGAGAAGCCGTAACTGGAAGCTGAATCCTGAGCCCCTTCCCAGACCCAGTACTGAGAACAGAGACAGAAACCGCTGGCAGATTTTCGGAAGTGTGGAAGTGATTTTTTTAGATGCTGGGAAGTGAGCTTGTCCTGCTCTTGTAGTTTTCAAGTCAGAACTGAATTCCTTTCTAGAAAATTGGTTTTAGCCAAATCCCAGTTATTTGGCGTCAGATAGGCACAAGCAGATGAAAGTTCATGGCTAATGTGGGACAGGAATTGTTATAGCAGATGAATGTAGGGTTTTTTTTTCTTCTCATGTTAACTCATAAAACTACAAAGCTTCTGCCAAAATTTGTCTTTCAACCCAAATCACCTCTAAGTATTCTCCATATCCAATTATTTGTTTCATCTGTGAGTGGAGAAATTCTGTAAAATCTAGAAGTGGTTTCATAAGCTCCTAAAAGCACAGGTCTGTAGTGTGGATTTTCTGTTACTTAACTCAAACTATCTCTAGTTCATAATCTATCTAGTTCACCATCTATATTAAGGTATGCAATCTTTTCTTTAACTCTTTGCTTGTACTGTTCTGGAATGATATTTTCCTTTTGATTGTGGTGCTGTTTTCATCAAGCTATTGGAAGCTTATATTTGATTTTGCTAAAGTTAAATGACTTCAGCCCAAACACCTAATTTGCCATCTATGAGTCAGAACTATGATAATTTCTGCCAATCATCCTGTAAAGCATCCTACAACTTGGCTAAGTACACAACATACAGATGGTCCTCTTGTTCCCTCTCTCCAAACTTAATGCAAGTTTGCTGTTAATCAATATGAATTTCAAAATCCTGTTTTCATATGCCATCTTAATTTTGTAGATAAGAATTTGAGAGGCAATTGGTGAACTGCTGTCTTGCATTGCAGACCAAATTTGCTAAGTCTTAATGGTAGTTCTTTGGGTACTTCTCCATATAGAAATTTTGAAAGGTAAACAGAGTGTAAAATTCTGCATAAATTCAGTCAGAAAATGCTAATTCTGATTTAGTGGAAGGTTATTCACTGAAAATACAGTCCTGCATTAGCAAATCCTTAATCAAACAGATCTTGTAGCCACCTAAATCAAGCTGCAAATTTTGTTGCTCTTTTCCTGGCTTTTTGGTTTAATTGAATGTTGCAAATATAACTTTAGAATCATCCCTGTATTGACAGTGTTTTTGCTGCCTTATTGCTTTTAAAATTCTGGATCCCCCGCCTCACCTGAAAGATAAAACTCCTGTGAGTAGCTCTATATTTTCCAAGCATTAACCACTAGCACACAGTTTTGAGGTGACTTTATCTAGCAGAGTTTGTTTTACAATAGGTTATGGTCAACTGCAGAAATTACTGGAATTATTACAAAGTATTATTGTGTTACTTTACACAAGGTAAGATAATAAAGCCAGTGGGAAGATGGATTTTTGTAATACAGGAGCAAAGAACTTTTATGTTGTCATTGTGATATTATATTCTACATTCACATTTTTGGTACATGTCTTAATAGAAGAATAATACCACCTTTAATCAGATGAAAAAGCACTGAAGGTGAAGAGGGTTTTTTTTTTTCTTTAATTTGTTTTTTAAAAAGTCAGTGGTGTAGCTATTTCTAGAAATCTCTTTCAAAATGCTAACAGTATGCAGGGATGGCATTGTTGTCCCAAGTATTGTGCCACTGTGGGAGATGCAGAACACAGACTTCGGAGCATCAATTCTCTTTCTGTTTGTGAAGCACTGGGGGAGTACTGTAGGCAGGAGGAGGTGAATAGGTAGTACCAGCAGAGCTATGCCACTGTGTTGATTTTTCTCAGTTGGAACCCTCTCTTCAGTTCCAGCCATTTCACTTTTGAAAAAGCATAGAGAAACATGCTTATTGAGACAAAAGAGTTGGAGGAAAACTATTAGAGCAGTGGAGAGAAATGTATATGAGGAGACGCGAAGAATATTAAAGCTCTCTTAAATAAAGGTGAAACAGATAGGAGATGGTTCTTTTGGTTTGTGTGGTTTTGCTTTTGTGTGGGAAAGTGATGGCCAACTAATTTAAGAAATTTCTTAAATTACAACTTTTTTCTTCCTTATATGTATGTCTAAAATGTGCAAGAACCAAAAAATTAAAATGCAAGTAGGTTCAAATGAATACTAATAAACAAAAAGAATAGAGCTAAGTTTGTATTTTATCATAAAGAAAAGATGTGGCATTTCCAGTTGTAAGCTTTTCTATTTTTCTCCAAGTTCTCTGGCTCAAGCCACATATTACTTCTGTTTATATGTCCTTTATAGCTATAAGCAAGGCGTCAGAGTCACCAATATAATAAATATTTTTGTAACTCTGGAAGTGTATGCTTTTAGATAATCTATAAATTTAGAGTATTTAAAATGTCCAAAAAAAAAGTCCAAGAGACACACTTGTTAGAGAACTCTAATCATACACTGGGATCTTAGTCTGAATCTGAGGCAGTTACTTTGGACAATAGGCTTTCCTGGTTCACTGTGTTAAGGAATTGCCCTCAATGTGAGTTAATCTGTACAGTGATTGTTGTAATAAGAACAGTATATGGTATGAAAGCTTTTCCATTTTCATATCAACTACCTAAGTTACTTGTATTTACTCTGTCTATTGGAAAAGTCAGGTGAAGATGTTAATCTGTGTTCAAAATAACTTACTAACTTGCCATATTTCCAGTACATATCTAAATTACAGATCTACCATAAAGACATGAAAAACCAATAGAAATCTTAGGCAATTTCAGGTTGTAGGCACAGATGAATTATCAGTCACTATTTCTGCAGCAGTCTTGCTGCCATTTTTTTTTTTTTTTTTTTGTCCAGTGACTTTGTGTTCATGAAGACATTTTGAATGCTTCCTTTTCTTTTTCTTTCCACCTTGCTCTGCTTGTCCCCTTGGGGTGCCATAAAATGTATGCCTAAAACTTGAAATAGAAGCATGTGCCAAGCACTCTGTTGCCCTAGAATCCTGTTTTCAGTGGATCCATGTACCTGCATCTGCATGTAAGAGGTCAGAACCACCATCCTGGTGGGAAGGTAGTGATTTGACCTGGTACTTCTGAGTCTGTTTTTTTCCAGGTGCTTCTAACACTGTTCTCACTTTGAATTTTGGAATTTTGGTATTTTTGTTAAAATTAATAAAATAAAAAAAGCTGAATCCTGTACCTCAGTGAAAGAAACAGAAATACCCGAAGTCCAACTTATTTTGCAAATTAGGTTCTCTTTTCCCAGGCAATCCTAGCAGTTGGCTGCCACAAAGAAAGCAGTGGCTCAGAAGTAAAAGTATATGGTGCTGAAAGCTCAAGTCCAAAAAATTCAGTCCTTGCTCACAAATGTTAGAGACTTTTTTTATCTGTGATCAGAGCTTGAGCATACAATGTTATGTCTCTTTTAACATATTACCTGTTGGCGTGTTTTCCTGTTCATCACAATGGTAGTGGTTCGTATTTGTCTGGTGAAAGTGCCGGATTTAACCTTTTGATTGCTGGAAGGTTAGCTTTGCCCATAAGATTATGATGGAAACTAACTATCAGGGTTCCCCAAATTGTAATTTAAGCATCATCTGTAGACAAAAAAAAAAGGCTTTAAATTGCTCTTGAAGTTGCTGAATTACAGCTTCCATTGTTTGTCAAGGAAATCTCTATCTAGAGAAAGGCTATTCCATACTGAATAGTGATCTTAAAGTTTAAAAAAAAAAAAAGGAAAAATATGAAGGTAAGAGTCAAAATAAAACCCCAATAACCTCCCACCAAAAAACTGCTTGTCAAGAGACCATTGTGTCCTTTTCATGTTCCTAGTGCTATTCTGCTAACTAGGGTGTGGTGCTTAGATGGCAGACGTGGTGCATCACGAGCTTAATAAGACAGTAATTGCAGAACCACAGTGTGGGCTCCTTCAGAGCTGGATCATCAGGAGAGCAGAGCTCATCAAGGGCACATCTGAGCTTTAAGTCTGGCAGAGCTCAGCAATCTGCAGGCAGTCTCCTCTGGAATATACAGCTGTTCATTTTGCTGCCTGTGTGGCAAGTGGACCTTTGCTATGGACTCCTCATTGTGGGTGAGGACTGAAACTCCCTTAAAAATATTGGCTGCTTCCTTATGTTCTTCCTAGATGTGAAAAGATTCAACTTGTTTCTTTTCAGAGGCAATTCTTCAAATGTCAGGGTCCTAAGTGCAAATATTTGCAAGGTTTGTACTTCTCAGAAATTAAATTTCTTTGAAGGCTTGACAGGCATGTGATCTTGTCCATGAGTGACTTCTCCAAGGGTCCTTCTCTGAAATGTCCCGTGACTTACACTGGACCCTTACAAAGCAGCCCCGATTGCAATTTCAGGGTTGAGAATTTAGGGTGCTGTCAAGACTGAGCTCTCACAGCATGGCTGTTGGTATTGTGCTGACTAAATCACACCAGAGCTTCATGAGCTGTGATATGATCACACGTTTTGATAAATTTCCTTGATTTGGGCATAGTTGAAAGTGTAGACCTTCATTTAGAGGAACAAGTCTCTGACAATTCTACTAAAGGGCTCTCTAATGAGAACAGCTTTAATAGAGGCACTGGATTAGGTTTCCAAATGTAAGTAATTTCAGCTCTATACAGTGTTACAAACTTTACCACATCAGTAGAGGCATTTGATTGCTACAGAACATTTAGCAGCATTTATGAAATAAGAACAAATTACTACATTAGAATACAGCGAAAATACTGTCAGAACTTGTAATTTCATTTATTTGTTTTCACTGATCAACACAGTAAAAACTGAAGAGTAAAATGTGACTGGGAATCACTTTATGATCATCAAAATGTGTGGATTTTGGTAATTAGATAAACACTGCCCGTGCGTAGAGAAGCATGGTGTTAATGACTTTTTTACAGCCTACAACCTTTTGTTGTCCCGTTGCTCTGTTCATAACTTCCATCCCATTCTTCTGCCTCCAGCAAGGGGTGTTTCTAGCAGTGTATATGTGAAGTTACAGGGAGACTCTGAGAAGTGGCCAGAGAGCTGCATGTTTATGGACACGGGTATTTTCCCCTGCTACACTCCTTAACCTTGTCACCTATGTTGTCACCAATGTAGAGGTGTGCCCCTCTGTCTTCTTCCAAACTTGAGCACAGGCCTTGACTGTAGTAGAAATAAGGGAGGGTTATCTCATTTTTTAACTAATGTGAGTTTTTTGTAACCAGTATGCACAGTGTAGAGTCCTAAGTAACTTGAACTCAGTTAAAAGCAGATCAAAATCTCCGCAGGGCCGTGAATTGTAATGTAACTATTGAGGATAACCTGTTTTTTGTCTGATGAGGAAAGGAAAAAAAAGAGTATGGCTTATTTGACTCTTGGAAAGATTTGCAAAAGACTTGAGCTAAACTTTAATACCTGCTGTGTACTGATGTTTTTTAAAAATGCTTCTGAATAGAAATCAACTTGAAGGTGGCTTATATTTATAATAAAGATTTAGAGAAAATTCATGGAGCTGTTTTACCCTCATGAAAGTGTAATAAAGAAAGGAAAATCTTGGTCAAACCTTGATTACAATGCCCAAATTCACAGCAGAACTTGAATCCCTTAAAAACCTTGGCCATAAATCTCCTTAAGCTTTGTGATACAGTAAGTTTCAGGAAATAAAATATGCCTCTCTTTTCTTAGAAGTTGTTCTCCTTTCCCTTTAAGTTACTTCTACATCTAGATATTTCCCAACTGTGATGTAGTTATGTGTCCTTTTTCTATTTTTAATTGCAGAGATCGGGTTTGTTTGTTTGTTTCTGGTATAAAGGTGATGTAGTCATTTTTTGATTGAGAGCATCTCAAAGGGTAACTCAAGAATTCTTAGGGGGCAGCAAGGAGACAAAGAGGGTTCTGTGGAGAAACTAATTCCTTACTTTTATTGCAGTACCCCTTGTTATTAGTCCCCCAGGAAACTGCCTTTTTGTTGGGGGTTTGGGAAGGTGTGAGGGGAGAGGGGTTTATGTGAGAGGTGTTTTAAAATCTTGAGCAGGATCTGCCAGGCAGTGATGTTCACTAATTGGAACAGCAGCGGAAAATCATGTGCTATTGCTGCTGCCTGAAGTGGGCACTTCCAAGCCCAAACTGCTGTGGATTTTGGCACCAGTTATTTTCAAAAGGGAGTAGAGTTCTGTTTTCCAAGGTCGGTGCTTTTGACTTGCTCTCATGTATTCAGTGCTATGCAGACCACAGGCTCTATCTATCCTCTGTGGTCTGCTTCCTTGTTTATCCCTCAGGGTGGCTCTTGAGGAGATGGAGTTGGTATATCAGGACAGAAGAGAAGATGATAGAATCATACCTTTAGGCTTTTAAGGAGCGGGAGGAAAAAGTTTTTCTGTAATCCAAACTTCCTGATCAAATATGCTTAGTTATTTTTAAGTAAGTTTGGGGAGAAAAAGCCTGAAAACAGATAATCATATTGGAATCTTTCTTGATTTAAGTTACTAATGATCTGTAAGAGAGCTGGGTCAGTTATTTGCTGTGCAGCCCCAGCAAGCTTAAACAGATTTGCATTAGCCAGTTGTCTGGAGAAATCCTTTCAGCATCAAAAAGGGAAAAATTCACTTCTCTATGTAATGACTTCAAATAATTGAGGGGGAAAAGCTGACAAAATTGTGAGTTTTGATTTTTGAGTATGCAGAAACTAGCTTGTATTAAACAATTCTCCTGGTATTTTGTAAGTCTGTGAATTTGTAAATCAAAACAGGAGGTAAAATGGAAACTTGTTAGCTACAGGACTAACATTTGGTTAGAATTGCTGATAAAATAATGTATTTTTTCATGTATTTTTATTCTTATTATTATTTTTTACCCGTGTGAGTTAAAACAGGAAGGTATTTTATCTTTTCAGATTTGAGTTACTAAGGAAAGTAGAAACTTCAGTAGGTGTAGAAAAGGGTATCTGTAACACCACCTACATTTTTATGGAACTCCCTAATATTGGTTCCAGTCAAGAGTAGGACTGTGTTGAAAGAAAAATCTGAGCTATATTTTTCTTTAATATAAAATATTGTATATATACTCTACATGCAGAACTAAATATAGCCACAGGATGCTTTATTCCTTCAGTCTTGCAGAATTTGCTTATGGTCAGCTTCTCTTGGGATGCTAATGCCATCTTTCTAATATTAACGAGAATTAGTATTAGAGCAGGCCTGCTAAGAACTGTGTAGTTCATGAACAAAAATAAACAGCAGCAACAACAATTAAAAAAAACGGTGTTCCTTCTGTTGGTTAGGTCAGAAAGATGAGGTAAGCATTCATCAACGAATGAAGCATCTTTCATTTAAATTGCCCAAGCAAAGCCTGTATAGCATATAACAGTGCACTGACTTGAAAAGGGCAGATAGCTGTGTCTGGAAGGAAAGGTGTTTATGCACATGGAGTTTGGAGGACTTATTTATATGTGAAATTTTGCTTTTAGCTGGGAGGATTGGGAATCAGCAGGGACTGTATGCGTTACATCTGCTCACTGTCAGACTTAACAAAAAGCAATTATCTACCATAGTAACTTTGACAGAATTCAGAATGTATTCTGACATACAGACATAGATAAATACCTAAAAATAATGTTAAAGGTGTGTCTTCAGTTCTCAGTGTTTTTCTTGATTTTGAAGAAACACAAACCAATGCAAACAACAAAACCACAGAAAATGAGTTATAGCTGAAAGCCTACTTTTGACCTTTGCTGTAATACAACTTTTTTCCAAAACCCGGTTATGTATTAGAGGGTGTGGAAGTGTCTTTATGGCACTTTCAGCTTAAATCTAATTGTTTAGCTTGAGCTCAGCTTTAAAGAACTAGATGAATATAGAATCTGAGATGATTATGTATTCTCTCAAAGGAAGGAAGTCTTGAATTTAAGATCTCTTCAAAGTATTTTTGTTTGCTCTTATAGAAGAAAGCCTTGCAATTTTTGTGGATGTGAGTGCAGAAATGAAAATGCAGCCAAATAATTACAATAGGAAAAATGAAATTCTAAGTCAATGTTGTTTGGCTCTGGAGAACCTCCTAGACAAAAGTTCAAATCCTAAGAAATTATGGAGTAAGAATTGCTAGTTTTAAAAGCAGTATGTTTCTTGGTAATGCATACCTCAAAATCACAGGGTTTTTTAAACTATATAGCTTGAAGGGCTTCAAGTTTCAAAACCAAACTTGCCCATTTATAGCAGAAACTGTTGAGAAAGATACTGTGGCTGCAATTTATGTTTCTGCTACATGCATCCAGGTGGGTTTTATGGAGTGTTCAGCATCCCATTTTTACAGGTATCCTGGATTTTTTCCACCTTACACAGTACAGAGTGAGATTTTTCTAGGAGATTTTTTTTAACTTTTATCAGAATTAAACTCAAAGGCTTCAAACATATAACACACCAAAGAATTACCCTGTCTTGCTTCTTGTGTTCCCCAGTTGTCCGTTTTGGAACGATATCTTGAAATGGGACCTGGAATCATCTTCTCCATGTTGTTTTGATAGATATCCTCATGGTGCAGGATGCTTCTCAGAAAACTAGTCTGCAATTCTCCACTGTCAATCTGAATGCCTGATGGCCAGAATAATCTAAATGCTTTTAACAGGTCTACTGCTTATCTTCAGCTGTTGGTTTATTACAGTGGTTGTCCTGGGTCTGTATCTTTCTCCTGACCAGTTTCTTGGCATACCTTGCACTTCTGTTCTGTGGCATTTTCAGTGTGCTGCCTCTGCAGCTGGACTTGGAGTGCATAGTGGCACTAGCTCTCGGAGTTTGGTTCTGCATTTTACTACAGTTGTCCTTTGCCTGTCATGTTTGGCCTTCCCTTAAATACAAACCTCTGCAGCTAAGTGTGTGCTGAACTCTCTTGACCTCCTGTTTCCTTGGCTTGCCTCAGACCTTGCCACTTGCTGGAGGTTAAGCATGTGTGCTTTTGTAGGAGTGGAAATTTGCAGTGGCGTTTGATGGGGTTTGTGGTACTTAAGCTCCTGAAGAACGGACAGCGATAGGACAGAGGAACAAACAAGAGTCCTTGAGGTAAGTAAACTGTGCAAATGGCAGAAAAACGATACAGGCAGAGATGGACTATTAGAGAATTGCAGCTTTTGTGAAATAACATTTATAGCATAAAAACAGGAGATGGAGATTTGGGAGCAACTGATAGTGTTTGGAAGAAGTTCCTCTCATAGTATATTTATATGTATTCTTACACATGCTGACTCTTCAAACACTGATCATGGAGGTAGCTTGACCATGGAGTGATTTTTAAACTGGTTAAACTAGCTGTTTCAGCATGGGCTTCATTCTTAAACATAGGCATTATCCCATTGGCATAACTGGGAGTGAACACAGTGTTTGAGATCAGATCACCCTACAGCACTTGCTGTTTTAGGATACCAGTGGCCCAGGAGATGCGGCATTACTGGTATGCTGCTGAGCCCTGTCCTTCCTTCTGAAGCTGAGCTTAGGTTGCAAATTCCCAAAGAGAAGGCAGCGGTGCCCATGATCGCTGGTTCCTATGGCACTGAATCAAACTCAGCATTGGTATGCTCTAAAAATACCTCCATATGTATCTGTACATAATATCTTTGCATGCAATCTCTCTGTGTAGAGTTTTTTCTAAAAACTATTCAGAGGAAATAAGTCTTCAAATGATTTGAAGAGAACATAAATGACAGGCTCTTTCCTGTGCTTGGCTGAATCACATACAATGTGCTTAATTAACAGGTGCACAGTGACAAGCTGCACTCAGCAGGCAGTGCTGGGTTGTGTTCAGAGTCCTGGACGCTGAGTTTCTTCTGTAGCATGGGACTTGAAAGAATCAGTGAGATACTGAGCATCTCTGTGCCTCTTTCATTCTCTTGTAAATTCTTGTCCCTCTATAAGCACCTTTTTTAGCTTTGCAGGTTTTTCTTTTTTTTTTTAGGGAGCAATGCAGACCTCATACCGGTTCTCTTTCTCCTTGTGCTGACAACACAGCTGAAGGCTTTGACTGGAGATGGAGTGTCTGTATTATAGCTTCCTTGTTTGAGTCAAAAATGAGATTCAGCCTAGCTCTTGCCTTTTAATCTGTTATGGGGCTGGGCTGGTGTTTGGTGACGCATTTGAGCTAAGCTGACTGCAGTGAGTTAATAGAGAAGGCAAAAGGTGTCAAGCCCCTGCAGAATGGCTCAAGTACTTGCAATGCCTGACTTGTATCCTGGGTGGTGAAATAAGATGATAAAGCTGCCTCACAAGAAATTGCAGAAATTTTTCCTTAAAAAGGTAAAGTGCTTTTTTTTGTTGTTGTTTGCTTGCTTTAGTTAGGTTGGTGACAAAGTTTGATAATTGCATTGTTTTTTTGCTGTCAGCCTTGTGATTTCTTTGCACTGAGACGTCTCGAACTGTTCTCTCAATGTAAAGTTATTTTTGGCTTGGGGTCTGGGATACAATTAATATCCATCAAAACCAGACTTCAGCAGAATGCTACAGGGGTTAGTTTGATTACAGATACAGTTTACAGGTTCTGTCACCCTGTTGTGTTATGCTGGCTTTTAGCAGAACTCCTTGACTTAGTGGCACTGTATATTCCGAATCTGCCAAGCAATTTGGTGCTAAGTTTTTGCAGTGTACAAGACAGAATGCTGCTCGTTGACTGGTTTTCATTTTAAAAAAGATATAAAAGTATTAGAAGATATATGTATATGTTACGTGTAGGCTGTGTATTTGCACTCTGTTTTCAAATATATTCACAGAAATCACTAGAGATATGGATACATCTAATAGAAAACTGTATACTTTCAGGTAGAACTATATTTAAAACTGAGTTTAAAACTATCCCTGGATCATGTGTTTCTGTAAAGCACTTTACCTAGCTAGGTATTGAATGCTGTGGTAATCAGCTATCTGAGATATACCATTCTTTGATTTTAATGTCTGCATTATCAGGATCCTTTGTTGGCAAAGTATAAGCATTTATCCCATAGGCTGAGAAGACATTCCGTTTTGTTTCTCTCCCCCTCCTTCTCATCTTGGCTACTCATACACAGAGTTTATTAGTGGTTGATTAGAAGTGCAGTCTCTTTATTCTGTAAAGTATCTCAATTTTCATGCAGAGCATTTGCAATCATAGTCAATTGGAATTTTGTATTTTCACTGTGCGGTATAATTTAACATATATGAGATTTCATACTGATAGCTGCAATATGGTTCTTCAAAATAAAATATTCAACTTCTTTGTACACTAATTACAGCAGTTTTAAAACGGCACAAGAGAAGACAGTTGCATTTCATTGCAAGTTGGATCTGATACATGGTTCACTCATTTTTGGCATGTTCACAGATGCAGGTGATTGGTTGTACCTTTTTCTCTGGAGTAAATTTTCAGTATTTAAATGTTGATATCACCGTTGTGCTGTTGAACTATCCTTTTAGGGTTTCTTATGTTGACTGAGAAGAATTTTGCCATTTGCTAGTTTACATATGCCTTAATTCTAGCACACCTGATCAAACGGTGGTAATTCCACTGGGATATATTAACATGGTGGATTTTTTTGTTATATTCTTGAATATAGGACTGAAAACACCCAATCAAAGTGGATTAAAGTACAAGAGAGAAGACTTATGCTGGATTTTATTTTAATGTAGTTGTTAGAAATGTAATTAATTGAGCTCTAGTCTGAAGTGACAAAGTAAAGGTGGGTACAACCAAGGTGGTGATGAACATAAGTTAACATGAAATTAGCAGTAGGTTATCGGTAGTCTCAGGAATCCCACAGCAACTTGTTCTCTCAAAAAGATGTCTGTATGGTGCCACACAACAGAAATCATATGTCATTCACGTACTCATCTGGATCCGCGACCGGGGCTAGCTGCCCCCAGACCCCTTTGTCAGGGCCAGGCAGTCGACCCAGGATTCAGCCTGCAGCCACGAATTCCGCCCCTTCGGTTCCGCAGCCGCCGCTGCTGGGGCTTTGCGCAAGCGGGCAGCTGCACGCTCTCCTCAGGGCAGAGGAGGAGGTGGTGAAAGCCCAAAGTCCCCGGAGACAAAGAACAAACGAGGAGGGGTATCCTTCCTTGGACCACAGCAGGTTTCATTAGCCGGATCCCGGCGGAAGCGATAACTCCCGGAGAGGGCTCGCGCCGAGGGTTTTAAGGTGAGGAAAACAGGGTGGAGTTTAGGGCGAGAATCAATAAGAAGGGGGGAACTGGGAGGAACCAGGGTACAATCAACCAACGGGGTGATAACAAGGGGGAGACCGTCAGCATGCACCTATGGGGTGCTGAGCAGCTTGGAGGGTTCTGGAAGAAGAGGCATGGCTAGCTTTGGGGGGGGGCGCGAGGCTTAAACTTGGGAACTGCCCAGAGATCCACCCTCCGATTCTGATTCGTCAATCCAGGGGAGAGCCCTGTCCGGATTGACAAGAGGGGTCTCTGGGGCGACCAGGAGGATGCCCTGTAAGAGCACACCCCAACACTAATCTGTGTTGACGGTTCCTGGTATTTCTCTGGAGGTGGATGGAGTATTTTAAACAAACTGGTTTTATTTGTGATAATGTGCAAAAGAAAATGGTGGAAAACATCTGTAACCCACACAAGAGTTATGTGCAGGTTCAGTTTGGAGAGGCTTTTCTCTAGGTGCTTAGAAAGGGGAGGCACCACAGAATAAGTGGCCAGATCCTGCCCTACATTATGTGTGCATACTTTGCACTCAAGTGAGTGCATGAACTTATTATGACTGAGTCAAGTTTCTGTCTGATGCTGTCATTTGAATCACAGGAATCAATTACATACGTCATCCTAGATTGCCTGAGTATACCACAGCTAGTTAGTAGAGAGAATTTTGTTTCCCTTCCTCTTTAATGAGGTTTAGTGTTGTGGTTAAAAAAACCGTAATTTCCAATAACTGGAAGGTGAATTAGGTGAACTAAGTCTTTGAGTGGTGGCTGGGCAGAACTTACAGATATTTTTTGAGAGGGGTTGCTGTGATAAATATGGAGTTCAGCTAATGATTTTTCTTAATTTACTGCGGCCACTCTCACTGCAATATTTTTTTGATGCAAGTTTTGAGAAGGACTCATAGCTTCCTTCTTCCTTTTGTGAATAGAACATCTACCTGATGGCTAGCCTACGTGAATCTTGTTTAGATGTTGGTGCAATTAAGTAGCTAAAAGGATATGCTTTTAATTTTACGTATGAAAGAATGCCCCAAATTGACGCATTGGACCCAAGCACAGTTCTGTATTTTCTGGGAAAAAAGTATCTACTGAAGAATGACGTTACATTTGATTATGGTCGTGAATACCTTCAGATGCTTACTCTTCGATATATGCTGAAGCAGCAGTCAAATACTTTATCAGATGTTACTCAGCTTGCTGTTTGTGTAGGCACCAGCAGCTCTTGGACAAGTGAATGATCCTTCTTGAGTACACAAAGGGTGGTTTCAGAGTTGAGTCTTCAGTGGCTATGTTGAAAACATGACTTTGGCCTGGAGAGTGACTGAAAAAGGACGTGTTGTGTTTCAAGCTCCCAGAACCACACAGTGGTTCCAAAAAGAATTTTTTTTCAGGACCAAAAAAAATTAGTTGCTAAGAAAACAAATTTAACAGCTTTGTTGCCTGCTGAACTGCTGTCCTTCCAAAGAAAGGGCAGCTGCTTAACATGTGAGAGTAAATGTAAATTACATTTCCATGTAAACTTATCTTTGCTACTTAGTTTCTTCTGAAAGCTTTTTCTGAAACAATCATGTGAAGAAGGAGAGGTATTCCTCCTGTAGTGCTTTAATGTTGAATTAATATGCTTTACAAAATTGGTATGCATAGAAAACACAGTATCACATAAACTGTTTGATTTAAGGAATGGATCTGAAAACAGTTCCTTGTAATGAACTATAATTCAGTAATTGAGTCAGCATGTAAATAAAAAGCTAGTGAAAAACAATTTGAATAGCATTCTGACAGAAAAATAGATTTTATTAAAAATGTGTAATTTAGGGTTTCACTGTTTGAGTAAGATATAATGTCACCTAATAAGAGGAAAGCACTTAAGGAAAACAAATTAAGTCTTCAGCTGATGCATTCTTTTACAGGGATCTGGTGCTGTAAATGCTGATTGCAGGGTTTATGGAGATGCATATGTTCTTTGTAGCATTAAAAAGAAGGATCTTCAATTTTTTTCAGCATTGTGAAAAACAATTTGGTAATGACTGCAGTATTGGCAGACTATTGCTCTTGTAGCTTGTGATAAATGCCTCTGCCTTTTCCCCATTGCCACCAATAGAAGTTTCTGTCCTTAAGGAATATATGACTGAGTCACTGGTGCAAAGGACAGCAGAATGAAAAGATACCTAGCACCGAAAGAATCTGACAGTGCGGACCTGTTAAATGTCTTTCTGTACATTCTTGCCTGGGAGAATCATAAACATGGGCAAGGTATTTTGTGATTTTTGTTTCTGGTATTTGTTCATATTTTATGTAAAACACTATATTTCATATGTGTCTATAAAAGTAGCTATTTGTCATATGCATGCTTATCTGTTGTGTTCTCAAGGACCTAATCTGCTTGAGTTGAGGGAACTGCTCTATTGTGGTGATGCTGCCTGTCCATTTTGGGTGGGGGGCTTGAACCCTTCATAGTGGAAGGGTTTTCAAAGACTCTCTTCCCTCCTGCACGCATACCACCTGTAATATTCAGTGTCACAGTTCCTGTCCTCAGTGATGACATTGTTCAGTACAGGGTCAGCTCTCAGGAATGCAGGGAATTCTAGTGGTGTTTCACTGACTTGTATATTACTGTGGGACTATTGCAGGACCATTGTGCTGAGGTAGTGAAATGTGCCTGATCTGGCAAATAGTCTGCTTCTGTCATGACTGGGACAATGCTAGAGAAAAAGGAGGATAGTACTTTTCAAATATGTTGGAGAGCATAGAAGGCATGAGACTTAACTTGGGGAGCTGTTTCAAACGAGTGTGTGGGGTTTCTCTTGTGCTTTGTTTTCTAAATAACCCACTAACAGGGGTGTGTGTAGGGGATATCCTATATCTGGTCCAGAGAACGGTACAGGTTGACTCAGTTGTCAGCTGGAGGCAGCCTCCTTGGCTCAGGCTGCAAGGACCTAGGTGTTTGATTCACGAGAGCTTTGTCTTGTGTATGAGGTTGGCACATCGTGAGTGCTGTTGATATTGCTTTGTCTTAAGAGTACATGCTAATGAATCTTCATTTTACTACTGTTAAGACTAAGATAGCCAAGCAAAATTACTTCAGCTTGGCAGTTGTAGGGATGCTTTTGAAGCCAGATATGGGAAAGGGTTCCATCTGTCACACTCAGCTTACAATGCCTCAGACTGTTAAGCTGCCAAGAGCTGTTGTAGTCTGGGGCCAGCAAGGCTGCTGGGTGGGTTTTGAGGATGACTGTTCTTCAGTATGAAGATCTGAGGCTAGTCAAGCCAGGCATCTTCCCCCCCACATGGTAAAGGGAGAAGAACAGGTTGGAGCTGAGACACCAGGTTGGGGGCAGAGCTCGGGAAAAGTGGCCTTGTGTTGTGGCTGCAGCTGCTGGAGGACTTGAGGGATGGGACAGGTTGGAGAGTGCTCCATTTGTCACTTCTGCATATATGAAGCAAATTGCTGCCCTGTGATCTCTATCCTGCATTTTGCAGGAACATCTATCTGTCTCTCTCTGGGACTGTGGTATAGGCAGGATTGGGCAGGAGGGAAGACTGTTTTGCTGCATACTCTGGCCTGTTTCTTTAGACAACTGCATGACTTGATTATGCCTAGAGTTGACCCCAATGCTGTATTGTCTTCCAGCTGTAAACTGGTGTTAAGGAATAACTGCAATCTTTCGAACATGCAATATTAACTGTAAGTCCACAGATGTTTTTATGAGGAACCTTGATGAAAGTTTTGCTTCAGGAAATATGTAATTATTTAAAATAATCTAGTTCCTTGATTCCCAGAGCAGGTAATAGATAGGCATGATCACTTGGAGCAAGAGATCACAGTATTACACAGAAATCACTGTCAAACTCTTGAAGCATCTGTTTTACGAGGAGAGGAAAGAAGGAACAACTAGACACTATTTCTGGTTGGGCTTTAAAAGGAAAAGCTGCAAGCAGGAGCAGTTTAGTTCTCTTACTCTTGTGAGACATTCCTGGTCATTTAAAAAGACTTGCCTACTTCGCTGTCAGAATACAAGTCTTGGACTTGTCTGTGTGGCACTGGCAGGAATTAAGGCTCTATGAGTTTTTTGGTTTGTGTATTTTTGCAGCACTGAGTGGCAGAAAATGCAACTTTTTTTGTTGGTAGTTTATTTTGAAAAGATGGAGGAGAAGCTCTCTGAAGTGTCCGAGTCTCCTAAACTTCACAAGACACTAACAGGACAAGTATGCTTTTGATTGTGTAGTTCTTGTAGCTGAAGTACTTGTTCAGTTCTTGGTGTCAACAAAGAACAAAGCAGACTGTTCACAAAAGAAGATGGAATTGCTATTCAAGTCAAGGTGCAAAGAGTTTTAAAAAGAAAGCAATAAAATTCTGAGCTTAACATGGCTACAGGTGTGTATTATAATACATCTAATATACATACATAGAACTAATATAAAGACAAATATTATGCTAATATGACCTTCAGTCATGTATAAACACTACACAGGCTTTTGCATGGTACAGCCCAAAAGTTGTACCCCTATATAAAAGGAATAATAAGATTGAATATAAAAGACTTCTGAATTCAAATAGTTTGATCACTTTCAAAATTACAATGGGAGCTATCTTTATACTTCTGTTCTGTCCTTTCCTCATGTTACAGGACCTGTACATATTTCTGCCCTTTGTACTCGTGTCAGTGTTCCAAAGGACTGTTTCATTTGAGGGAAGTGAGGAAAGGCTTATTTTTGAGCTAAGCAAGATAGGTATTTTACTTCTGCTCACTTTATTCTCAGAAATAGCTGAACTAGTCAAGCTCGAAAGTTTGCAAAAGAATTGAGCCTGAGGCAATCTTCTGGTATGGAGAACATCAGTCTAAATAGACTTGAGTTGGTAGAAATAGAAGCAACTGAAGCATAATTCTTTGATAGAGGTGCGTCAGTAAATTCAGGAGGAGGTGGTGCTCGTGGAGGCGTTCTGGGAGCCACAACACTGAGGGAGAATGCAATCCAGCTCTTGAGCACTGTCTTCACTCTTTATTCCTCCCCCAAGCTGCGTGTCTTGAGCAATGCCATGCCCAAGTCTGTGAGAACAGCTCAGAAATATCTACTTACACATACCGCTAATATGCCAGTGAGACAGCTACTGCTGTCCATGGGTTATGTAACTGGGTTGCAAATGAAAATCAAGCCCAGTTTGAGAATTTGTATGTGGTGAATGTGCATGCATCTGTGCAATCTGGGTGGAGTTGTTGGCATGTCATTTACTACGTGTGATACAACAATTATTTCTGTAGATTCTAGAAACAACAGAACAATAGGGGAGCACACGGACAAGAAACTTTTTATTCTTGTGCTTGAGGTGGAGGAAAAATAGGTTGTTTTTAAACTGGCACACTGGCCCTAATGAGGAGTTTGGATGGAATAGCAGTACTTATGTTCAACAGATTGATAAATAATAGGAAAAACTCCCTGAACTTCTGATACGAATTAAGGAAGTAAAATATTAGCTGTATTTTCCAAATCCAAAGGCTCTGTGAGGCTGATCCGTGGTTCTTAATGATAACTTACTGCGGGCTTCCTTCTTCCTCCTCTTTAAAATAAAAAAAACCCAAACAAA